>OZ007563.1:170570841-170937174 GCA_963931875.1 Pollenia griseotomentosa
AACACTTTTTCATGTTACCTATAATCACTCGAAGTGTTACATGTTGTACAACTTCAATCGAACAGAATTAGCTGCCTTTATTTCCAACTATTACACTTTTATTATTAATGTAGTTCATTAGCGATTTTTAAAACTATTCGACTATTTGCTGCACACTTACTTAACGGTTTGGAATCAGACATTGACATCACTTATTGCTTGAACAAATTTAAAACGATAATAAATACATAGAATTTTCCACCAAAATAAAAAAACGATTTAATTCAAAATGGAGTATGCCGTCAAAGAATATTTAGATGTAGAATTCTTTTGACAAAACTTTTAAAATATTGGTTGTACAAACAAAGTAGTAAGTACCAAAGTTGTAAAACAGGGCAGTATGAACCCTTAAGTAAAAGTAAGGGTAAAACATGTAACATGTTTTGCATGTTTTTCATCAACATTTTCACAAAAGAACTTGAAAATTTTTCCCACAGTTGTATTTTTTGTACAAACGAACACAAAATGTAGAACATGTAACATTAATGCAACATTTTTCTCAGAAAAGAAATCGCCATTAGTCTTCTGCAAGGTTTAAAATGATGGCTTTTGAGTGTTTTGCATTCGCGGATTTTTCCATTTTGTAGACAGAAATGTCACATGATATTAAATTTAATAAAAACAAAAATACAGCTGTTTACTATCGTTAAAAAGAAATTACAGAAACACCATATCGTTACTGCAATCGAATATATAAGTACATATGTCGACATATATGTATATCGATTGTCAGTTCGTTAAAAGTTAGTTAATCGCACTACAGGGTTGCTTTTAGTTGTCTCAAATTGGAACGATTTCGGCGCAGATTGTCGTATATTTAAAAATTTCCTGCGTTCATATTATCGGCACATAAAATGCAACGAAATTGGTATATTTCGCCGATAGTGTGATCTTAGCTTAAGACTAGAGTAATTTATTTTAAAAAACGTAGCAGATTTATTAGAGAAAAGTACTTTTTACCTGTCTCCAAGTAATCTTAAATGTAATCAAGCCTAATGGCCTGTTCGTCGATAACGAATAAAGACTTCGTTCGCTTAAATTATATTTAAAACAAAAACAAATTATAAAATATGGTTTTTGTTTTAAGCCTAGTACTCTGTTCAAATTTGTGAAAAATGTTGAGCAACACTAATTATTATTTCACACGAAAATTTTGACATGATCAATGTTACCTATTATGCGAGTTTGTACAATTTGGTTTTTTATTGTCCCCAAATAATCTATGAAGTTACTTAAATTTTTTTAATTTGTTTAAATTTCAAATTTATTTACCTAATTTTAACATTTCTGTTTTGATAAAATAACCATTTTCATGGCCCTAAGTAATCCAGAAGGTAGCCAGATATAAAATTTCTATTTTAAAGACGACTTTTAACATGACATTCTTTTTTTATTTATTTCAATTATGTTTTTCAGTTTAAATTTTCGTGTACAAAGTTTTCTTACACTAGACCTGCAAAGCGTTTGGGTTGTCCATTTAAAAACATATCTTTAACATTCTTGACACTCGATTTTAAACCAACTGTCCCTTTATTGTCCCTAAGTAACCAAAAACGTATCCGTTGCAATTTATTGTCTGACTTTTTCGTTTATTTTTAAAACCCTGTTTACAGTGAAAATAACATAGTTTTTTTTAAATTTAAGCTTTAATTTTGTAACCCTGGGATACGGTAAGTCTTAGGAAAAACTAAAACTCTATTTAGTATTTCTATCCTTTAAAATATTTCAAGTTTAGAAAACTTGAAACGAAATTTCTTTTATTACCACATAAAAGCCAAGTGTGATAGATAAAAGACCTTAAATAAAGCAAGACTATCTTTGAGCACGTTTATTTTTTAAAGGTATCTATCTAGTTAATTGATGCTCAATGCCAATGACTGACTACACAATCATCCCAAGGATAGATAGATGGATGAATGTATGGGAAAAATGGGATACATTTAATATAATACTGTCCATTCATGCATTAATGGTTAGACACATACGTTCACATACACACACATGATTTGTTAGTAATTTGTGGCACTGTCCTCATGTGGGATTCTTGTTGAAGCAATTGAAATAGAAAATCAAAGAAAATTTGGCCAATTTAGTTTTGTTGTTTTGCCAGCCACTTGGTAAGTTGTCTACGTAACAAAAATTTCAAAAAAAAAAAAAAAAAATAACCTTTCAAATGCACACATTCTTCTATGTTTTTTTTTTTGTCTTTTATTTTATACTTGTGTTGTTTTCAAAAGCCTGCACAAATTTATGCTTGATTTATTCTAATTTAAGGGAACGTTAAGTTAGAGACACTTGTGAAGAAAAAAAACTGAAGATACATTAACCCAAAGACAAAAAAAAAAAAAACAAAAAGCTAAAAATAAGATGCCCTAACAGCTTAAGGCAAATTAAAAAACAGCAGCCCTAACTGCACCATGGTCCTTAGCGATCATCTGCTGTTTATCTAAATACTTTAGATATAATTGTGTGTGTGTGTGTGTGTATTCTTTAATACAACAACCCCTATAAAACGATCGAACTACAAACAGACCGATTTAACACAGAATTACAATAAAATAAAAACTGAAAATGTATGGAACGTTTTATTTTGTTCCGGCATAAAAGGGGGATTTTATTTTTTGTTCATTGTGTAAACAAAAGGGTGCGAATGCTCTTCCTTCAAATCAATATGGCCGACATTATCATTATTTAAGTATTCACGCAACAAACACACACACATACAAAGTGTAAAAGTGTGTGTGTCTGTAAAAACACATACCAACATTAAAGTTTGTGTATAATTGTAGGGGTAGTTAAGAGCTACCAATTTTTACAGTTTAAAATGCTTTGTAAAAAGCAAAAAACAAACTCTATGGGTTTGAGTATGGGGAATCAAAACCCCACTCCCCCTTTCATTAATAAAAAACGTATCAATGCATTTGTTTTATTTTCCATAAGTGCGATTCAATGTTTTAATTTTTGAAAAAAGTTTTTGTTACAAAAAAAAAAAAATAAAAAAATCAACAAAAAGTAAGAAGAGAATGAACAGAAAAAAGTTTAAAGTATAATTATAAAATTATTACACATGTGGGAATTGCATGGTGCTGAACAGCTCGTCGGTTATGTTTTGACACGCACTCACTTTCTAGAGTTTAACAGTTCAACAGTTCATTGAGCAAAGAAAAATACACAAAAAACGGCCTTCTTTTTCTAGAATAAGTAAAAAAAAAAAATTATAAAAGTAGGAGGTGGTTATTTGAAGTCATTTAATTGAACCACACTAATAACCATTCTTATGACACTTTTTCTCCTTTTTTTTTTCTTTGTTCAGTTTTTGGTCTTGTTGTTGCTGTTGTTTCATTTTGTTGGTGTTTGAGAAGGTGACAGGTGTTGGAATACATTCCATAGTTAACCGGGATAAAAGTGTTTTAAAAGGGATAGAGAATAACAAAAAAGAAAGATATAATTTGATTTTAACATATGCAAACGCCAGAATGTTTTTGGTTTTCTTTATAAATTAAACACGAAAGGATATTTTTTAATTTGCCGCACAAATGTTGCGGTTTTGTAACAAAGAATTTTGCTCTAAGCAGTAGAATAGTATTGTGTAGAAGATATTTGTAATTTTTGGTTGTCATTCTTTAAAAAAAAAATTGTAGTTTTCTTGAATTTTGTAAAGAAAATTAAAAGAGACCTAAAAACAACTGTTTAACTTTCACAATAATGTGGTTGTTTATTATAAAAATATTGCAACTTCTTGCTGATCTTTCGCATAAACAGAAAGGAAAACAGAAATATAATTGTGTGCCGTCGGGTACGTTTTATGTATGGACTGTATATGGGTGCGGGACAAAGTGTCAAAATATCCGCCAAGTATTAAAAAAAAGATATAAAAGATATTAAATAAAACATGGGCAGATAAAAATAAGAAGCATTTTCACCAAATAATAAAAACTTTTTTATATTTCTTAGACGTTATAAAAATATTTCTATTTCATTTAATATCAAAAATTAAACTTCAAAATGTGACAAAAAGATATGACAGTTTTATATGGCCGCTAAACAACGATTCAACTGATAGCCTTTTCACACTTGCAAAAATTTTGAAGGAACGCATGGAAGATGTTGAAAATGTGAAACTTGCATACACACTTTCAACATCTAAAGGCCCAAATACACATATCAAAATACTCATCAAGCATTGTGGTAGTATTAGTGAAAATCGAAAAATTTTGATATGACGGCGAATATTACGTCCAGCACACGTACACGAGTGAATTCGCCTGCATGACAAGCATTTGACAAATGTATTTGGCCCTAAACATCTGCTATCAATCAAAATTGTCACCATTTCTGAAAAACAAGAGTGCCATAATTTTAAATATTTTTGAAATTCCATTTGTTTAAAAAAATTAAAAACAAAACAAAAAAAGACTGTAAAATAGGAAAACCGTGACAAATGGTGATACTGCTTTCAATACAAATGACATTTTGTCAGTGATGGCACAATTATAATATAATTTATTGCCACTTTTCTAGTGATGACACTAAAATAATCGGAAGATGTAGAATGGAATACAATGAAATTGGAATATCTTGTAAAGATGTTGATATTTAGCTAAATGTACATGTTTCTAATAGGCTTTTTACACTTATCAACATCTACCATCAAAGATGTAGAAAATGTGAAACACTCGCTTACATCTACCATCAAACAAAACTGTCACCATTTTTGAAAAAAAAAAACATTTTTTTAAATTAAAATAGTTTTTTCTCGCAAAAGTGCCAAAATTTAAAAAGAAATCACAAAAATGTTTTTGAAGTTCAATTTGTTTAAAAATATAAAAACTACTTAACAAAAAACATTGCAATTAAAGATAAAACTTGACAAATGGTAACGCTGATTTAAAAAAAAACTCCTTTTTGTCAGTGATGGCACAATAATAATAGAACTTATTGCTACTTTTCTAGTGATGACACTAAAATAATCGAAAGAAAAATCATCGATAGAATGGAATAAAATGAGATAGGAACATCTTTTAAAGATGTTGGTTTTAAGCTCTATGTATTTCTTATGGAAAAATGTGAACATCTTCGCAAATTGATGGTAGATGTTAAAAGTTGATCAGTGTAAAAAGGCTATTAGGGGAAAATTTCAGCATCTTCGCAAATTGATGGTTAGATGTTAGATGTTGACAAGTGTGAAGAGGCTATTAGAAAAACAATTAACGGAAAAATACACAAAAAAGTGAAAGGAAAACCTAAAATATTAAACGCGATTACAGTGAGGCTTCCAGATGTTAATTCCCCTTCCTGCAACCTCATCACACAAAATAGACACCAGAGATGGAAAGACCGCTATCTTTGGTTAGACGTATGCAAACTGTATTGGCAGAAATGTTAACAAAGAGTAGAAACAATGGATATAAAAATAAGTGTGTCAGAGTTGGAATTTGTATAAAGGGTGTCCAAATTTGAAGTATCATCGGTCAATGAAAATCGCTTTAGGGAAATGATCCGAAACTTTTTGTGGCGGAAAATTTATGATTTAGACATAGAGAATATGTGGTTTCAACAGGATGGTGATACTTGCCACACAGCAAGAGAAAAAATGAGTATTTTAAAAGAAAATTTCGAAAATCGAATTAATTCTCGTAGAGGAGGAGTGAATTAATTGGCAACTAAGATCGTGCGATTTGACACCTTTAGACTATTTATTGTGGGGTTTTTTTGAAATGGAAGTGCACAGTAATAATCCTATAACAGTTTAAGAGCATAAAAACAACATTAAATCGAGTAGATATCAACCATTGACAACAGTTTTTTTGAAAAACGTTATTGAGCATTTTGGTAAAAGATTGTCAGCCTGCCTAGCCAGTAGGGGTGTCACCTGACCGAAATAATTTGTAATTTTAAGCCGGAAACTTTTTGTAATAAACTAAAATAAAAATAAATAGAAACTGGGAATTATCTCCTTTCGTAGGTTACTTTATATTACAGTGTACTCGGGAAAACGTCAACGCTCGTTTACGTCAACATCCCAAAACGTCAACCCTTTATTTTTTACATTGCCTACTCTAAAACGTCAACCCAACCACAAAGCTCTAAAACGTCAACTCTGAATAAAACAAAATTTTGAATTAAGCAGCAGTTAAAATACACACATTTGTACACATACACACTTATTTTATTAAATAATATCAGAAATTGGGGATTCGCCTTATAAGTAGAGTAGAAAAGAACTTACAACTGTATGTACTTATGTATTGTCTTTTTATTTATGTTCAGTTGCTTTTTTGTTCTCGTATCACATTAACAAAATGAGCTCAAAACAGCCGAAATTGATTAATTTACAAGAAACGGCAAATATTGTGGACTTATTAGAAAAGGGTACAAGTGCGGTAGCTTTAGCGAAGCAATATGTTGTAACAAAGTCAACCATTAGCAAGATAAGATTTTTTTTAATTCATATGTGTGCATGTAAAATTAAAAATATGATCTCATTTAAGATGTATTCTTTTGGATCTAATTGTCTTCTATGGTTCTAGACAGGTTGAATGGCTTTTTTGTTTCCTTTTTGAATTTGTTTATGTTTGGTTTTAGTTTATAATCAATAAAAACCTTTAAAAGCACATTATCGATATGTTTTTTATTTAAACATTTTACATTTGTAAACGTCAACAATTTGTTAAACGTCAACACCCGCGGTTTTAATTAGTTGACGTTTTCCCGAGTGCACTGTATATTCAACATTTTTTTATTTTTCGAATTTATTCTATGAGTTACATTTCAGTTATGTATTTTATAAAGCTTTTTTGTAATAGTTCTATTCCTTAAATTTTTAGGAATGACTTTTATACACCACCAGACTATTATATTGTATTTTCTTGTTACATTTTACCTTAGCTATCCTTTGGATAGCAATGAAGTATATAGTATGTACAGAAAAATTTGCAATTATTAGACACCAGCAGAATGTAATGCATTTTCTGGCCCGCTACGGCCTTCGTCAACATTCTTTGTGTCACACTGGATAGTGATACTTTATAAATTGAATGTATTTAACTCAACTATTTTTAACAAATAGAAACTGGGAATTATCTCCTTTCGTAGGTTACTTTATATTATATTCAACATTTTTTTATTTTTCGAATTTATTCTACAAAAGTCATTCCTAAAAATTTATAAAATACATAACTGAAATGTAACTCATAGAATAAATTCGAAAAATAAAAAAATGTTGAATCTAAAATAAAAATATTTTTAATATTATTTTTTTATTAAAATTTAATTTTTGACGCCCTTTATAATTGGGAAATTATATAAATGTAGTAAGTTGAAGTATAATTTCCGAATCGTTTTTTTCATAAATACTTTTGTGAATGAACACCAATTGAATAATTATGAACATATGTATATTAACTTATTTATTTGAATTTTACCTAATAAATCGTACTGTGAATGAACTCTTGTTGAATAAAATTACCGTGAATGAAAAAAAATCTTAAAGGCAAGTGATTTAAGGCGTTTAATAATTTTTTTTAAATAAAATAATGATATCATAATGATATGAGTTTATATTTTCAAAACTCGTTTTATAACAATTATTGTAAATTAATCAATTTATAAATGGACCCTATGGAAATTGAATAACATTTAAAAAACCAACAAAAAAGTTTATTTGTGTGTCATTGACTGATTACTATTGTGAATGGCCAATTTTTTAGAGTTTTTTATTTTTATAATTTTAATAAAATCCAACTACAGGCCACCGAAAATTCTACAATGGGTTTGAATTCATAAAAAGTAAATAGTTTTAAAAAGTTTTCTGCAGACCTTATCAAGATTCTAATATGAAAAGGCCCTTAAGTTGAGTTATGATTTATAAACCCCTTTAAAAACATTTAAAAGCAAAACACTTTTTCCGTCTTTAACATAAAACGCGTATCGTATTTTATTGTTTCAATATATTATTTCTAAAAAATTAAAAAAAAACAAAAAACAACAACTATTGATCACAATTCTTTTAACTCTTGTATTTAAAATCTAAAACAAAAAAAAAACAAAAAGATGGGATAGAACACACACCACGACGTATTAATCGACTTTGAATTTTATTGATCTTTTGTCGGTATTTTATCGGCTCTTCTTTTATATTGTCGCTTATTGGGTCTTTACGAGCTTATTGTAGCACTCGCCCCATTACATGCACACGCGACGGGCGGCCAAAATGCGCAAAAAAAAATTAAAGAAAAAAAAAAACAAACACACAAAAAATATCCCCAACAACTCTTCGGACTTCAGTAGTCATATAAGCAAATTGTAGTTTAGAAAGAAGAGTTTCCTTTGCTGTTTTTTTTTTTTATTTTTATTTTCGTTACTTGTTCATAAACAAAATAAATTTAATGAAGACCATCATCTGACACCAGCACAGATAGCCAGCCAATGTAAATGATCATATAAGAAGGAATAGTTAGCAGGCGGAAGGGTAGGAGGATGTTTGGCTGGCTGGCTGGCTGTAACAGCAAAAACCAAAAGCAAGTAGTTACTAAGAGAGTGAATGTTATGAAGTAGTTTTGCATAACGTAAGCGTATAAAACATTATATACGTTCATTCATTTATTCACTCATTTGCCTATGGACTCATGCAAATCTTAAAAGTCCACCAGCGAATCAGCCAAAGAAACGATCAGCCAGCCAGCAACCACCATCATCTCCGGCGTCTGCGGCAAATTCAAACAATAATTTCTTTTTTATCCAAACGACTGATTGAGCAAAACATGAAATGATGATGCCGCCATGTAAAATATCTATCTACTCTTTTGCTAGTAGAGTTTTGATAAAGTCTGGCGGCTTGGCTACCACCACCACCACCACGACAACGCTAGAGCAGAAAAGATCGATATTAATTCTACCATTTTATCACCGATTTGTAGAAATTCAAAAACATACATCACATTAAAGTTGCCAAAGAACTTGTTTTTTTTAGTTTTAATTTATGTTCAAATAAAAAAGCTCGTGTGTGTTTTTTAAGCTTTAAAAATAAAAGTGTTAAAAGTTTGAAAAAGGGTAATTGTTCTGTTTCAAAAGATAAAATGGCGTTATCTTAAAAATAGTTTGAACTTTTTTTTTCCTCAAAAAAGTTATTAATTTTTTTTTATGTATGTATGTGTAATTGCTATTTTGCTAATTTGTTGTTAAAAAATTTTATTAAATGTTTTCATACTTAAGTTTAAAGTTTAAATTTCGAGGGTTTAAGCCCGAGTTTAACTTTTTGAGGTTTTTTTGGTAAACAAAGAAAACGTACAGTACTTACAAATCCATGTTTATCACTTATGTTATTGGTCAGCTTAAGTTTATGGAATGAAACAACCTTTTGCATCCATTGTTCACCGGTTGTGGGAGAATCTGGGTGTATATACATTCTTTTGGGCATTTCGGGATCTGCCTTGCCGGCAATCATCCAACGGCTGTAAAATATTAATAAACATTATTATAGAATATAATCGTTTCTTTCTTTGTTTAATTTAGATTAGATAAAAAGAGGCTTGACCAAGTTTAGAGAAACTTAAGCTGGGCTATAGATAAAATTTAGGTTTTAGGAAAGCTACACTTTTTAAATTTAAAAAAAATTCTATGAACATTTTCTCCACCGAAAGTTAACTCAAATAAACTGTAGCAAAACCTGGTTAAAACAAACTCAGATAAATTCAAACAAGACAAGCTAAAGCTATGGTCACACTTAACAAATGTTTAACGCCCAAATATTTGTTTGATTTTAGACAACACAGAAAAAATTATTTTTCCAATTCAAACAAAAAATTTGTAGAATCAAAACATTTTTTGTCTGAAATCGGTCCTACAAACAAATTCGCATATTCAAACAATTTATTTGCATTTCGTTTATTGAAAAAAAACACTGATTTTTTCAAACAAATAATTTAACTGAATCGAACAAATAGTTTACTGAAAATCATATAAATTTCAAACAAATAATTTTGCTGAATCAAACAAAAAAGTTTTTGCACAAGCAATGACGCGCACACAAGCAAGCACTGTAGAAGTAGATGAAGGCAGAGCAGAACGGCGCCGGCTGGCTTTGAGACACATTTTTTTGTTGGAATAATTTTTGCACCAAGTCTTGTTTGTTCACACAATGTTTTTCTTCTTAACTCACTGTTCTGTATGCTTTCCTTGGCAGCAGACCGACTCGACATGTTTTTCGTCATCATTTTATTTCTTTTATTTGATGTAGGTATTTAACTAAACATTTTTGAAAAATTGAATACGGGATTTTGTTTTTCATTCTTTTTTACCAACTTTGAAACCAACAAAAAATTTATTTTGTTTCTTCTAATGTTGTTGTTGTTTAAAAAGAGTGAAACGTTTATTACCTATTATTGTTTTTGTTGTTTTTTACTACAAATCTCGCCACAATATTTTATCATCTTTCTTATAGTTGTACCTTTTCAAAGCGTCCAAAAATAGACTATGTGTTTTTTTTTTGTTGTTCTTATATGTCACATAAAGAAGTGTTGCTTACGGTCAAATAAAAAAATGCAAAAACACGACAACAATAAAGAGCGTTAAATATTTCATACAAAATTATGAAAACTAGAAGCCAATAACGCGTTTATTATATTTTTGAATAGTTGTCAACATTTCTGTTGGCTAAAATAAAAATCAAACAAAAATATTAATTGAATCAGTAAAAAAATTTGTAGAAATTAAAAAAAATTTCAAACAAGCGTTTGTTTGAAAATAATTCAGCAATAATTTTTTCTGTGAACGTTTGCTAGATCGAAAAGAGTTTTGTTAATTTACAAAATTTGTTTCAAAGAAGGTTTAATCAAAAAAGGTTATTAGTGGTCACGCTTTTTAAAGATTTGTTCGTCAAATATTTATTAAGTGTGAACATACCTTAACACAAAGATTAATTAAAATAAGTGGATTAATACAAATAAGTTTAAACTAACAAAGCTTGATCTTTACAAACCAGAACTAAATTTACTTAAAATAAACTAACGTTAAAGTACATTGAAACTAAATTAAAACTAGTTTTGGGCAGGGTTTTGAGATGTCGATTAAGTTTAAACTAAGTTTAACGTAGTCTTAAACACGGATTTTTTTAAGCGAATTGTGATTTTTTTATTATTTCATTAAAAACCATCATTTTAAGCAGAACTAAGCTGTTCCGTCAAAATTTGTATACAAACTTGTTAATGGCGGCACAAATATGGTTTCAGATTAATTAAACCTAGTTTAATTTAGTGGTCAAACTTTTTAAAGATTTTTTAGTTAAATATTTGTGAAATGTCAACATTTCTTAACACAAACCATAATTAAAATAAACGGAGACTTATTTAAGTTATTTATTGCAAAATCTTAAATATATTTTAACAAACTTTATTTAAATTTTGTTTAAACTTTAAAAGCTTGATCTTAACAAACTAAATTTAAGTAAAGTAAACTAATGCTAGAGTATGTAAAAACTAAATTTAAACTAGTTTTAAAAGATTGCACGTTAACTTGGTTTAAACCAGGGTTTAAAAAACTGCACACGAAACCAAACCCTTGCGAACCCTGCTGTTGGTTTGACTGCGACTGTTTACATTTAATGAATCAGAAGTAAAAGCAACAGTTTTTTTTTTTTTTTTTTTGCTAATGAGAAATGTAAAAGTAGAAAAATTGCAGTTTTTCTACTTTGACTGCAGTTTTTTCAACGCTGGTTTAAACTTTGTTTTACCGGTGTTTAATCTAAGGTTTTATAAACAAAAGCTGAACTAATTCAAACAAATTAAGACCAAACCAAATATGGATAAACAAAATTTAAACTTAGTTAAGTAATTTTTAAAAATTTTTTGAATTGAGATTTTTTACAGCTTCGTTTAATCCTAGTTTAAAGATATATATTATTCAAATAACCAATTTCAAAAAACAAGACTAATCTTAATTAAAATAAACAAAGACTTAAATTAGTTAATGATAACAAAATCTCAACTATATTTTGAGAAGTTTAAGCTTAGTTTATAAACTATATAAACTTTATCTTAACAAATTAAAACTTAATTTAGTTTAAATTTACTAAGGTGAAACAATGTTTAAACTCAATTGAAACTGGTTTTAAAAAAACTCGTTAGCTTCCTTTAAGCTATGTGTAATCCGTGTTAAAAACGAGATTTTATAAACCAGGCTAAGGCTCCGTTTTTGCGATCTCAGTTAAACTAGGTTTAGATAATCTGAAAACAGATTTGTGCCGCCATTACCAAGTTTGTATACAAAATTTTGCTGCCGTATTCATAAAAAATTAAAATGAATTTGAAATGTAATTTGCCTTAAAACACATTTCAAACTTATTTTATTTTTTATGAATACGGCAGTTGTCCTTTAATGAAATAATAAAAAAATCACATATCGCTTAATTGATAAAAAATAAAAATTAAAGCCAAACCAAAAATATGTAAATGTGTATTAAGAAAATCTTAACTTAGTTTAGTAATTTTAAGCATTGACATTTTAATAAAATTTCATTTAATCCCAGTTTAAACTAATATAAAGCTTAAGTAACTAAAGTTTATTATCAAAATTAAACTTAATAAAAACTCTAGATTTAAATACATATACAATTACAATCCAACTTTCTGTCTTAGGTAAAGAGATTTTCTGTAAATGATTTTAGCAATATTAAGTTTAACTAAACTAAGTTTAAACTTGTAATATTTTAAACCTAAATTTCATAAAAATAAAATTAAGTTAAACAAAAGATTAAATAATAAAATAAAATTAATTTAAACAAGTAAAAGTGCTTTGTTCGGCTATTCCGATTATTATATACCCTTCACCATGGCGCGATAAGAACAGAAAGTTAAATAAATACATATACACAGTGATGTGGAAAATAATAGTGACACGAAACAATAAAGACACCTAACATTAAAATTCAAAAGGGCATATCTTAAAAAATAAATCGAATAATATTTACAAACAAATTAAAAGCGTTTTGTAGATAATTTGTTTAGCTTTAATCTTCGCCTAATCTAGACCAGATTATGTAAATAATGAATATGCTACGAAGGTCCAACTGGAAAATCCACTTATTTTAATATATTTTTTAACTACTAGATTTTAAATATTTATATCTCGATTTTTTTCAAGTTCATAATTTTGTATTTTTAGTTATAATCTAGTTGATCATTCTCAGTTGTCATACAATTTTTTACTGACCAAAAAATATGTAAACACTGCATTTTGTTGTTACGAGAAACCTGATTTTCAGATCTTTTAATTTTTAGCCGTAAACTTTTTTGTTAACTAAGAGAACTAGTGCCGCATCCATTTCAGATGTCTTGTAGTGGTATCAAAGCTATTTGCACCAAGTTTTGTAACTGAAGTATTTTGAGACTGAATGGGAAGTGCCACGCCCACTTATCCAATAACACCCATTTTTTTACGGATTTTGTGTATTGATACCCAAGATGCTTGTACCAAATTTGGAAATCTTGGCCCTTGCCAATCTATAATGTCTTTATATTTGAGGTGCCACATTCACTTCTCCAATCTCGCCCGTTTTTTTTAGAGAGGTTGTGTATTGACAACCTAGCTATAGGTACCAAATTTTTACAATTTTTCTTTTAACCTTCTTTTAATATAAAGAAATCTATTTTGTGGCACGCCCTTTTCTCCGATCCCACCCATATTTTGCCGGATGTTGATAACCAAGATGCTTGTGCCTAATTTGTAAACTTTGGCTCTTGCCGTTGTCAAGATATACATAAATCTTTAATATCTTTGTATGGGAGGTGAAACCTCCACTTAAAATATCAAGAATTTTTTAGCTTGAAGATTCATCTCGACCATCACGTGTATTCCGTAAAAATTGCATAAAGATCGGTTCAGTGGTTTAGGTGGCTATACACATTTCTCTATTTAAGCGGCAAATGATTCATGTATGTATGTATTTACTATGAAGACCGATCTGGCTAAATTTCACTAGCAAAAAAAACCGGACTATATGTGACATAAATATATAACAGCCTAGTCCCCATCATATCTGGGGTCTTCGGAAAACCCATTTCCACAGACAGACTGACAGACGGACATCGTTAAATTAACTCGCTACACATAATGATCCAGAATATTTATTTTTGTAGGGTCTTAGATCAATATTGTATAAATATATCATTATTAAAATTACAAACGGAACGACAAACTTATATATCGATGGCTTCGTATAAAAAGGCCTTACTCGATTTTTTTTATTTGTTTACAGGGGAAGAAAAAAAAAATTTATAAAATCCGTAAAATTTTAGATAAAAAAAGTTTTAATGCTATTTTTAATAAAAATATCCAAAAAAGCTTATAGTTACTAGAGCCCCTTGAAATGTTTAAATTTAGATACATGTTGCATTAGCTATCAGAATAAACAAAAAAAGATATTTAAAAAAAATCGAGTTACGCCTTTTTTACACTAAGCCATCGATATGCTCTTATCACCAGTGGTGAAGGGTATACAAATATTGTTGGGAAAATAAAATAAGAAATGTTGCTTTTATAAAAAAAAATTAAACAAAAAAATTAAACTTCTGTTTAAAATAAATCTAAAAATACAATCGAATTTTCGTTATGGATTTTCGTTTGTTTAGATTTTCTTACAATGACTTTGAACTGAGTTTAAATCTTTAATTTACTGCCTGGCCCACAATGTCGATTATTTATATTGAGAACAATAATAAAAAACTAAAATTTGTTTTTCCAAATTTTTAATAATTTTAATTAGGCTTAAGTTCATCAAATTTAATTTTCATTAAATTATTTTTATGAAGAAAGGAATTTTACAACATGAAAATTAATTGAAATTGTTATTGATAATTTTTCATTCTTGACTGTAGCTGGGCTCGAACCCAGGCCGGCAGGTTGCCCTGAAATGTTTCGATCGCAACCACTCGATCTCCTCAGAGGGATTTGCCGTCTTACACTCGCAGCCATCGACGACGGCTGACGTCAATAGTCAAACAAACGGCAAATCCCTCTGAGGAGATCGAGTGGTTTTCGTTTAAAAAATTTTAAAAATTTTTTATCAAAGTTTGAGATTTTATTTTCTTTATTAAATATTTTGTTCCAAACTTTATTTAAACTTAGTTTAACTAATTGAATAACTTACCTATTGTGAAATTTATAACGATAATCATCAGCAGCCACAATATCCAAAAGAAGTATATATTTTGCCTTGGCATCAAGACCCGATACCCGAAATTTCATTTGGGGAAACATTTGTCTGAAAAGAAACAAAAAAAAAAATATGTTAAAAAATTAAAATTCTTGCAAGATAAATAATTGTTAAATTAACATTAACTAAATAAACAAATGACCAAAATACAAAACAGAGCAACAAAAAAAAGCGATAATGGTGGCCTGGTTGCTATAAAATATTTTAACAACTCGCCCTCCGAACATTATCATTATCAAACTTTATCATAATCAGGTTCGTGCGGTCAGTTTGTATGGCATCTTAGTAAGGTGGCGCCAAGCAAAGAGCACGAAAATTTATAACTTTTTTTTTCTTTTTGTTAATTTTCTATGGAGCTGCTATTGCAGCAGCATAGTAGCCCAACAAGGTAGTAAATTGATATTGCTTTTGCCAAAACATTCACATTGGGGAATAACTGCGTCAACACCATTACTACCACTACAACAACAACAATAACAACAAGAATAACAACTACTTTACACCGAGAAAGCCAACAGAACCACCAACACGTTGTTCAGGATGAAGACGACCATGACCAGCTAAGAGTATTATGTAGTATGTATATGGCTTAAAAACCACCCATTATTACCAACTAATGCTGTGGCTTCATTTGTCCAATTTGTGTGAAATTGTTGTGGCAGCAACCACAGTTAGTTAAGTTAAAACAAACATTTTTATTTGGTCACAGAACGTGTTGAAAGGCTACAGCAGAAGGCCCAAGGCCTGTTAACAAACATATACATACATAAATAAAGACGGACAATTTCACAAACAAACAAAAGTAGTAAATGGCCAACTCACGTATTTTTGCTGGACTCACTCATCATCATGCAGCAACAATGCTACATTTGCTAAACAATTTTTTTATTAATTTTTTTTTTTTTCGTTTTTTTGTTGGTGCAACAGCTAAAGTATCTTACAAATATGAAAATTATAACTTTGAGCAGCAATCACTCAATCTTTTTAGTCGAGGTAATTTCGTTAGCACACAGCTCAATAGCTGAAGAAACAGCAACGCAGCACCAGCACCAGCACCAAAAAGTATCCAGAAATCAGGGTTGTATATGATTTAGATTTTTGCTGGCTTTATTTATTTTGTATGTTTTGAGACTCATGAATCAAATTTAACGAATGTCTCGTTCATGAGCACACAGATCATCATCAGCAATAACAACAACAACAACAGCAACATTGACGCCGTCTTGGACAACGTCCTTTCATCACCCATATTATTAACGGCAACACACAGTATTTTGTTAACTAAACTAAATACCAACGGAAAGACAGACGGACAAACAGACAGACAAAACCAAAACGACTGGACTCGACGCGACAGACGTCAACGAAAAACCAACAAAACATGCCCACTAAACTGTCCAATTTTTGTATTGTTTTTTTTTCGTTCTTGTTGCTCCTTTTAAATTTTTTTTCTTGCATTATACGTTTTCTTATGATTCTATCAAAAATGTTGCTGTTGTATGTTCTTCGATCAGCCTTAAGGAGAGTTGTCAGCGCCGTAGTAAATATTCTCTAACCCCCCGCCCCCCCCTTGCGAATAACGTTAATGCTGCTTGCTGTTGCTGGCTTCCCAGCAATTAACGAATAAGTGGAAAGCTGTTGCGTTCAACGCATTTACTACTTTAAATCCAAACAAACAAACGTCTGAGGATGATTTCTTGCGTCAGTTTGTGAGTCAGTCAGTCCAGTCCAGTCCGTCTTGTCCAATTCTGCTTGGAACGTTGAAACGTTCACTTAACAAATTTTTGTTGGTTTTTATTTTATTTGATCGTTTTTTTTTTTTTTGCAAGTTTGCCTATGGCTTATTTTCAATAACTCGTTAACCATTATTGAAAACTTGGCGCCAGTTGGCAAAACTCACACTAACCTCTTCCTTTTCGTTGTAGCCTACATTAAAAGGGGGGAACACACATACAAAACGACCCACCACACGCGTTATTTTTTGGTTCCTTGTTATACACATCTTGCCAATTCATTCCTCTTCTTTTTTCTAAACTTTTTCTTGTTTGTTTTATGTTTCTTTTGCCCAAAAATATGTTTTGCCCTGTATGTTGGATTTTGTTGTAAAAACAGCCAAATTCATTGTTGTTTCACCTCGTTAAACGCACTCACACATAACCCAGCAAGCACAAATAAAAACCTTTGAAATCAAAAATGTTAACAACTTTTTTCTGTAGTTTAACTAAAATATTAAAAAAATATATCAAATTTTTCTCAATTTGCTAACAAACGTTTGCTGGGTTTTGTATATACCGCGCTCTTGCATCAATCTAAGATCTCTGTGTATGTTCACCTTTATACCCCTTTGATGCAGGCAGCAATTGATAACATTGCTTTATACTAATTTTTGCTCGTTTCTGTTACTGCGACTGCTGGCTGCGTACGTTGTCGCTGCAAAACCACATACAACAAAGTGTAGGGGGACAATAAAAAAAAAAACAACAAGAACTTGCAATAAACGAGATACAGATTATTATTTTTCGTTTGTTTTATGAAATTCTCTTAAGTCGATTCCTTCTGATTATTTCATAGTGTCTGTGTGTGTGTGTGAGTCTGTGCTTGTTTTCCAATGTTTGTAATGCACCCAATAACACAAGCAAGTTGAGAAATCGAACAGCAACAAAAAAAAAACACGATCACAACAACAAATCTATTGGGTGGGCTGAAAAATTAAAGCATACTAAACTTTATCTCTAGAAGATCTTGTGTGTTTTTAAGGAAAAATTTGAGAATGTGGGAAACTATTTACTCTCGAATTTCCTTTTTACACTTTTATACTTTCTGAAACGATAGCAAAGATCATTTTACAAATAGAGTTTTAAGATTTTCAAATTTTTTAGGTTTTAAGGGTTTTCGACTAAGAAACTTGTGTTCTGAATATTTCGGACGGTATTTAGGAAATATCGATCTTAGTAACCGATCTCGCATTTAAAGCTCTACTTTTTAGGACACGACGACGGATCACTTGGATCCTTATAGCGAGCGGTCCCTTATTGATTCCCTTAGCCAGTAACCAGTGTTAGCCAGGTTACTCCACATACATCGCTGCAGTTTCTAACCATTTCGATTCCCTGCTGAAAAGAAATATCGTCCTTGGTCCCACTTTAGATTGAACATCGAAACAGGGCAATACTGGTCCCCAAAATGCCTCATCCTAAGATCCCTGAGACCAGGGCATTGACAGAAAAACTAAAATAATGTCCCCTCCTTATTTTTAATTGATATTGCCGAATGAATTCTGATTTAAAAAAAACATTTGTAATAGTTAATAAAGTCAATACCAGAACCCGCTGATTGAGAATGTATTGATTTTTCTACTTCTTCGATTTCATTATTTGCTCCCACGAAGTTAGTAGCATTGTAGCAGTACAATGTCTGACAATGGCCCGGTCTACTGATGAAACGTCGAAGTGCTCCTATGCATGCTTATGTAGACAGATAAGACACTACTTCCATGTGAATGGCCTTAGTAAAACAACAAAATACTGCGATTTAAGCCTTGTCTGATCTTGTGCTGGATCCAAATCGGTCCAAAGTAATCGACACCTGTAGTTATAAATGTGCGTGCGGGCTGCACTCTGTCAGCTGGAAGATTTCCCATTAGGTAAGGTTAGGTTAGGTTCCACGGGCAGCCATCGAGAGACAGCTCACTTGGGTCCTCTACTGGTCCCTTTGTGATACCCAGCGCCAATGCCCATCTTATAAAGCAGTTATTCAGATCGCGTCACTGCAAAGTCTAGCCAATTCGTCTTCCTAATGAAGAGAAGAAGCGATTTAAGTTATATCCGGGATAGATCCTCCAAGCAGGCAAACACCGGTTACCCGAGTTATTTTCCCATGATACCCCGCAATCCAGGGCATTTACAAAGAAAGTGTCTCATCTTCCTCCTCGTTTTGACAACTTCTACAGTAGTCGTTGAATTCCAGCCCCATTTTTCCAGCATGAGTCCCCACCGGCCAGTGCCCAGATACAACCGATATCACTGTCCTAATCTGGTCCCTGTTGAACCTAAGTAGAGAATTAGTTCTCCGGTCATCATATCCAGGCCATAGTGTCCTAGATATCAAGCAGATGGACTCACAGGTCCACCGAGTCTGTATAACTCGGTAAGAATCGCGCTTGATAAGTGATTTACAATGAGCCATTGGAAGGCCAACGAATTGATCAATGAATACGCCATCCATACGACCACCTTGTTTGGCCAGCCCATCTGCCACCTGATTGCCCGGGCACTCTGAGTGCCCCGGTATCCATATTAGCGTTAACCTTGAATGCTTTAGCTTTAGTACATCGTATGTATACATTTATGGACGGTACTACGTGCCAATGATTTCCCGTTCGTAACCCACAACTGTACCCTGGATGCTGCCAATAATGCATGCGGACCGCTATGACGATTTTCTTTGCGTAGCATGTGCACTTTGTCATAAGGTGATTGTGTGATAAAATCGCATCCAGGCTTTGCTCTGAACGCTAATGTTGATTGCTTCAGACGACCAATCACGCGCATTATCAGATGCTCATCCAAAAATGGATTTAATGAAGCCAAATGACTTTGTTTATTATTATGTGTTTGGTGTGATAGCTTTTTCAATTCTTAGCCGAATTCCGCCTCTTGGACAATCTTGATGATTATGTTTATAGAGTCTTCCTTTTCGTATGCATCGAGCGCCTTTTTGATTGGAGGACAAAATTTTTTTTTAGTCTTAGAGTTTCTGATAAATCTCAATACATAACCGATCGTGTGTTGAAGAGTTTTGAATGAATTTCGATGGTTTATTCGATTTATCATCTCTTCGTAATTTTGCTGCGAGGTTGATATCGAGCCCTAACCGCGAAAATAATGTAAGCGACATCATTTTCAATTTTCGTTTTTTTTTTTTTTAATAAATGACTTTATTGTCAGCACTTGCATCATCTCTTAAAATGTCATGGTCACCGTTACGATTTTATAGCAAGAACAATTTTAACGTAACAAATTTCATACAAAATTTACATAAAATAAAATAAAAAAACTCTCTCCTGTAAAATTTGATTTTTGGCGATTACGTTTTTTTCGCGGTTAGGGCTCGATATTTTTAAAACATGCTTCGTTATTTTACGTTCTTCGTTGCAAGGTATAGTAATAACTTCTGAAGTTGAGTTTGCCCATTCAATTTTTGTCCCGAGCGAAATGGGGGACCATAAAACCAAATAAAGTGTTGTGATAAGTTTTCTGGCGTTAGACCTCGAGATATTGTGTCTGCTAGGTTTTCTTTAGAGTTCAAATGGAGCTATGAAATATCTTTAACAGGTTTTAAGGGTTTTCAACTAAAAAAACTTATGTTCTGAATATTTCGGCCGGTCTTTAGAAAATATTAATCTAAGTGGCCGATGTCGGTTTTTAAAACGCTACTTTTTATCCTTAAGCATTCGAATAATTTCTTTAATAAAAACCTATTGTTGGCTTCCTAATTGATTTTATAATATGCATTCCTAAGGACGTTTGAATCCCTTAACGATCCCTTAGGAAACGGCTTTTTGGAGTTAAACTTAATACTTGGGGAAGGAAGTACTTCTCTGCGGGAAATTTGTGCCACTTGTTCTTAAAGCACTTATCCCGTGACCAGTGAACAGAATTCTATAAAAAAAGGAACAAAGTGTGATAGGTAAAAACATGCAATATCACTTAAGGCTAGTTTACACTATTATACTTTGTATAACATACATGTCAAAAACTCAAGTAATGTGTAAAAGTCTGATAGTGTGGATGCATGTATGATGAAAATGACAAGTATTATGAAAAAACAGTTTGACATCCCATACGACTTCATCGTTTTTAGAAAAATTTCTAAACAATAATACATTTAATTGGATCAGGGTTGCATTTTATTTCATGTGTGGGTGTTTATACTTTGTGTGGTGGTGTGAACACAAACTGTCTGTTAAATTAGATTTTTTGACAGTCGCAACAAAACTAATTAGATTTCTATCTCACAAAGTATTATGGAATATGTAAGACTTGTGAGATAGTGTAAACTAGCCTTTAATTGGTGATAATGTGTTTAAGGTGTAGTTGCTCCAGAGGAAAGGTGTTTGACACAAAACTAGTCATGTGATTGAATTTTGTGCGGGTAGTGGCTGATTTTATTTGTTCTATTACTTTATATGAAGTGGATCTATCATATCAACATGGTTCACTCGGGACAATATCTGCGATAGGCTTTATTTTTACCAAAATTAAATGTGTCCATTTAGGTTATTTGAGTGACCTGTTACAAAGTGTCAAAAAGAAGCCCTTGAACCCCCTACTAGGACATCGCCATGTTAAAGTGACAAGTCCCTTTTGTATATATACTGCCAAGTGACAAGTTTGGTGTTAGTTCTCGTTCCTCTAGGGTAACATTAACTAAATTAAATCGTTTTAATGCTTCGATATTTATATTTCCGAAGAGTTCGGCGATATTCCTTAAAGGTAAAATTCTAGCTTAATTTAAGTTAAGAAAAAATCACTTCTCCCCCTACCCAATATATTTATTTTTTTGGTAAAACATTTTTTCGTATTTACCCACATCCGTAAATACGTACAACATACAACATGCATACTTAGTTGCTGGTTCAAATTGAAGATGTTTGTTAGTTTTTATAACTGAATATCTTTATGTCTGTCTGTCTGTCCGTCCATCTGAACGTCTGTCCGTCCGTGGGTTTCTTTGCTAAGGCGCACATGTGTTGCTCTCAAAAGATATTTAGGAATGATGATGGCTTGTTACCGTCGTGTTGATAAGCTTGTTTGGATATTTTGCACACTTTTGTTCTTGTTATTTGTGTTTGTTCTTGTTTTTTTGTTATAGTTGTAGTAGGTTAAGTTGTTGTTATTTATTTTTTTAAATTCAGTTCAGTTTTGCTAAAGACTGTCTGTTTTTTCTTCAGCTTTTCAAAACTTTTTTGGTTTATTTGCGCAAGACTGTTTAAAAAAGAGGAAGAAGATGTTGATAAAGTTTGTTTTTTTTTTAGTTTTGAATTTTTTTGTGCGTTTATTTTTTCTTTTTTTTTTTAATGTTGTTAATATGAAAATGCTTACATTTTGGGAATTATAAGGCCAAATATGACATCATGGGTCAATTGTTGGCATTTCTAAGACAAGCGTTTCAAAATTGTTACCGTTTGCTCGTTTTTTCTCTCTTAGGATTTAAAAGATGGCTTTCAGGTATACGTCCCAACATTAAAGAAACAAAATTTTAATGTCAGCCCTGTTTGATTAGTCAATAACTCGTTGAAATGAGAAAATTTAAGAAGAAAAAAAAAATGTTTTTGTCATGTTGCATTCCTTTTTACTTTTCTACATACATTGCAAATGTTTGGGACTGTGGTTAATTTTTGTTTGTGTGTTTGCTTGTGCTAAAAAGCTTCTGCTGCCATTTCAGCTACTTTTTGCTTGTTTGGCATTCAAAAGTAGTCATAATATTTTTATTTTATATTTTTGCAATATTTCTCATATTTTTTTTTTTTTTGGGTTTTTTTTGAAATTTAAGTCACGTTTTTCCAGCGTCCTGTCGCACAGATTCGCATTTAATAGTAATAATATTCCAAGCATACAATATTAAATGTGGAAGTCATTTCCAGACGCTTGTTAAAGTGATTAAACAATTCTTGATTTCATATTTTCTTGTGTTCATTTTTTTCTCTTCTCTCTTTTTCTCGTCATTTTTGCATTTTCAGTTAAGTTATTAAAGCAAAGGACCACCAACCACTAGAACTTCTTTATTTTAATACAGACCTTGAAGGAAGTAAAACGCCATAATGTTAGGTTTTTGCCATTTTTTCAGCTGCCAGATTAATTTGAAATTCCTAAGGAAAATTGTAAAGGGTGTCCAGAAAAAAAACTTTATAATAATCTTAACTAAAGGAGCTGTGTGAAATATAGGAGATTTGAAAGTTTCCCAGGGTTGATCACAGATTCTTCGGTATAAGATCTTTAAGAAAAAATTCTCCTATTCAGCTAGCCATAAACACCAAGATATCTAGTTCTTTCAGAGAATAAGAAAAATTTTTACATTCCAAGGGTATTTCAAATTCCTATTCCTTCAGAATAAAATGCCAGCAAGAGAAATATATTTCCTTGCTGACTTTCTGCTAAATAATACATCAAAGACTCTGAATTATCTACAGCTCTCTTTTTTTAGCAACTTATATCAACATCTTCAATCATTTCCAGGGTTAATTTTCTTTATTTGATTTCGGCCCCTACAATTCACAACTCAACTCAGTTGAGTTGTAATTTTTTAATTTTCGTATTATAGTTTACAACTTTGCGAACAAAAACATCAACAAATTACAACTCAACACAACCAGTTGTTTGATTTACAACTCAACTGAGTTGAGTTTTGAACCGTAATAGGGGCCTTCATTTCTTACTTACAACTAGATAAGATTTCTAAGAAGCTTGCTCTCTTTTTAAGGAAGCCAGAGGCTGTGTTATTTTTTATCTGCTTTAGAGATTAAAAAGATTAAAAAAATTTCCAGGAAAATGCCTTTCTGGAAGTCTTTTCAGTTAAAATACTTAATTTACTAGACGAAATTTTAGGTAAGGTTAGGTTAGGTTAAAAGGAGAACGAAGCATTAATATGATGTCAACCTCATATCAATACGATATACATCTAGGCCTCTACCATGCCTGTTGTGCGCTCCTTAAAAACATGAAGAATTATAGAGAGGTTATCGGTCGGCTTTAATAAACTCAGTTTTCCGGACGTTATTCCCTAAAGTTTTCCTGTCAACATTCCCCAGGGATCTTATGTTCAATATGACATCACTCCCGAGGTTTACACTCGTCAGATTCTGTCTGTCCAATAAGGTGCAGTTGTACCCGTTGTCCTGTGTGACCGGTCAGGATACGCACCATCCTACTTACTTCGGATTTACTCCTATCGAGGAGGCTTCTTGTCTTCCTTTTGTTTGGATTACCCCATATTTTAAGGTACTTGTTGTTCCCCTCTTATTCTTTCTCCCGTAATTCAACCAACTAAATCAATTGAGTGACTTAATAAGTTTTTAAGGACTTCCAGGGAGACTTAATATTTTCCGAGGAAAAAATTATTAAAAAAAAATTTGAAACAAGTTGATTACTAATCAGACGGGATTTGCTGGAAAATAGCCATAACTTTGATTTTTTGTGAACAAAAGATTAAAAAAAACGTGCGGAGTTAATAAGCTTTTCTAAAACAATTGCCCAAAAAATTTTGAAGTCATGCCTTCTTCTCATAGATCAACAAAGATAACATTAAACCAGTACATTAAACCAGTACAGATTTAAAAGTTTTACTACACTCAACGAAAAATGCATTTTCATATTGATGATGTCTCGACATCAGAATTGTGACATCAATGTTATTACAAATGGCATCAATGAGGCAAAAAGTGACATCAGTTCAATGACAAACGTCAGCATAAAATGTTGTCATATTTTATGCGTCGATGCCACATTTTGCATATTATTAACATTATTTTCAGTATTAGAAGTTAAATAAGTAGCAAAAATGCCCATATTCTATTTGTTTAAGTCATTAAGTTAAATACATACAATTTTCAAAGTAGACTGATTATGAACACCATATCGGGCATGCTGCTGGTGGCTTATAATTGAGAGTTATTGTGAAAACAAAGGGCGGAATACAACAAAACTGAAACAAACATGTGTAACGGGTAAGTAAATAAAAATATTCTCTCTATCATTTCGCATTATTTAAAGTAAGAGTTCGGGGTTAAATTAACTTAAAAAATTCTTTAATCAAGCACAGTTTGAGATCAATCCCAATGACACAACTGAATGATAGCTTGTCATTTAATTCAACCCAATGAGTCCTTTCTTCGATGTTACTGAGTCCTCGCACTGATGACATTTTTTATTAAATTGACTCTGATTCGTAATTTCTGTGCTGCCGATGTGTCATCCCATTGATGACAGAATTTGGCCAAGTGATGTTAAGGCTGAAATCACAATGATGAAAAGTACCATGGGGTCAGAAACGAAGACCCTTGTCATAGTACTGATGTCAAAATACATTAGCGTTATGACGCCTTTTATATCAATGTATGATAAGATCACTTAGCGTCTGAGAGCAATTTTAGTAGACTTGGAGGTTTTCAAAGCTTCCGAAAAATATTTCCAACTTCTCTTTAGAAATATCCTTAAAAGAGAGTTTTTAGACATCTTTCTAAATGACGAATTAAAGACAAAGCATGCCAAGAAAGAGGCATATCAAGATCACAAAAGTCTTAAGGGAGCCGAAATTTAAATCTCTAAGATCTTTTAAGATATTACTTTAGAGAATAATCTCTATGTAAAGACAAAAAAGAAGGTAAAAAGAAGATACTTTGAGAGATTTAAGGGGACTTTAGCGTTTTACAGATCTCCTAGGAAATGATTTTGAAGAAAAATTAGTAGTAATGCTGTGACATTACAAAAATTTAACTTTCGAAAAGAAGAAATAGCAAAGAAACCTTTGAGGAACTTTAGATTTTTGCATAATTTCGCCTTTACTACATTTCCTTTCAGTACACCCTGTTTTTTTTTACATTATTATAAATTTATCAATTGATCATTTTCCTTTATAGAGATGTCTGCCAAAGTCACTAAATTTATTTATTTATTTCATTTTGGCTCAAAATGGACACCTGCAGCTCTTTAAAAGTTGTCGATGACACAATTGTTAGCATTAATCTTTAAAGACTTTGTCAACACGATCTTCCAAGATAAATTTACAATTTAGCTCAAGCAACAAAAATAAGAACAACGCTTTAGGGTAAACCAGAGACCAAAAAAAAAAAAAAATCAAATAAAACAAGAACAACCCCAAAACAAGATGCCAGCCAAACAGATAAGATCCTGGCAATGAGGTCATCACCATCATCTGGCATCAGGGGTTGTTTGCAAAATTAAATTAAATTTGAATATCCGGCAATAATTGCAGGCATTCAAGTACTAAGCATTTGTGCAATTGGTTTTTTTTCTTAACGCACATTTCAATAAAAATCGAATGAATTTTAAAACTTTATGCAAATTGCAACAGAATTTATTTGACAAATAATAAAATGGCTTTGGATAGCTGACTAACCGATTGAAATTGAAATGGAAATTGATATTTTAATCGAAACAATGATGATGACGATCAAGACGACATGGAACGACGAAGATGGGAGACAATTGATAACACGTTTGTTTTATTTTATTTTAATACAAATAAACAGGTATCAAGATAATTTCAGTAGTACGAAAATAAAAAAGTGTTTTGGAGCTTTAGCAGCTGCTCTTAGAAAAATATATACATAAATACATAGTATAGTATGTTTATTTATTTAACGTTTTTCATTTTTATATCCCCGCTAATTACCAAAATAAACAAGGTAATTTAGGGGTTGGTATAGAGCGATAAAACTGCTATAAATAACTCACAAATTACTTAGGCTCGGTTATAAGAAAACTGACGCTTAAACAAATAAATAAACCCACAAAACTAGAGAATTACCTTCTTGTTCAGGTGGACAGCAGCAGCAGCAGCAACACCACCACAGAGGTAGAAAGACCAGCCATAAAAACCCATAAATAATGAAATTATTTTGAACCAAAATGATGGAAGTGATTGTGAAAATAAATGACCAAGCGCCACAAAGGATACAAAACTCTATTTAGTATCATATTAATATAATTTTCAAAACACACACACACTCCTTCTCTCTGACCAATTTTTCTGTAAATACAAATGTTTTGTGCTTTTTTATTATTATTAAAGATGCCACAGCGTCTGACTGACAGCTGGAAACTCCCACAAAAAAAAAAAAAAAAAGATACAGAATCCTCAACAAACACTTTGGCTGGTTGTTAATAGTTAGTCTTATACGAAATTATCTTTATTTTTTATGAGCGTTTTGACTGCCATGTGTAGAGTGGAGTGGAGAAAAAAAATTAAACGTCTTGTTATCTTAACTAGGCGTTTATCTTGCATCAACATGTGCAGTTTTGTTTGTTGGCCTAACTGCGGCTGCGGTGGCGGCCGATGTTGCTGTCAGTCTTTTAACTACGTTATCAGTAAACAATTAAAACCCAGAAAACATACATAAAACAGAAGAGATACACAATCAGACTAAGCTCCGTTCTTTCTTTCTTTTAAAAAGAAAAACAAACACAACAATTAACAAGGAACTAAAAACAAGCAACTTGCTGCTGTAGATGTTTGTCAAATGAATCATCTTTGCTGGTGTGTTAAAATGTCACTAGTAGTACTTTAAGAGTTGTTTCTTAGTTTTATTCCCAATAATTGTCACTATTGTGATTGTGTCTTCTGTTTGTTTGTTTGAGAGAGCGCCCTTTTCTTTAGTTTGTCATAAATCAGCATAACAGCTGTCACTATTGCTGGTGTCACTGGGAAATTTCGGTTTAGATAAGAAAGAAACATTGTAACGATTCTGTAAAATCGAAATTTATGACCATTGACTTCTGTTTGTGGTGTGGCATGTGAACATGTTGAAAATGTCATTCTTTTTTTTTTTTGTGTACATATATTTTATTAGATAAGTTTTTCTCTTAAAAAAACACTTTTTTTTTGACAGGATTTCAGAGTTAAAATGATTAATTCGTTTTTGGTTAATCTTTAGGGGTCAACTTTTCATTATCTTTAGTAATTTAAAAAACTTTTAAATAAAACCAATTATCAAAACCAGGGCTGCGGAGTCCGAGTTGAGGTTTTTGTACCGGAGTCGGAGTCAAAGTACCCACAAAAGTTCGAGACTCCGACTCCAAAATATTTTGCCATAGGAAATTTAAAAAAATTTTCTAATATTTTTCAAAATAAAATTTCTTTGAAATTAGCGATGCAATATTTAAAATATCGAAATTTTCTTTCGTTATTTAACCATTTAAAAAGGTACTGCATTACAAAAAGAATTTAAAGTCAAATAAGGACCAGTCTCACATACATTTAGCTGCAATGTAAGATTAGGAGCCGGAGTTAGAACTATTTTTTGACGACTCCACAGCCCTGATCAAAACAATAATAATTATCAAAGTTTTTCTTGGGATTCAAAAAATTAATTAACAAGGTTTCGTTTCAATGTGCTAAATTCCCATTTCATTTCAATAATAATTTTTGGCTCTTTTACTTTTAAACATTTTAAGAAACTGCTTTATAAAACCCTTTATTAAACATATCCTGAGAAACAGAAGAAGATGCTCTAAGGTAAAAGAACAACAAGAAAAAAAGAACTAAGCGGACCTTAAAGAATATATTTTCAGAATTTTACGAAAATCAAATAATATCTTGAACTCATCTTCTCTCTCAGGATCATGATTGTCTGAATCATTTATTCGTTTTGTGTCGGCACAGATCAAGAAATTCTAATTTCTATATCATCTAATTGAGATTCTAATGATTCTTAACCCCGACTTCATTGACTCCGAAGAAATTTCAGACCCAACATTTATTTTATTCTATACTCATGGAAAAAAGCATCTTCATATGAATAATAGCATAACATCAGAGTTGTGACATCAATGTTATTAAAAATGGCATCAATGAGGCAAAAAGTGACATAAATCCAATGACGAACGTCATCAGAAAATGTTGTCATATTTTATGCGTCATTTATGTTATAACTACAGTGACATCAATTCGATGCCACATTTTGTGTATTATTAACATTATTTTCATGTTTAAAAAGTAAAAAAGAAGCAAAAATTCCCGCATTCTTTTTGTTTATTATTTAGTTTAATACATTAAGTTTTAAAAGTAGAACGATCACGAAAACCAAATCGGGCATGCTGCTTGTGTCTTATAATTGAGAGGTCTTCTGTAAATATATATATATATGTCCTTTATTTATTTAAATACAACTTCTGTAAATAAAGGGCGGAATAATACAAAAGTATTACAAACATGTGTAATGGGTAAGTAAATAATAATATTCTCTCACTTTGACTTAAGTCAATCCCAATAACTCAATTTAATGACAAACCGGGCTTAATCAGCTCTTTCTCCGAAGTTACTGAGTCATCGCACTGTTGACATTTATTAAACTAAGTCCGATTTGTCATTTCTGTAATGCCGATGTGTCATCCCATTGATGACATAATTTCTTCTGATGACAATTTGGCCAAATGATGTTAAGGCTGATATCACAATGACGAAAAGTTTCATGGGGTTAAAAACGAAGACACTGTACTGATGGCAAAATTGTCAAACGAGTGCAAGATTCATTCAGGGGTGCCGCTAGGCTCCGTTCTTTCTTCTACTCCATTTCTTATTTTTCTAAATGACCTCCTATGTGAAACTTCCAACCCTTTCTACTTTTTTGCAGATGACAGCAACCTTTGCCATTCGTACTCATTGGATTACAGACCAAGCGTATCCGATGTCGGATTGCGTCGATTTTAATGCCAGAAAAACATAATGTTGCGTGCTGAGGCATAAACGCGCGACAGATCAATTTGCCTTATCTCTGTATATGGGTGGTATTATTATTGAGGAATCAGAATGACTTGATGTTTTTGGGCACGAAGATACAATGTGATTTCCGATGGACAGAACATATATTCAAGGTTTCGAAAGAAGCATTCAAGAGCCTCGGTTTTTTAAGACGGTATGCGCGTATGGAATACAACTCTCATGTAGGCCGGTGCTTCAAAGTCTATTTTGGAGCTTCTCGACCGCGTGCAATAGAGTACGAATGTTCTCATTGGTGACAGTAGGGTATCCAATTCTATTGACTCCCTTGAGCACCGTAGCAATGTGTTTTGTATTTGCTTGTTTTATCATTACTAAAATGGGATGTGTTCTGACGAAATTACGGATCTGGTCCCCGAAACCCCTACGTCTGTCCGTAATACACATTTTCCTCAAGAGCCCATTCTTGTGGTTGATTTTTGTGGAACGCATTACAGGGAAAATTCGTTTTTTGGCCGGACTGTTCGTATGTGAAATAACATTCCGACTGAAAACTTCCCTTTCACTTACAACATGAATAAGTTTAAGTCGAATGTTAACAAACACTACTCCCTCTATGCTCCTTCCCATAACCTATTGTCATAGTTCCAACACAATGCAATGTATTAGTAGGGGTCATCCCTTGAGTCCTTACAAAAAAAAAAAAAAAAAACATCAGTTATGACGCCTTTTCTATCAGTGCACTTCTAGTTCTCTTATTCCAGCACAAATGTACACTTTTCTGTCTAATGTTCCCATGAACATTTTAAAGTTAGGAAAGGCCTAATAAGTTTAACCAAAATCATTATGAACCGTCAAATTTTTCAATCTCTCCTGTAAAAGTAATAGATGGATAATTTAGCCTTGGTTCAAATTTAAAAACATTTATTATCCCAACTTATTCCCTCACTTAGACTTAACTGATTAAACAAACTCATTATGGAACACTGAGCTTGCTTAGTAGTTCTCCCTGTTTTAAAGCAGAAAGTTTCCTATCTCCTCTCTATTACAAAACAAATCAGAACAACTTGTCAAACTATTAAAAGTTTATGATTAAATGCTAAATGTTTTAACTAAAGGAAGTTGTTTAATTTAATTTCAAAATAATTAACAACAGTGTTAAGGTCTAAGCAAATGATAGTTTAGGGAAATTGTTACAAGAATCATGTGTTTTTTTTATTTTACTTTAAAAACAAGTTTTACTATAGTATGTATACATATCCTGTATTCACTGTAACTAAAAGTGTTTAGAGTATTGTATATATTCCCATGGATTATGTACATACAAAATATACATATATGTATGCATATAGTTTCTTGTATTTAGTATATAACGTTAGGGATTCTGTGAGTGTTTTAGCCTTTAACTGCGCAGGTCTTTTTCCAAAACCTCATCTAATTCCTGAGTTAGTTTTTTTTGTTGTGTTGCTGTGTGTATGCCAACTTACTTTAGGGATGTATGTGGCCAAGTAGATACAACTTACAATATTATCTTTACAAATAAATAGCCAAGTGTTTCCTTAAGTTGGGAAGGGCAAAAGAAACGCACAAGTAAGTGTGTACAAGTTCTTTGAATTTCTTTAATATTTTATGGCCATTACATAAGTATCGAACTTTGTATTTACACTCGCAACTGACTGGCAACAAGAGTGTGACATTTCTTAGTTGAAAATTTAAATACATTTAATATTTTTTTTTTTCCAAAAGTCTGTTGTGGCTGGCTGGCTGGCGATATCTGGCATCTTAATATGTTAAATCATAAATCCTTACAGAAAAACAAACCAAAACCACATGATTTTATATCCTCTCGACAAATCTCACCACTTTGGAGAGTAGAACAGACCAATTCAAGTGTCGTTTGCTTTGGATTTGTACTAAAGTTATGATTCAAACATATTGAACGTCGTCAACGACAGTTAGTGGAATTAAATAAAATAACAAAAAAAAAAATAAACTCAACTACGCAGCATAAATAGCCCACACACATTAATGTTTAAACAAACGCCTTTAACGGCGTGTTCTCTCACCAAGTCTCGACATAATCTTGTACCATAACCTGCCGATAAATCTGCCTCATGCTGTCACAAAGCCAAAAAACACCAAAAAAAAAAAAAACACAAAAATTTTTAAAATATTGGTTATTGCAACAAAATAAATTCAAAAAAATTATGTTTAAATATTTAAACAAGATAAGCAAAGTCTTTAGGAAACTTTTGGCACGCAGTGTGCATTTTGAATATGGCAACATTGGCGTCTAATTTTAAAGCACGCTACATATAGTCTGATGTAATAAATTACCAAAATAGCCTCAACAAGATTTAGCACAGACCTAAAGCATTACGGACTAAAAGAAAAAATTAAGTTCGTACATGTTTTTAATTCAAAAGAAACCAATTTTGCTGAAGATTTAGGAAAAGCTAAAATAGTTTCGATAAGATTTAGAGCGAACTTGTGGCATAACGAAATCATTCAAGACTTTGAGCTACCATGTGTTTTAATTACGAAAAGCAATCCCGAATACGTATGGAGTTTTCTAAGAATCCTTAGGTTAGGTAAGGTTCCACTGGCAGCCGCTCACGTGGGTGCAGTAATTAGTTCCCGTTGTGTTACCATATTACACCGTCTCCCAATGTTTCTACGTTACCTGGCTGTTGACATTCTCACCCTGCCATCCGGTTGATTCAATGAAGGAAGCGGTCCTGTTCTAATCAATGTCAGAGAAACAGGTTTCGTCCCTAAAGATTTTTTGATCAAACAGTTTGAGTCTTAGGTCTCCGAATGTCAGGCAGTGACAGAAGATATTCCATTGACTCCTCCATCTCATCGCCGCAGAGATCAAATTTGTGTACATTAAGTTGCTTACTCCTTGGGACCGAAACACCTTTATCATGGGTCGAACCGATAAGACTGAAGGTGGTTCCTGCATGTGCCAACAAGTCAGCCATACAGTTTCCATGTAGGCCTCTGTATCCAGAGAAAGAATCCTTAAGACTTAGAAAACATTTAAACTACTCCAATTTTCTCATTACACTCTTTTTGACTTTAACAAATTAAAATTTTTTTTAAAAAATACAAAGATTTTTAGTTTCCAAGAAGTTTGCAACAGAATTGCTGGGAGCACTTATTTTTAAATATCGCATTTTAAGATCGCCAATATTATATTTTTTCGATTATCAATAGATCTCGCTTCGATAAGTTTTTAATTTTAAGTTCATATGAATTATATTCTTTTCATATGTATTGAAGAAAAAGTTCCATAACTGCCAGGGAGTCGCCCTTAGGGGGTTAAATTTATGAACGACCTCTATTAGTCGTTCGTACTAAACATGTTCTCAAAACATACTTGCCACTTAAATTCATATTAATGAAATTCTTAAATTTGGACCCTGCAGCACCCAGGCTGCCCCTTGACGAGCCAAATGTATGACCAACCCCAATTTATCTTTACCGCTATCTCCATTTCCTAAGGGGGCTCCCATACAAAATTTCAATAGAGACTAGAAATTTATTGAAGAAAAATTCCTATAACTGCCTGGGAGTCGCACTTAAGCCGATAACATATATGACCGACCTCCATTAGTCTTCCGTCCTAAGCATTTTCTTAAAACATGCCCTTTATTTCTAACCCTTAAGAGGGCTGGGCTCCCATACAAATATGGGGTTCAATGAACATTTTAAATTTAATTTACATTTTTCATCTTTTCTGAATAAAATCAAAAGTTGTAGACAAATTTTAATCATTTGTTGCCGGTTTTGTTTGGAACTTTATTTTCGATACATGTAGAAACATATCTACATTTCCATGATTCAGTAAGTCAATAGAGCTGGATACCGTAATGTCTTTAATGAGTTTCAATGCATTCCTTTGCACCCGATCCAGAAGCTTCCAGAAAAACCGTGAAGCACCTGCCTAGATAGAGAGTTGTATTTCATTTTCGTTCAGATATAGGCGGTTAAATAGTAAAGAGATCAGCCAAAGTGATGTAATTCTTCCACCGTTTTAAAAAACCAAGACATTTGAATGATTTTTACGATATGTGAAAAAGATGTTGGTTCCAACGAACCTTAGATTGGATTTTTATGCCTAGAACATCCAGAGGGTCTGATTCCTCGACAGTTATACCAGCCATGGATACAGATGACGCTCACTTAACAAGACGTCTGTGGGTTAACATACAACGACCATTAAAATCTACACTTTTCGCAAGATTTAACTCGGACATATTTGTTAGGTCATGACTGAGTGTGTCGTTCATGTTCTACCTTATAGCTATAACCTCACGTAGGCTTGATCTATGATTAGAGGAAAATGAATGACAAATTCTGCTGTCTAATGCTGGTCTAAGATATTTTTTAGTTTAATGGAGTATTGATAGGATTTAATCTCTTGATTATTAAAGATGAAAGGATTTCAATCACATTAAGGATCTTATAATGTAAAACGCAACGCCAAAGAATAACATTGAAAGCAAAAACAAAGTCATAAATGTTTTGTAATTTTGTTGTAGCTTTCTACAGAAATGCATGTACCGTTTTAAAATTTTCAATGGCAATGTGAATTTCTGTAGAAAGCAACAACAAAATTACAAGACATTTATGGCTTTGTTTTTGCTTCCAATGAAATTCTGAGGCGTTGCGTAACTTTTTAAATAATTATGGCCTAAAGGTTAACAATTCTTTAGAGTAAAAGTCTCGAAAAGCTCCTTTAGAAAAACCCAGAGAGACTAAAGCTACGGTCACACTTATTAAATATTTCATCAAATAAGCGTAACCCCTACTTTTGTTAATAGTTAGTGAGATTTAAAATGGTCTTAATATAACAAATCAAACTAATTATACTACTAGACGTAGCAATAAACAGTTTTTTGTAAGATGTGGTATTTTAATCAAAATAAATATTGATATTAAGCGAAATGATTTTTTAGTTTGGTTGTTGGTCCCGTTTTTTTCGTCAAATATTTGATAAGTCTGACCGTAGCTTAAGAAAGATTATTCCTAGGATCTTCCGAGGTTTCGGAGGGTTATTTGATCAGGAAGAATTAAAAGTTCAGTTAAGAAATTCTCTATGTGGTGCCTTAGTTTATTTTTTAAAATACACAGTGCCAAAATATAAATATAAAACGAAACTGTCTTTAACCTGTTTTGTAGTTTCCCTCATTGCAACAAACATTAGCACAAACTCATTATACTTTGTAATCCAGCAGCAGCAGCATGTTGGTTGTTGGTTCGTAGTGCAATTGTCTTCTTACCGAGTATTGAACGTGTTTGCGTGTAAGAACGTCAGTTGCACTCAAGGTAGTTCATGAATTAACTTTGGAACGCCATAAAACATGCATGTGCGCATATAAGAGAATAATATTGAAAATTATATACAGACTTCAGACTTGTGGTTATGAATGTACGAGGTACTCATAATAGTAGGTAGACTTGGTCCATCAAATAAGCCATCTGTTTGTTTATTTATTAAAAAGCAAAACTAAAAAAACTATGTATAAATTATTTTTGTTTTTAGTTTTTTTTTTTTTTTTTTTTTTAATAAAAATTATTAGCTACTGAGGCGAGGCGGTACGTTTATGTTGACAAAACAAAATAGTTTTTCGTGACACAGGAAAAAGGTAAATGGAGTAAACGAAAATTGATCTTTCTTTTTAATTTATCATAAAAGAAGAATAGAAGACACAAGTAAAGCTAATATACTAATGCTTTGTTTTTTTTTTTTTTTTTTTTTTTTTTTTGTAAAATAAATTTAAATGACTATTGTCTTTAAATTTGAATTTAAAATTTCAAAAAGTCTGTTTTCAAAGAAAAACGAAAACAAAGAAGTCTTTTTCTTATTGAAAGACGATTTTAGCTTTTTTGTTTTTTTTTTTTTTTTTTGCTTAAACTTAACTTGATTAGCTAATTTTTGTTGTTGAACAATATCTGATATGCGTATTTAAGAGTATTTAAGAGCAGCTCAAACAATAAAAATAAACTTTCCTAAAGAAGATATTGGGTTTTTTTTGTTATTAAAACCTGTTTCTGGTTTGGCAAAAGACAATGTGAAGATCTTTTTAAAAATAAAGAGTCTCTCCTGTGGTATAAAAATGTTAAACAAACTTAAACATAAAAATTATGAGCCTTTGGCAGTTGATTTAGTTTTTGGGTTTTTCTTTCTATTCAAACAATGCACCACAATCAACGTCTTACGACAAGACAGAGACGAACTTTCAAGGTAGTGGTGTTCAGGAAGGGCAACAACATGTGCCACAGGCTGTTAAGAGAAGACAAAGTAGGCGTAGTTGGCACGTAAAACAAATGCCAGTACACAGCTCGTTGAGATCATTTCTTAAACCAATACATAATTAGTAAAATACACAATAAGGAGCTGGGGTTCCGTGGCTCTTAAGGTAGCAGTTAACTTGCACGTCCAGACCTTTTATTTCCTCTGCCTCGGCTGGCGCTATTTCCATTGCTGCTGCTGATGCAGCTACTAAAAGAGTTAACAATTCATCACTTAAAGCGATCATCATCATCATCTTATTAATAATTTAAACAACCAATTGCTTCCAGGGGTTAGAAATGTTCTAGTGTCAATTTAAGTTTAATGTTGAAGTTGTTTTTTAATGACCAGCTTAATATTGATATTAAAAAATTAAAACTAAAATGTATGCTAAGAGAACAATTTTAAACCAAAAAAAAAGAAAAATTTATCCAACAGTCATTGTAGGGTTAAGGCAAAAGACAATTTGCTTTAAAGACCCCGAAAGAATTTTGCAAAGCTTATTTGAGTAGCAAAAATTTGCTTAATAATGATTTAAACAATAAAATTGATTTTGGCCATATTTTTAACCAAAAACTGAAAAAGATATCCGACAGCCATTCTAGGATTAAGGCAACTTGCTGCAACGGCCCCAAAAGATCTGTCTAAATCTATTTGAGAAGCAAACATTTGCTAAATAACAATAAATGAAGGCCAAATCGACGCATTCGTAATCAAATAAGGCTTCTTATCGAATAAAATTTTGTGACAGCGTTCGAATCGCAAATTTTAAAGACTTTTTACTTTGTAGTAGAGTAAAAATATACGATTATGTTCAAATCTTAGCAAAGATATAAAAAAATAATTAAATTAAGGCAAATCGGGTAAATAAATTATATATAAGTATGTAGGTGAATCGTTTAAGGTTTTAAACCCATTTTTCTTATTTTACTTAACGACCTCCTGGATCTGACTTCCAATTCTATCTATTCTTTCGCAGATAATAGCAGATTTTCTCTTTCATTTTCCTTTAACCATAGACTAAGCCTTACTGAGGTTGAAGCTATGAGGAATAACATGAACGAAACACTCAATCATAACCTTACGACCATCTCCGAGTGGGGTCTAGCGAATGGGGTCGATTTTAATGCTCCAAAGTCCCAATGTTGTATTTTAAACCACAGGCTTCTTGTGGAGTCAGCGTCATCTGTATCCATGGGTGGTATAGCTATTCAGGAATCCGATACTCTTGATGTTCTAGGCATGAAAATCCAATGTGATGTTCGTTGGAACTAACATGTTTTTCAAGTGTCGAGAGAAGCATTCAAGTATTTCGGTTTCTAGGTGCAAGAACTACTTCACTCTGTCTGATCTCCTTACAATTTATACCTCATATATCCGACCGAAAATGGAATACAATTCCCATATCTGGGCAGGTGCTTCAAGGTCTATCTTAAAGCTTCTGTCATTGGAGAATCGTCGGAATGTTGGTTGTTCGCCATTGTTCTATCGATATTACCACAATTAGTGTTCAGCTGAGATGGAAGAACTTATCCCTGAGACACGGGTGCATGCCCGTGGTACTTGCCTTTCCAGCCGAACACATTCGTTCGTTCTCGACTGTCCAGTGCATCGCACAACGCATTGCAGAGAAAGTACGTTTCTTGGTCAAACTAGCCGTATGTGGAATAGACTTCCGGCAAAAGTCTTCCCAGTCGACTACAATTTGGAAAAATTCAAATTAATTGTCCACAAACACTGCTCCCTCTTTTTTTCTCCTCATAATCGATTTTCGTAATACCAACACAATACATTGCATTAGTAGGGAACATCCCCTGATTGTAAAACAATATTTGTTTTCTTACTAAAAACATTTAAATATGTTGACGACAGATCTTAACCTATCGAATTTCACTTTCAAAGAAGGCATTGAATCGACTGCTCGTTGTCAAATTACTTCAAATTTTGATACAAGTTATTCGACATTGAGTACAGCGATCTGGAAAACGAAGATTTCGATCCAAAATGCGACGATTTGGCGCCTGGCTTCGACAAGATTTAAAGCAGCCTTCCAGCATAACAAAAATAAAAAATAAATTATCTTAGTCAAGTTTATAATCCAAATTTTTAATAATTCATTAAATTAGTTCATTAAATTTAATTTTCATTAAATTATTTTTATGAAGAAAGGAATTTTACAACATGAAAATTAATTAAAATTGTTATTGATAATCTTTCATTCTTGACCGTGGCCGGGGCTCGAACCCGGGCCGGCAGGTTACCATGACATGTTTCGATCGCAACCACTCGATCTCCTCAGATGGATTTGCCGTTTTACACTCGCAGCCGTCGACGACTGCTGACGTCAATAGTCAAACATCAATCCTTAAACCAAATTGTATTTTAACCTTTGGTAGATCGAAGATTGCTTTTTTGAATGATTATCCATTTTAATTGATTTTACATGTTCTTCCTTACTTCTGTTTTTTCGTACTTTTTGTCAAGAATTTTTCTTGAAGTCCAAAGTACATTTTTTGTTTTTTTTTCATTTTTTTGTCTTTCTTTTTCTTGTTGACCTTTTTCAGTACAACTTGAAGGACAAATGAATACATAGAGCTCGTGCCTTAGCTTTAACAATAATTAGTATTGTGGTTATTTTGTTGAACTATTTATGGTTTTTAATCCAAATTTTTAATAATTTTAATTAGGCTTAAGTTCATTAAATTTAATTTTCATTAAATTATTTTTATGAAGAAAGGAATTTTACAACATGAAAATTAATTAAAATTGTTATTAATAATCTTTAGTTTAGTTAATAAAGTTTATCGAACAACTCTAAAATAAAAACAACTTCATTCTCGAAAGAATCATACACAAAGTGGGGCAAAAGTAATCACCCTATTAGAAAACGCAAATGGAGCCAAATGTCAATTCGTTTTTGACATTTGTGAAGTAAACAAACGCAGAATAACGAAGAATTAATCTCTCGTTTTGATGATTTGCACTGGCCGGCCAGATCACCATTGAAGTCGCGGGTTTACGTTAACAAGTCTCAGACTCTTGGAGCTTTGAAGAAGAATATTCGCCAGAAATGCGAGAACCTATCGCCCGAAGTTCTGGCAAGAGTGATAGAAAAAGCCGAGCCCTTATAGTCATCAAGTCTGGCGGCGGCCACTTGACCAATATCATTTTCTCAACTTGAGAGAATCAATTCTAATGGATTAGTAAACCAATTTCAAAAACAGAACAAAAAGTTTTCATAAATGGACGATAACTTTTGCCCCACCTCGTTTCGATAAAATTTAGAGCAGCCTTGCAGCACTATTAAGCCATTAGTAAATTTAAGCTTATTTCAGTTTTGCTTTCAAAGGGAGGGCGATTTGATGAGATTTCCCAAAAATCGGGCCTTAGAAGTTCTACACGCCGCATCAACCTTAAAAAGCCGTTCAAGTAAAATCCGAACAAGCTTGGGAAAATCTTTTCGTGAGTTTTCTTTATCTACATACTTTTAAAAACAAAATTATTTGGTGCACGTTAAATCAGTTTAACGACAATAAAAAAATTTTAAGATCTTTGATAAATTAACTAAATATTTAATTAAGAGAATCATTTTAAACAACTACAGAGAAGAATAACCTTTATTTTTTTTAAATTTAACGTTAGAGGTCACTAATCAACTACTGAGTATAATTTCTGAGTACTCTTTATTAATTACTCACTCGAATTAGGTTGGGAAAGTCCTTTTTGTAGCAACAAGCAAAAATAGAGTAAATATGTCTGCAATTCTCTTAAACTCTCACACCCTAAAGTGTTTGCAACAACAAAGTCAATGATTTCAGAATGGTGTGGAAAAAAGCTTTTCTGGTTGAAATTTAAATAATCGAAGAGGGGTAGAGTGTGAAGTAAAGCAGTGTGGCTAAAAGTTTAAAGTTGTAGAAGAGTGAACAATTTAAAAAATTATATATATATATATATATATATATATATATACAAAAGTATGTATATAGAAAACAAAATTAACAACAACAACAATAATAATAATTCGCACTTTGTTTAAAAGTTTTTCTTTCAAGTTAATTGTACGAGAAAACGCAAAACAAAAGACCAAGACTCATTGAAACTCACAAAAATTTTGTTAAAGTGGTTGTTGCAAATAACAGCTAACGTTGTTGCCATTGTTAACGTCAGCAACTGCTGTTGCTACTGCCGCTGCTGCTGTTGAATTGTAAATACAACAACTGGCTGGTTGTTTTTGCAACCTACACCCAAACATTTGTGAGTAAAAAAAAAATATACAACCGACCAAAAACAACAAAAAAAAAAAACACAAATCCCAAAAAAGTTTATATGAATGAATGTTGGGTTTAAACTGCAAAAGAATGAATGAATGCAGGCATGCATGTCATAGAAGTTGAGTGAAATTATCACACATTCACACCATTTTCAGAATTTTGCCATTGTTTTACAAAAATCCAAAAACACACACACACACACACTCACAAACAGAAACAACACAATATATGAACATGCATCCAAAATGCAATGTGTGGCAAAATTGTTTTACAAGTTCTAAAAAAGCAAACTGCAGCCATGAGGTGTCTAAGTGAGCTTCGACACCAACAAACATGTTCGCTCGTTCCATGGCTTTGACAAGCTTCTTCTAGCTTTTAACTCAAACTCCCAATTCTATTTTAACCGTAATATTACGTGTTTAATAAGAATATTGTGGAGTGCGCTGTGTGGCAGCCAGACAAGTATAAAGAGCACATTGAAGGTGTAAATGAATGAGTGACGATTAGCACCAGCATATAATGATAATAATAAGAACAACAACAGCAATAACAAAAATATAATAGCAGCAATTCTGCAACAAGACGATGATATGTGCAACACAAGTATGCCACTTTACAAGTCAAGACACAAAAAGGCACAGCATAAAAAAGAACGTGATAAAACCGAATAGTCTTGAGTCTCTTAAGATTCTTCAACGCTCACATTCACTCATTTACTTACACACTCACTTGCTTACTCACTTGTTTCAAACATTCACATGAATTCGTTGTTGTTGTTTTTTAATTATTTGTTTTCCCCAAATGGTTGTAGTCTGATGTTGTCATCTAGAACGCATATTTTTAATTTTTTTTTTTTTAAGTTGTACTCAAAACAAAAGGATTAATTTTACAACAATAACATCGGAAAAAAGTGATAGAGAGGAGAAAAACAATTCTCACCTTTGGGTTTTACTTTAGCTGTTAAACAGCTAATTGAATGAACAAATTAACCACAATTCTGCTGCTATTGTCATTTATATTATTGTAGAAAAATTCTGTTAAATGTAGTAGCAAAATTTAAAACAACACATAAAGCAAATATTTCAACAGTCAAGAAAATAATTATAAGAACAACAGGGGAAAAAATTAGAATAAGTTTCCACACAAGATCTAAAAAATTTTCAGCAAAAATTAAGACTTGAATAACTTAAAAAAGAATAAGTTTCAAAAACGAAAATTTTTAAAAATTTTGTTTAAAGAAAAATTTAAAAAAAATTTTATTCTTGAAAACAATTTACACTGATATGACATACCTAAAAAAGAGCGTCAACGTTGTGTTACGAACGAAGATATGAATAAAAAATGGAAAAAACCCTAGATTGACAACTTCACTATTAAACGCGCTGTCAAAGTCGGCTTTTCCAATTGCAAAGCGTTGACGCCGCGCTATTTAGGGATGCTTCATACAAATTATATGAGCATAACAATTTTTGACAACTAGAAAACGCGAACCGCTTTTGTTTTTGCGAACAAATAAAAAGACACAAATAAAAGACAGAATCTTTCCATAAGAACCATTTTTAAATATTTCTATTATTTTTTTTTTCAAAATTTTCTATAAAAAATTTTTCTCTTTACAAAATATTTGGTCTTAAAAAATATTCTCCTAACAAAATTTTATCACAAAACTTTAGTAAAGTATCAAACGGTTTTATAACAAAATTTTCTCGTTTACTCTTAATTAAAATTTTTAGTAGAAAATTTTCTCTTGATAAAAATTTGTGTCACAAAAAACTCTTTTAAAAAAATGTTGTCACAAAATTAAGTTTCAAAATGTTAATGAAAAGAAAATATAGCATTTAATTTTTTAATAATAAAACAACTTTGTGACATATGTAACTTTTAAGAAAATTTTGTAACAAAGCTTGTCAAGAAAATTTTTCTTGAAAAAATCTGTCACAAAATTTTTTTTTTAGTAAAAATTATTATCACAAAATGTTCTCTTAATTAAAATTTGTGTCACAAAAAACTTTCTTAATAAAAATGTTGCCACAAAATGTTTCAAAAAGTAAAAGAAAATATTGCAACAAATTAAAGTGTTGCTTTAAAAAAAATTTTGTGAGAAAATGTTGTGGTAAAGTTTGTCACAAAATTTGTTCTTGGAAAAATCTGTCACAAAATATTTTCTTATTAAAAAATCTTGTCACAATACTTTATCATAAACTTTTTTGATCTTAAATAATTTTTACAAAAAAATATCTGTCACAAAATTTTCTCCTAATAAAAAATTTTGTCAAAAAACTTAATCACAAATTGTTCTCTAGCTTAAAAATATTTTTTACAGAATTGTCTTTTAAGTAAAAATTTGTCACAAAATTTTTTTTTACTGTCACAAAATTTTCTCTTAATAAAAAATTTTGTCACAAAACTTAATCACAATTTGTTTTCTTAATTACAAATTATTTCTTACAGAATTTTCTTTTAAGTAAAAATTTGTCACAAAATTTTTTTATTAACCAAAAACTTGTCACAAAATTTTCGTTTCAATAAATTTTTTAAACAAAAGTTGTCATAAAAATTCTTAAAGTGAAATTTTGTAACAAAATAATTTAAGAGCATTTTTTATACCCTTCCCCACCACTAGTGGTGAACGTAGGTATATGTACTAGGTTTGTCATTCCATGTGAAACGTTTTTATTATTCATCTCAGACCCCAAAAAGTATATATATTCTGTCTCCTTGAGTAATTCTAAGTCGATTAAGGCATGTTCGTCTGTCTGCCCATCAGTTAAAAACACGCTCACTTTTGAAAAACTCAAAAGAAAAGAACAATGTTGGTGTCAAATTGCTTCTAGTTATCCTAAGCATATTAGGATTGAAATGCAGCAAAATCTGTTCAGTAGGATGAGTGATGAGTCCAAATGTGGGACCACCACCCTACAAAATTGATAATTTTGTTACAGAAACTAACATAAATGGTGGTATAATGCACAGATTGACATTAAATTTTGCACAAATACGTTCCATCCCAATAAAAAATAGAGTTTCCAACAAAGCAGGTTTGTAAGGGAGAAACCTAAAAGTTTCGCTTACCATTGCGCTTACGGAAGACATGAATTTTATATGGCGAGTTCCCACTTTGAAGCAATACATTTTTGACACATGAAGCGCATTATTCAACGCATAAAAAAATTGTTGGATGTTATTTTAAAGTATTCTCCCTTACACACCTGCCTCGTAGTAAGGGAATGCAGTAGCACTTGAAATTGTATTTTTTTTTTATAAAAGTTGTTGAGAGTTCTTTCACTTATATTACTGCATTTCTGTTTGTCTTATTGCGTAGCGCATAATTTTGCGCTTATTTTTTAAATGTACCATAAGTACTTCGCAAAATGATACAATTTTTTATTGGGATACAACTAGAATTCACACTGTTCAATTTCGTGAAGAACGGTCCACAATTTACCATAGGCCCCATATAAAGCCCACTCTAGGAAAACTCGTATATATTGTAATTAATAAAGCCCACTCCTGATATATTCTAACTGTCATTGGAGGGTATCAAAGATTTGGCACAGACCTTCGAGTAGCAACTGGTTTTAAAATTTTCACTTGATTAACATTTTTTTTAGGAAAAATTTTGCAAAAACTTTCTTATATGAAAAGTTTTTTTAAAAAATTATCTCTTGAAAAAAAAATTAGTAAAAAATATTTTTTTACTTCATAAATCGAGTCAAAATCTTCTCTAAGCAAAAAATTAATATACAAAAATTATTTAACTGCTCTTATTATCATAAACCCGACTGTAAATATGTATTTGTTTGTTAATGTTTGCTTTCGTATATGAACATCATTATGCAGTTTACACTCACAAAAGTGCCAAATGCGATGCAATTTGCAACACGCACACTTAATGCACATTTTCCTCTTTTTTTCTATATTATTTTTTTTTTTTTTTTGTTTTATTTTTTAATTTTTTCTTTTATTTTCTTATTGTTCTTTACTTTTTAACAAGATTTTTTTTTTATTTTGTATGCGTGTGCAATATGAGGCACTAAAGCTCATTTTGCTGAATTTTAATTTTCGTAGTGTGCAGCACGTTTTTTATTCATTTTCGAAAATTTCATTTAATTTTCCAAATGCGATAATTTGTGTTCTTTTTTTTATTCTTTTGTCGATTTTGTAGAACGTTATTTACAATTTATTAAACAATAAAGAAGTTATGTATTTAATTTTTGTTTTAGAATTTTTTTGTTTAAACGTAATATTGTTGTTATTGTTAATGATAAGGAAAGTGTTAAGTATTTATTTGTTTTTTATAAAACGAACATTTTTATATTTTTTATATTAAAATTTAGTTTATTTTCCAACTAAAACCGAAACAAAAAAAAATGCAATTATTTCCAAGAAATTTCAATATCGAATGTTGAATACATAATTGAAGAACATAAATATAACACCAACACCTTCATTATTATCATTATGGCGATGATGATAATGATGTTGTTCTTAATAATGATTATTATAAGAATATGAATCTATAATTTGAATTATGCTTGAAAAACCTGGACTTCACTCTTTTACACTTACTCACTTACTCTTTTTCATTTATTATTCACTCTTTGGCCAAGTTACACTTGAAGCACTTAAACGAATCAGCCACAAATTCATCATAAAAACAAATCACGAACTCTCTACGTTCATCGCCATCGCCATAAAGGCATGATTGTTTATGAAATGAAATGTTTTGAAAAAAAAAAAAAAAATCAAAAATTTACTCCGTTGAGGATGATCGTCATTATGTTTTGTTTGGTGTTGGTGGCAGTAGCAGCTATTGGCTTCTTGCTTTTTGTTAACAATAAATTTAATTTTTTTAAGTTTTATAGAATAATTTTTATTGTTTTGAAATAAAAAACCAAATAAATTCTAATGCTGGGTTTTTTTGTGTCTTTCCTTTAAAAGAAATATACAAATTTTTCATAAATTTTATGGTTTTTTGGTAGCAACTCATGTGTATTTCAAAACTTGCCTTGACACTTAATAAGTGTCATAAGCTGCCTACTACTTACAAGTACATATCTAGAAGAAGGCACTGGAAAACAATAATAACAACAACAACAGCATTTAATTTAAGCACGTTCATTTAACGTTTTATAGTTGTGGCGTTAAAAATAAACTGCGCATTCTCTTATCTCTACACATACTTTATCCTATAAACAAACCAACAAACATACTCTAAAACTTTTTAAACTACACACATATTTACACACATTTTAATAACTATTTATGTTAATCATTAACGCGTAATTGTTTTGGCCATCAATAATAAAAATAATAGTAAAAACAAAAATAACATTCATACAAACATACAGATGCCATAAAAATGGCCACTTTTAGCAAAAATAGCCAGCTAGTCGCTGCAAAACATTTAACTCATGTGTTTTTATATTCGTACAAAATCAAAGTAAACACCCGCCGGCGCACCTAGTTGGTATGCGAAAATGCGCGCCACAAAGTCTCACAATGCTGAATTTTGACTCGCACCTCAACGCTGACTCCACCCTCTCTTTTAAAAGTTAAACACAATAATTTATGCCAACATTATTAGTCTTACAACTAAATAATTTTTCTACTAATACCAGGAATTTTTGAAAAAAAAAAAATATAATATTCTTGGTTCAGCGAAAAAGTATTTTCGTTTAAGCCTTAAACTTAGATCCGGTTCAAGGTTTAAAAAAAAAAGTAATCACTCGTTATCGTAAACAAAAAGTTAACAGTTTTTTCCCCCCTTGAACTTTGACTTATCATAAAAAACTTCTTCACCCGCTTGGAATCAATTAATAGCTGCGTTCGTTTACACCAAAATTTGTACAAATTTGTACTGGATTTTACTGAAATGCGTTCGCGTACACATAACTTTGTAAGTTTTTCATATTACTCACCTACTGGATTTAACTGGGATTTTACTGGAAAAGTAAACTAACTCACATAATGTTGGAAGAATTCCAACCAATTGTAGTGGGGAATGTAATAAAAGTAAAACTCCTTGTTTATTTTGTGTTTTATTTTGTTTAAACTTTGCTATCGTGGTAAATAAAACTTGAGTGTTTGTAATTCTCATTCACTCTACACTTTTATTTGCATAATGGATATCTTTCGCTTTTCTAAAGTTTTTGGGAAAAGGTTTCCTAATGATCTGGTCAATGCAACCAGTGAAAAGCGCAAAGAAACTAGCTTATCCTCGATTAATCAATTTCAGTGTATTTATCAAGATTGAAAATTGGGAATTAAGCACGACAAATAGAATCTTATTGAATAAAAAATTTATTTGAGAAAAGGAAACAAATTTCGAGGGAAATTTTATTCACGATAAAGTTATTCGCCATTCCGGATTTAAATTGGAAATGTAAAATAGTGAATTTGAAAACTCACAAGATTTCGACAGATATTTTCTTAAAGCCCTCCAGGCCAGAGAGAAACGAAAAGTTAAGTTACTCTCATATTTTTGCGCGCTTTGTCAATTAGCTACGCTGCCAGGTACTTTTTTCCTTGTCCCCAAAAAATAAAAAATAAATCCCTAAAATTCCGCAGAATTAAAAACAAAACCTTAAAAAGTTAATATTTTTTTGTGTGTTTTTTCTGATCAAATTTTAAATTTTTTTTAAAAAATAGTAAGAAAAATTTTAAAAAGAAATCCCCACAAATCCCCAAATAAAAATGTTTAGTAAAAAAAAGTATTTTATTTTGTTTGTATCAATTGGTTTCGGCATGTTTTTTCAAATCCTTTTTTTATGCGATTCCAGCAAGGAATTACAAGCTGTTTTTGAAGACGAATGAGCTAATTTATAAGAATTTGGAACTTGTTCAATCGGTTTTAGCCATCCTTAAAATCAACAATAAAAATACATATATCCGTCCTTTATTTAATATGTCGATGCATTCTTTTTCCCAAACTTTATTATATTGTCTTTCATATTTACTTATTTTTAAGGAAAATTGTATGTGTTGTAAACTTTTTTAGATTCTTCTATTTTAAAACACTCACTCAAGAATAATAACATAAGTTTATTAAGTGCCTTTTACACACTCAACTAAAATGGTTATCTTAATTAGGACCCTTTACACCCTATTCGTTGTTGATAGGAGTAAGAAAAAAGTTTCGCTATTTTTTTTTTTTTTGACATTTTGTATACGAAACAAAGAAAAATAAGCGTAAATAATCAAAAAAGGGAACATAAACAAAAATTTGTAAAACCCCACTTTCTTTGTCCTTTTTGCTCGCATGAAATCCCCAACTTTGGGGATAAATCACCATGTCTGGTAGCCCTTATCAGCTAATATAATTTTCTTTTAGTATCTTTTCTTCTTTTTTTTTTTTGCAAAATTAATTTCTATAAAATCGTATTTTTTTAACAAATAACTAAATGTAAAAAATTAGCAACCGCTTTAATAGGTAAGCAAACAATGCGTAAGTATTGTCAAACTTTTTATTGTGGCATACACCTTTTGCTTTATGCATTTCTGCCAAAGTTAGAAACGTCACGCAACGCAACGAAGTTGTATCTGACACGGTCTTCCCTCCTGACCTGTTTGTTCGCATGTACTTTAACTAAATAAAATGTGTTCCAACTATAATGATCGATGTTAATTGTGAGTCACACCTTAACATCAAGTTTTTTGCCCAATGTAATTTGACATTTTCATTGTTTTAGTATTTGACAAATTCAGCCATGGAGAGGTACACAATTGAGCAACGAGTTAAGATTGTTGAAGCCTTTTACGAAAATGGGTGTTGAAATCAAATTCCATTTTGGGCACTTCGTGATTTTTTTGGTCAGCATAATCGACCAAATGTGTCTAAAATCGGGATAATTGCGCGCAAATTTCAGCAAACAGAGTCTGTAGGAAATGTAAACACCTGTGCATTCTCGACTAGTTAGTTCTGGCTGGCGGCGTCATCCGTACTTCTTCGAAAATGAGGTCGGCCAAGCAGTTACCGTGAATAGTGTTCGCATATCGCGAGATGATAACGGACTTCTTGTGGCCAGAAATTGAGGATATGGACCTGGACGATTTATGGTTCCAACAGAATGGTGCCACTTGCCACCCTGCTAACGAAACAATCGAACTCTTGCGCGAGAAATTTAATATTATCTCACGTCGTGGCGATGTTTATTAGCGGTCACGATCATGTGATTTGAACAGGGTTTAAAAAACTGCAGTCGAAACCAAAAACTGTCGAATAAAAATAAAAAATTTGGGTACAACTTTTCGCTTTTTGAGTTGGTTTCACAGCGACTGTTTATAGTAAATGAATCAGAAGTAAAAGCAACGGTTTTTTCTGGCAAAATAAAGAAGTGGAAGAAATAGCAGTTTTTTACTTTGACTGCAGTTTTTTAAACGCTGGATTTGACTCCATTGGACTTCTTTCTTTAGGGATATTTAGAAGAAAAAGTGGAATAATCCAAGAACAATTCTACAGCTAAAGGATGAGATAATTCGACACATTAACGACATTGAATCTCAATCATCTCTCAGAGTCATTGAAAATATAGACCGCCGAAGCCTTGGCGAGCATTTGGCCAATATTTTGTTTCACTCATAATTGTCATAGATCCTTATATCATAATAAAAAAAAATTATGATAGTTCTCTGATAATTCGTTTTTGTTTTATTTACAATTAACATCGTGCTGTTTGGTTGGACCACCCTTTATAAGATTCGAAAATAATCACCCCTTTTATGTAAGACGTTGTCGACATTAATTTTTAATTGTTGTCACATTAAGTCGACGACGTTAATTTGGTATTTTCCCAGTAAAAACTTCGCTTACTTTCGCAAAAGGAATAGCTTCCTTCACTCATTATTTAGCAGCTTTTATCTATACTTACTTCTAAAGGTACTTCTATAACTACTTCTTTTTGGATGTATGTAGGTTAAAAAAATAATAACTTGTATTTGAAGGCGTTCACTTTGGGACATCCCTTGTAGAATTCATCGGTTTTTTCCGTAGAATTGTAAATAGTGCTTTTATTTTTTCTGATTTCTAAACACATTATTTTGTAGGCAAAGTTTTTACTAGGTTATAAGAAAGTTGTGTCGAGGGGGACTAGTTATTTAAAATCTGACCAAAAAAATCCATCTTATATTATTTTTCTTTTTTTTTTTTTTTTTTTTAGATTTTCATTATTATAGCTAATTTTTAACGCTATTTTCCTACATTTGGTTTTTTTAACCGAATAAGCGATTTCAAATAAATTTAAGAGTTTGTTTCCGATTTTAAATTGTTCGCGAACTTTTGCCATGTTTGCGATAAGAGCCATTTTTAATAAGTTTTCTGATTCTTTATTGCTTTAAAGATTATTAATCAATATAAAACTTCGCTGTCATGCCGCTGTTAGCAAATTTTTGCGAATTTCCTCTTACTTTGCAATTTTTACCGAATTTTTGCCATTCCTAATTATTTAAGGGAATTTGAATTTTCGCTATTTTTGCAAACTTTTCCGTATTTTCGCAATTTATGCGCAGTTTGGTTCCTCTTTGAGGCAATCGTCTTACATTAAAAATTGTCGCGAATTTTCACTATTTTAGCAAACTTTTCCGAATTTTCGTAATTTTCAAGTTTAGTAATAAAATTTTTGCCCATAACTTCTTTTAAATTTGCATTTTTATTTTCCACGTATTTAATAAATATGTTTATTAAATCAGCGTTTAAAAAACTGCAGTTAATGTGAAAAACTGTCATTTCTTCCACTGCTGTATTTGTCATTAGCCAAAAAAAAAAAACGGTTGCTTTTAATTTGGTTTCATTAAATGTAAACAGTCGCTGTCAAACCAACTCGAAAAGCAAAAAGTTGTACATAAATTTTTCGTTTTTTGGTCGACAGTTTTTGGTTTCGACTGCAGTTTTTTAAACCCTGGTTTAAATTCGTTTTCAAATTTCTTTAACTTTCATTTGAGTCGTCGTAAAATTTAATGTCGACTAAAACAGAGACAATTCTACTCGATGTCGAAAATATCAAGTTACTGTCAATAGTAATCGATTATTGTCAATAACGACTCAGAAAATACAATTACTGTTCCGGTGCCGTCGACTTTCATAATGGGGGTAAATGTCTAAAATGGTTAGAATAATTTTTTTAGAATGTGGGAATTATTTGTTTTTTTTATAAACTATTTTTATTATTTTAATTTTTTGCAAAAATCTTTATAAATTGAAATTTGACTCATAAAAACACATTAAAAAAAATGTTTAATATAGTAAAATTGTTTAAAAAAAAAAGAGTAAAGACGGATTCACCAACTTGTTCCGAACAAGTTTTTTTTAACAGCCTGACCCACGATGTCGCCGTTATCGTTTGTTTGAATTTTTAACAGCAAACAGCTGATTTGCGCCCCACTAAAAAATTTTTGCACGACAAGTCGATCGACTAAATTTTCGCCCCACTAACTGCCTGTTTAAAGATTTCGAACGTCAACGTTCGCATAGAAAATTACATTTAAAACAAAAACAAATTTTAGAAATTTTAGAATTTTGTTATTGTTTTAAATATAATTTTCTATGCAAACGTTAACGTTCGAAGTCGATGAACATGCTCTAAGAAATATTACGCGATTGCAAATGTCAAAATCAGTAACTTTTGTTGTGGTTGTCAACAGAGGCATTTTGTTAAAATATTAAACGAAATTATTTCTAAACACCCCAACACTTAATATTTTCTTAATATTTTTTAAAATAGCACCATTAATACAATTTGATAATTTTATAAAATATTTTCCACAAAATTTTACTGCCTATTTCACTAAATGCAAAAGAACTCTTTATTGCGAACAACAACATGTAAAACAAAAAAAATTTTCAAATATTAGTTCTTGTTATACCCACACCACAATAGTGGAGAGGGTATTATGCATTTGTGCTGATGTGTGTAACGCCTTAAAATAGTGGTCCTAGACCCACCTTAAAGTATGCCGATCTACTCAGAATCACTTTCTGAGTCGAACTAACGATGTCCGTCCGGCTGGCTGACAGGCTGGCTGGCTGTCCATGTAACCTTGTGCGCAAAGTACAGGTCGCAACTTTGCAGATAACTTGATAAAATTTGGGTCATAGGTTCTTATTGGCACAAGGACCAAGCATATCGTAGGACCACGAGGGAAGATAGGGGGAAATTTCTTCCTCTCAGAAACTATCAAACCGATTTTAATGAAATTTAAAACATGGATAGATCCATATCTATATGGACACATAAGCTATACAGTTTTAAAAAAATAGGACCACAGGGGTGATAAGGTCAATTTTTGTCTCTCAAACCGATTTTAATGATATTTAAAACATAGGTAGATCCACTATATATGGACACATAAGCTATACAGTTTTTCAAAAATAGGACCACAAGGGGATGTAGGGGGCAATTTCTGCCTCTCACAAATTTTCATACCGATTTTAATGAAGTTTTTAAACATAGAGAAATCCATATTTATATGGACACATAAGCATGATGTGTTTTTAAGTACTGTGGTGCTGGGTATCATATGGTCGGGCTTGACCGACTATACTTTCTTACTTGTTTCAAATGTATTTGTGCGAAAGAAAGCGTTCTTTCGACATCGTGAAGTCGGTAGTTAATCTATATTTTTGGTTTACTGCTTTGTTTAGTTTTTGGTCACTACTTTGTTTTATTAACTGCTTTGTTTGTAGCACAGAGTTGTATTTTTTGGCTTAAATTACTTGTTTAGCCTATTTTTATGTTCAAGCTAGCGTTTAATTTGTGAAATTGTTGAAGAGGCAATATTGTCAATTGACAATGAATAAACAGATGACGTTAGAAATTTAAGTCCTGGCGACCGACAAGTCAATAGTTAGTGAGTCGTTTAAGAGAACGCAAATGAGTGATATAGGTGTTTCGCTCCCAAGGAGTAAGAATCAACCGGATGGCTGGGTGAGAATGTCAACAGCCAAGTCGCGTAGGAACATTGGGAGACGGTGTAACATGGTAAAGCAACGGGAAATAATTACTGGACCCACGTAAACTGTGCTTAATTGCGAATGGCAATTAACTTAACTTAAATTATCTAATCACTATGATTTAAAATACGAAAGAATTTCTTTTCCTAGCCAATATTACGACTTGTATTAGATTAATTGCTTATTTTTCTAATTAGCAACTCTTGTCTTTGCGCAAGTGCAGTACAGAAATTATTAATTTTTTTTTTTTTTTAATTTTATTGTATTTTAAATAGTGTCGCATAGTTTCTTATTAAAGAAGCCGCCGCTTAAAAACATAAGGGTCATTTCAATGACCGCTTAAACAATGAATTTATTTTTAATTTTAGTTACTAAGAGCGGAAGTTCAAACATTAAAACACTTCTAATTAGCACCCAAAACGGTATTAATTGTTTGGCCAAGAGGAAATTAAGTGGGAAATCGGTTGTTAATATGTGTGTAATTATTTTTTCATATATTGATGGTTAACAGACAATTGCTTTAATTTTGCTTTAAAAATTATTGTCAAACTTTTAAGGTCTTTATAGTTAATTAGGCCGCCTTACATTGGTTAGGGTCAGCGTTTCTTAGAACTTAAGCGACACGTAAAATTGTGGCGCTTTGCATACAAAAAAAAAAAGGTTTCGGTTTATTTCATTTTTTTTTAAGTGGAAACAAGGGCTCACTTTAGCTGCGCGTGAATTTGCCACGAGACAAAATCACCGTAAAACTAAACTAAAGATAATCTAATAAAGTTTAGCTAAATTTAGAAGAAAAAAAAAATTCAAATAAATTTTCAAGAACTGTGGATTTTGAAAAAAGAAAAAATTCAACAAACTTGAGAAGTTTGGGATTTAGCGCAGGCAGCCAAATCAAGAAACTTTGATAATTTTTCAAGATTTTTTTTCTTTTTTTTTAGATTTTCATGGTGCTAGTTAGAGGAATTCATCCAATACTTTTTTTTTTTTTTTTGGTTACTCAAGAGTTTGTTCGATATGTTTGCTGCTGTTGCTGCTGCAAAGAAGTAAAATGTCTGGCGCAGAGGCAGTCGCAAACTTTGATGTGTCATCGAGCATCTAGGAAATGTTTATCAAATTCATTGAACCACTTTCATTCGTTTTGACATCTTTTGCTTTCTTACTTCTCCATTTAGTCCCTTTTTTTTGAGATTCTCGTTGCCAAAGATGAAAATGTTGCTGTTGGCTGGCAATTCTTTGCATGTTCGAATTGACTTCGTTTCAATTTTATTTAGGATTCTTTTTTTTTTTTTTTTTTTGCTTTTTCGATTTTCGTTAACTTTATGACAACTCTTGTCGAATGCGCTGAAAATCAAATAAGAACAAGAACAGCTACAACAACATTACACTCAGCGCCAACAACAAATGAAATTATGAAATAAAGAAAGGCGAACACAGTGTTCTTACATGTTGTTATCTCATAAATGCATCATAAACGCGCATCAGAAGGCAAACAAACAGTTTTGTAGAGGCGACACTTTAAAAGTGGGATTGGATGAATTGGTTGTTGTAGTTGTTGTTGTAGTTGTTGTTGCTGCTGCTGATAGTGGATGAGGAGTTGGGGATTCTTGATGTGATACCTTTTTAGTTTGTGCTCTTTCTCTGTTGCTCGTGATGATGAGTAGTTATTAAAACACCAGCACACGTATTTGGAACTTATTGAGTACACACACCATTCAGTCCGTCAGTCAGTCCGTCAAACAGCCAGTAAAGTTAAGAAAAGTTGACTACAACAAAGTTCACTTTATTGCCAAATCGTTTCATTTTTTTGATTTTTTTTTTCTGCTTTTAATTTCAGCTTTTTTTTATTTCTTTAAGTTGACGATAATGATGATGGTATGTTTGGTAGTTGTTTTGTCTCGAAGAACTGGACAATCAAAAAATCTTTGATATTTTCACTGGCGCCATGAAGACGGTTTGCTGTTTTTGTTCCACTGACTTTAGGTTCATATATTTATTTATTATGTATTTTATATAGAAGTATGATATGATTTTTGGCTTTTTTTATTAAAGTATTTCATACTTTTGTTTTAGTCTTTACATTTTTATTTTAACAAAAATATGGCTTTTTTTTTGTTATACAATATAACCAAGAGGAAAAACGGAAAAAAATCTACTTTAGACAATGATCAAAAAGGACTTTTTAATTCTCTAAAAGGTTACTGAAGCTGTAATGTAAAAATATTGCCAATAAATTGCGGCAAATTCGTAAGTATTTAAAGAAATTTTAATTGTTTTATGAAATTTAAAAAAAAAAATTGTTTTTCAAGCGAGTAGCACACCCTTAGTTCGATGAGATGATACCTAGAGTACTCCACACTCTCTTGGCGAATGCTAGAAGTCTCATTAGACCAATTCCAGAGATTTCCTCAAGATCTTTTAAGTAATGATCTCCTAGACAGTTCGACCTGAAGCGTATGAGTGCGATTCCGTGCAGTTCTCCTATTTAGTTGTCCCGCCCTTTTTGGCGTATACTGCCGTCCAACAGTAACCCGTTATAAAACCTACTAGAAGCCTACAGTCTTTTCTTGATTGATTGCTTTCAAATTATTTTAATACTAAAAATCTTTTTTAATAAGTTAGGTTAGGCAGAAAGTCTGGTTTACAGTCAATCTTCACAGCCTTCACCCAGAGACCAGTGTATGGTCCAAAGTGATCAACCAATCCATCCGTACTTAAAACAAGCAAAAAAGTGTCGCACCAAACTTCTTGCTATTCCGATTTACAGAGCCGCCAAAATTAACCGTTTTGCGATTGTCAGAACATTCCCGTTAATTGAAAGTAAGATAAAGTTAATCTCAAACTATGCTTGACTCAAGAATTTCAAAGTTGGTTAATTTCCGAACTCGTTCTTGAAATAATCCGTAAGGAGATTGATTCTTACCTCTTAACCCAGATACCCAGAGAGTGAAGGAGAGAGAATATTATAATTTATTTACCCATCCCGTTCGTAACATATCGTCAGCTAATAACACAATGCTAGTTGCAAAATTAGACAAGCCTGGCACATGGCGTTTTAGCATAATTCGGGTACGCTGAATCCAATGATGCCCACCGGTTTTTTAGGTTAGCTCTTGTTTTCGAGACATACCGTTACTTCGAAAATGGAGGGGGTTGCACAACATATATTCGCGTAACTCAAAACGGTTTAGTTTATTGGGGGCCTAAATTTAGATTTATAAAAAAGTATGTAATTTTGAATTATCAGTTTCCCATAAAATTCCAGAATATAAGTTCAAGTTTTTTTATTTTTTCGTCTTTTTAACACTAAAATAAAAGTTTGGAAAATCAAAATACCCGGATTTTTTTAACAAGCACACCTTGGTTTTTAATTTTAAACTACATACTTCATAAAAATGTTTGGGAAAGTTCACAGAAAAAAATTTTTAAGCACCTGCTTCAAAATGGACTCCGTTTTTGAAAAACTTACAAGAAATATCAGTGGTTTTTTAGAGGCAACGAACTTAAAATTGGCAGCACTGTCTTCTGTTTGTTTTTTTTAGATTCGTTTGGCAATTCGTCATAAAGAAACTCAACCCAGAGCAACGTCTGCAAATTGTTTAAATTTATTTTCAAAAATTGTGTTTTGAGTCGATCGGTAATCTTAAAGGTTGACCTAGGACCAATATTTAAAGGCCGAAAAGGCGAATTCATAGAAAAAGGCGAACTCAAACTAACTGGCGCTGTCAAAAACCAGTAAAAAAAATGTACGCAAACAAACATCACGTACAGAAACAAAGCATAAACCCAATATAAAAAATAGTGAATTCGCCTTTGCTGTCACCTTATATAAATATAAACAGAAGCAAGATGATTAATTGCTCATAAACTGTATTTTATACAAACGCACTAAAGTTAACATCTTAAACAGCTGCGTGGAATCAGTTGCGCTTTAAAGCTGTGTATCGAACTTACACTTACTTTACACATGAAAGTATGTTCTTGCAAGTACCATATACGTATTATCAACACAAGTTTAAAAAAATAAAATTTACATGAAAGTGAAATCTAATTTTCAAAATTACGTCAAAAAGAAAACTTCTTAAAAAAAAACGTCTCTTCTTCTTTTATTATTTTGCTTATTTGAAGTTTCAGAGCTGTCAAGACAATTACGCACGCCGAACATCAGACATTCGTTAAAATTAATATTTACTTTTATTTATTTTCATGATATTTATACATTTAAGTTAGAATAATTATGTTCTTAAATTTATTAAAATTCTTTAAACATACGCAAAAAAAAATTTCAATTGGCAACACTGCTTAGTTTTTGTTTTTTGCTTTCATGAAATCGATTTTTGAACATTTTCATTGAAAGCTAGCTGAAAGTTAGACTATAAGTAAAAAAAATGTTAATGTGTAAGTGAAAATGGTGAGTGTATGGCGACTTTCAAGAAATTACTTTGATGTGAAATGCCGTACGAGAATTCTTGCGGACAAGCCTTGTTAAGGCTGAAGTCAAAACACAGAAATAGCGATAGATTCGGCATGCCTTGCGAGGACCTCCAGCCGACATTACCAGAAACTCACTGAACTGCTCGCAAGGCAGCCGCAGGAAAGATCGACCAATTAATTCACACCTGGCATAGATAACCAAACATTGAAGCAGCAAGTGAACAAAATGTGGAATGTTCTGAAGAATGTAACACAATCGTTTAGGCCTTATGCTCCACAGAAAAAATTCTCCAAAATTGTTCACCAATTAAAGCATTAATCAAAAATATAATCAGTTTTAATTAAAAATTTAATCAAGTGAATTTATACTATTACTATTAATACTATTAACTGGTTTAATTGATACTATTAATTTGTTTACTGCTGCAAATTTAATAAATTTTTTAATTAATATCACAAATTCTTAAATTGAAATCATTTTTTATTTTTTTCTGTGTCCTTATAGGAACTAAAGGAATTTATATTCTATTTGTAAGAACTTTGTTGCTTTTGCTTTGGATCAATGAATTCCTTGCTGCACAGAAAAAAATATCTCAAAAAAATTTTTAACAACACTGTTTGTTAAAAATAAAATTTTAGGTCAACAAACTTTTTATTTGATTTAATGAAAAAATTTATTAAAATAACACTTTGCAAAATAGCACTCAATTAAAAATTTAATAATGAAATATTTCTTTATATTCAATAAAAAAAAATATTTTAATTAAAGTAAAAACAGTATTTTTACAACTCTTGTCCATTTTTAATAGCTCATAATTCTCATTCGCTTAACAGTTTTTTCGTATAATATCTTTAGTTTTTAAAAAGTCTTTTGAAAAAGGATTTCGAAATACATATAGGAACTAGCTTATCCCCCCCCAATAAATTTTAGTGTATTTATCAAAGAATAAAAATTGGGAATTAAGCACATCAAAATTAAAAAATAAAGATTCGATAAACATTTTGTTTGATTTGTTCAACATTTCCCAAAATTTATTTTAACAAATCACGTAAACATTTTGTTGAAAAAAATTATTTTGGGCCGCAACTTTTTTTAATTGACTCAATAAACTTGGTTGTTGGCGAAAAACTCAATAACTATACCTACAAACTTTTTTATCAATACCGCAAAACTCGTCATCGCAGAAAATTAAAAAAATTTTTTTTTTATCAAATATGCGATTTTCGTATTCACATATGAAAATTATTTTTTTCTGTGTATAAATAAGCAGAAAATTTAAGAAGAAAATTTTCAATTCCGAGTCTATTTGTAAATATTCTATTAAAAATGCACTGCCTCTTCAACAATTTCGAACATAAACGTTCGTATAGAAATTTTTCATGGAAAACATTTTTTTAAAACTGATTGTTTTTTCTCTGCATACGTTAAAGTTCGAAATTGTTAAACAGTTAGAGAATTATTAACAAAATATTTACAAATATACTCGAAATTTATTTAAAATTTTCTTTGTTAATTTGCTTGCAGCAAGAAATTTCTTGATCGTAAGCAAATTGCAAAACAGGCAGTCAGTATTTCACAATGTAACTTATAAAACTCATTCTTATTGAAAATTTTCCCCGAACATATCGTCACCTTAAATCCAAACGGACGTAACTAAACTTTAATTGTTTTTACAGGAGAAGCAAAAAACATTACAAAATCAATAATAATAAGTGTTTAAACAGAACTGCATTGAGACAAAATTTTAATACAATTTGACATGAAAATTTGTCGTAAAAAGCCGTCGTGAAATAAAATCTATTTTATTTTGAAAACGTTTTTTCTAGTGCTTTCACGAATAGACCCAAAGCCCAAATTAGACGTGACATAAATATAGACACACAAAAAACCTTTTTTGAACCATCTTAATGGGATACACTGTAAAAAAATTTTTAGGTCACATCTAACCTTTTTTGAACCATCTTAAGGGATACACTGTAAAAAAATTTTTAGGTCACATCTAATTGCACCTTTATTCTCCCAACAATGCTGCCATACTTTCATTGAATTTCATACATTTTGTAAAAAGAAATGAAAAACAAACAAAAAATCAAAACAATAAAATGAGAGATTTTTTTTTTTTTTTTTTTTTTTTTTTTGCCTGAAGTTGAAGACTTAATTCTGTTTGAACACTTAAGTGTTCTTTAATAAAGTCGCCATATTTTATCGCAGGGGTCTAAAAATTTGCGTCAGCATGTTGTTTGATAAAACGAACCACAATCAATTTAAAAACGGCAATTTTAAATTTTTGAAGATATGTATATCCAGTTATTTTTTTATATCCAATATCTATCTAACAATATTTTATACAAATTGTAAACGGCATTTTAACTAAATAGGTTTAAATTTGATAATAAAAAAATATATCGAAGTATTCAAAATTCAACGTTTTAAACTACACAGAAAAAATTATTAGTAGTTTTTTTATCAATAAAAAAAATTATTTAAATTTAATTAATGTGATTGATAATTGAATCAATTATTATTATTTTTTTTTTTTTTTATTTTTTTTTTTTGTTAAAAGAAAATTAAATATATAATTCTGATTTAATTAACATTTTAGTTGTTTTAAAATAAATTTTTAATTAAAATAATAATTTAATAACAAAAAATTATTTCGTTTTAAATAAAATAATTTAAATTTGTGAAATGTGTGTGTGGCAAAGTTTTTTGATCATTTTTTTAATTAATATTAAAAATATAATTTATTGAAAAAAAAAAATATTCCTAATATTATTAATTTAACAATTTTTAGTAATCAATATAATAATCAACAAATCGGTTTTTTTGATTCTATAAATTTGGTATAAATTTGGTGATTAGAGATAATTTTTAATTTTTTCTGTGTATTTTACGCCTATTGTGTGAACCAACACTGTAATTCCTTTGGGAAAAGTTAAGAAATTCCGAGGGAACTATAGTCACGATATATCCCTCGTTTGCTGCAACGTCGTCATAACTCAAACAATTACATTTCGAAAAAAATCGTGTTTAAAGTTTTAAGGGCCAAATACACTTGTCAAATGCTTGTCCAGCCGGCGAATTCAACGTGTACGTGTGCTGGACGTAATATTCGCCGTCATATCTAAATTTTTTGATTTTTCATCAAGCGTTGTCGTTGTCACACATACAAACACATTTTCACTAATACCACCACAATGCTTGATGAGTATTTTGATCAATGTATTTGGGCCTTTAGATTACATACTTTTTCTTTTCATACTCTGCTTTTAAAAATAATGTGTCATTTTTAGTTTGTACCCGTGTAAATGATTTTAATCCTCGTTTTTAATCATCAGTAGAGCTTGACATTTTACACAAAGGGAGAATATGTAGTAGTAGTAGTAAAACAAAAACTATTAAGTGTTAAGAGCAAAATAAGCCACACAAATGGCTTGACAAGCATGTCAAAATTTTAAGTTTGTACAAATGTTTTGTGCTGTTAGTCCGGGTGTTTGCCGTTTTAACAAACACTTGAAGCATAATTGTAGAAATATTAAAAATGTTTAATATGTGGCAGACATGTTGGATATTTGTCAAACTTTTTGTGCTGTCAAGTACTAAATGCAATAATTTCAGTGAACACTTTTCCGAGTGAAGACTAAATAGAAGAAGCGTAAAAATAATTTTCAGACATAAATTATAATTTTTTAAGCAGCAATGTTTGAACCAAAACAGCTCTTTGTTTAAACTACTCTTTACTCCAAATTATTGTTTGTACAAAATATGTATGTTTGTGTTGTTTATTTGCAAATACAAACAGGAAACCAATTGTGTGTTTGCCAAGCCATTTATGTGGTTTATTTTGCCCTTTAGTTTCGGAATAAAATGCGTAGAGACAAAGAAATTCTCTGAACCAATTCGAAAAACCGCAATTAAATTAGGGAGTTCTTTAAATGAAATTGGAAAATATATCAAGTTAAAAATTTTCAATGAAAATGGAAACTACGTTTTGTTCATCTTCGAATTTTCGAATATCGAACAAATACGATAATTATTTTATTAGTCAAAAAACCCCTAAGCAAAGAGCAGTCGATATAAATCGCAATTAAAAAACTGACCTGGGAGTAAGTGTTTCTGACCAGACTGTTCACATTTATATCAAGAAAAAAATGGATACAATAGCCGAGTTGCAAGAAGAAATCCCCCTGCTCAGACCAGTAAACATTCAAAAACGCTTGAAATAGGCGCAAAAGTATCAACACGTTCACATAACAGCCGTACCTTAACAAGAGCGCAAGGCAGAACGTTTCCTTTCGCTTAGCTTTTACACTGATATGTCATACCTAAACAAGAGCGTCAACTTTGTGTCACAAACAGTTGTGTTAACTTCCTTGTTTGATAAAAACCACATAATATAAGTAAAAAAAAATGGAGATAAGCCGCTAGATTGACCAAAAATAGCTAAATTGCCATTATTTATTAACAATAGCGACTAACTTCACTATTAAACGCGCTGTTAAAAACTTAAGCTGGAGGTCCATACCACGCGTTTTCGCCTCCACGCAGTGCATGCTTTTCTAACCTTAATTGCGTTCTACGTTTCAAGTTACATTCAACGCTTTTTATGCAGCAGCAGCAGCACCAGTAAAAATAAAATTTAATTTGTCAAAATCAGCTGACTTGTTCGAACGCTGCTTGGGACGCTTACAAAAGTAGAAAGTAAAACTACTTTTCGCCTCAAGGCATCTACGCTTTTGTGCCTGTAACTTACTACGTATAACTACACAGATTCTACTTTTTTGATAGCTGCGTATGCAGCGAAAAAGCGAGTAACGCGTGATGTGGACCTCCAGGTTTATTTTCCAATTGCAAAGCGTTGACGCGGCGCTATTTTTAGATGCTTCATACAAATCGTATGGGCATGACAATTTTTGACAACTAGAAAACACGTGCCGTTTTTGTTTAGGTACGTCTGTGAATGGTGCAACGGTTTGGAACGTAAAATATTAACAGGTTAATGTAAATTTATGGTTTTTCGAGTAAACGTTCGGGCCAAAGTTTGGCGAAAATTAAATACTGCCTAACTATCACAAAATATAACCACAACAGTGTAACATGGAAGCGGTTCTGTCATGGCATGGGTATGCCTGGCGGCAAATGATGCTGATAAACTAGCAGTGGTGCGCTGGAAAACGAAAACGTAAAACGCAAGAATATTAAAAGTCGTTTTTTTAAAAGGATATCAGTAATAAAAAAAATTTGTGACAAATATTGTACAAGTATTAATCTATTAAGCAGAATTTTATAACAAAAATTATAAAAATTAGATTAAAAGTGTATTGGAAACAACTTCTAAACTCTTGCGTTTTCGATTTCCAGCACACCCCTGTAAGATAAATTCACTGGACTTTAATATTGTGAGGGTGGGGAAAAATTCTATATTTCTTTATCGTAACGATCTAAACGCTTTTCGAAAGTAGTGAAAGAATGGCAACTAAAGGTGGTCCAACCCTAATGCACGATGTTAAATGGGAGTCACACCTTAACGTCAAGTTTTTCTCCCAACTGACAAATTCAACCATGGACAGGTACACAATTGAGCAGCGCGTAAAGATTGTTGTAGCCTTTCACGAAAATGGGCGTTTAGATCAAAATGCATTTCGTGCACAACGTGATTTATTTTGGTCAGCATAACCGACCAAATGTGTCCACAATCGGGAGAATTTTGCGCAAATTTCCGCAAACCGGGTCTGTAGGAAATGGAATTCACAAAGAGTGACTGTGTGGTGCGGTTTATGGGCTGGCGGAGTCATCGGGACGTAGTTCTTTGAAAATTAGGTCGGCCTAATTTTCAAACGATATGTGGTTTCAACAGGATCGTGCCACTTGCCACACAGCCAACGAAACAGTGGCTCTTTTGCGCGAGAAATTCATTGGCCGTGTTATCTCACGTCGTGGCGATGTTTATTGGCCGCCACAATCATGTGATTTGACACCATTGGAATTCTTTCTTTTTATTTAAATCCGTACAGACTATAATTAAATTACAAACAATATTATCAGTTTATGTATTTAAAAATAAGATAATACTACGTTTAATGACACTGGCACTTAAAGAAAAGCCAACTAAATCAGACATTTCATTAAAATCTTTACATATTCTCCGAAAAGGATCAGAATTTGCATAGTTTGTGTGAAAGGCCTGAAGATATAATGGTATGTAATTGCGAGTTGATCGCTGAGGAACGTTGAGTTTAACATTATTAAGCAGAAATTCAGAACTAACGTTACCATTAAGCAAATTAACTAAAAACACAATGTTAAGCATTTTTCTTCGGCTTACTAGTGATGGTAATTTAACGCGTGCAATTCTTACAGAGTAAGATGGAAGTACTTCAGAAGGATTCCAAGTTCTTCTTCGGGGATATTAAAAAGAAAAAGTGTATGTCAATAAGCCAAGAATAATTCAAGAGCTGAATGATGAATTAATTTGGCACATTTACGACATTGAAACTCAATTATGTCTCAGAATGATTGAAAATATTGACCATGGGATAGAGGTATGCCACCAAAGTCGTGGCAAGCATTTGGCCGATACATAATTGTCATAGATCCTTCTAACGGGTCTGCCATCTAACGTTTTTTTTTCAACTAGTGCTTACTTCGAGAATGGTAGCACTTAGCTCATGACTGATTTGACAGATAATTAGTTTTATCCTTTACGAGTATGGTTGTGTATACGCTGGGAAATATTGCGACATTACTTTGAAAATCATGGTAATGTTGCAGAATGTGTGCGAAAATTGCGTACGGATTTTGGAAGAAGAGAAGCACCGTCAGCTCCGTATGATCGTTATCTTGTGAAAAAAGTGAAAGAAACTGGCATCCTCATCGATAAACCAAAGCGTAAAAAGCCAAAAACAGTGCGTACACCCGAGAATATTACTGCTGTGGCAGAAAGTGTGCGTGAAGCGCCATCAACATCACCGTCGTTCTCAACAATTGAACATTTCGGAGACATCATTGAGAAGAATTTTGCATAAAGACCTTGGTATGACGCAATACAAAGTCCAATTGGTTCAGGAGTTGAAGCCAACTGAACATCCAATTAATCTTGGCGGGTATGCAAACAAGCAAAATTGTCGCATTTGGGCACAGAAAACCCGCACGCATACATTGAAAAGCCGATGCACCCAAAATGAGTCACTGTTTGGTGCGGATTTTGGTCCAGAGGCATAATTGGGCCATTTTTTCAAAGTCAATGGCGATCATTATCGGGCCATGTTGAACGAATTTTTGTTCACAAAAATTGAAGAGGAGAATATTGGCAACATTTGGTTTCAACAGGACGGCGCTACGTGCCACATAGCCGAAGCTACACTCGATGTTTTGCGCCCTGTTTTTGAAGATCGCATTATCAGCCGCAGAGCTGATGTCGTTTGGCCACCTCGGAGCTGCGATTTGACAACGTTGTTCTATTATTTGTGGGGTGCCCTCAAAGATAAGTGTTACGCCGACAAGCCAGAGACAATTGACGCTTTAAAGGACAATATTCGTGAAGCCATTGGTGAAATACAGCTTAAAATGTGCTTAAAAATTGGACCGATCGTGTATGCTACTGCATGGCCAGCCGAGGCAGCCATTTGAATGAAATTATTTTCCATTATTAACCGGAAGGATTGTACTTTCAAATAAAAAAAGATATTTGAGAAAATATTCAGTAGTTTTTTTTTTATAGCATTTTCAAAAAAAAAAAGTTATTTGGCGTACCGTTTATCATAAAAAAATATTTTAAGATAATTCTCTGAAAAAGGTTTGTTTTGTTTACAATTAACATCGTGCATTTTGTTTGGACCACTCTTTACATAATGTAAAACACAAACTAGAACATCCCCCACAATCCCCTGATCTAAATTTAATTGAGCATTTATGGGATATTTGAAAAAGTAATTTTGAAAAAACGAACGGCTCATTAAATTAAGCTTTGACGGAAGGACTTATAGAGAAGGGGAATAATATTGCCCCTGAAATCTCGTTTACCTGATCTGATGAAAGCCAAAGAAGGCCACACAAAATATTGAATTTAATTTTTTAGCATACAATAAATATATCGTATGTAAAATAAGAATCCTATTTTAAACGTTTATTAAAAAATATTGGGGATCTGTTAACTTTTGTTAGTCTGTATATAAATATAATTCTTTTAGCCCCTGGTAGAGCATACGGCCATCATTCACGATAAGGTTTTGTAAAATAAACACGTTTGCAATTTTTCAAAAAAAAAAAAAAAAAACAAAAAATTTAATTTCCGTTTCAAACATTTGTCACCTTAATTTTTGTATTAAACTTTTTGTCACTTAATAGACACTTTTTTGTTTAAACAATTGTAAAAAGCACCTCGATTTGATTTTATTATTCCTGTTAGGTTTATTTATGACTGGCGCACCGCACCGTTTAGACTCAAACAAGTAGTAAACATATTGACACTTCACTTAAACAATTGGAGGCGCACCAATTATTTTCTACACTTTTGTTTTTCAAATTAAAATGTAGCACGGCAACAAAACACACCTTGGACGTGCTCTAATATTTATTTGTTTTCGTTAAATTTTCATTTACTTAGAGATAAAGTGAAAATGTAAAACCGTCGGTAAAGTGTTTCTTTTTTTATATTTAGTTCACAACTTACCTGCCACTTTTTGTGATGACCATTTCGGTTCCAAGTTTATGAAATTTTTCCCACAGCTCTTTACCCTCCAGCGTTACTTTGGGATCATCCACCACACCATCATCTTCCGGTTGTAAAGCACGCAGGGGACGCATGGCAGGATGTAAGTGATGAGCAACAGCCGAGGCTAAGACAACGTCTTCTGCGGTGGTGTAAGGATTACCCAAGGGATGATGAGGATGCGGATGGTGAGGTGGAAAACGTAAAGGACCTGGATATAAACCCGGATGAGGACCAGCTGGATTGCCGGCTAAAGCAGCCAGAGCAGCCGCCGGAAAATATGGAGGCTGTTGAGGCAAATGGGCTCCCAAAGCCGGATGACCAGGTACTGGAGAATGATGTGGATGCGAAGGAGGAGGCTGAGCTGGAGGTAAAGCGTGTGCACTTAGTAAAGCCGACGGCAAATTGTTATTGTTATTGCTAAGAGGCCTGCTGGATTCGTTACTGCTATTTGTGCTATTGTCGTTGGAGTTTAATGTCTTAACACCTGAACGACAACTTGAATCGTTGTTGTTGTTATTATTGCTAACCTCGCCAGGCGAAAGTTGAGGCGGTTGTTGGCCACCCAACGGCGAAGATTGACCGCCAATACAGCTTAAATGGTCACTTGACAGGGGATTAATTTGCTGAAGATTTGACTGCTGCTGTTGGTGGTGGTGCTGTGGATGTTGTTGCTGATGTTGTGGGTGTTGTTGTTGATGGGGCGAAGAAGCTGCTGGTAGCGTGGTACCACTAGGATCAGCTGCTGTTGTCGTTTGGTTTCCCGCCGTCAACAGCGAGGAAACGCTGAAGTCAGTGGGTCGTGACAAATGCAGAAATGGATGATATGCCATCCCATTTGCGAACCTTGCGAATGGATCTTCAGCAGACTGATGAAGTAACTCCTGGACGTCGTATCTCATTACATTACATTCAACTCAACGCAAGAATTTACACAAAATAACACACACGCACACACGAGATTTTTTCTATTTTTTTTCTTCTTAAATACAACCGCAAATACCGCTTTGTACCGTCGTTAAGAATTTTTGAGTTTTTTTTTCTTTTGTTTTAAACTTTATACTAAATTCAACATTAAATTTATTTCTTTTAAATTTTTCTTTTGTTTACAATTTTTTTGTTTTCTTTTTTGTAGAAGATCTTGTTGTGTTTTGTTTGGTTTTGTTTAATTAATTGCACATTTATTACGATTATATCTTAAATTTTTTCAATAATTTTATTTTAATGGAGCTTATGAAATTTTTATCTTAAATTTAAAGGATTTTGTCAACTTTTGTTTAGTCAAATTTTTAAGGAATTTTCTTCTTGTTGTTATCCAAAAGTCCTTTAGGACTAGGATTGTTAAAACGTTGACACGAAAACGCTTTTTTCGGTGTATAAACAACAAACAAAAAGAAAAACAACGTAATAATACACTCCACACTAACGATACGAGCTTAACGCCGGTCGCTTGCAAACTGGAAATACACATACAAAATGATAAAGTGCAACCCCCAGAGGTGCGACGTATGACAAAATTACCCACACAAACCTAAAATAAACACATAAGCACACACACTCTTGCACGCTCAAATTTCAAAAAATTCTTTGTATGTATGCATGGAAGAGAGAAAAAGAGAGTTATTTTAACCGGTTTTTATGAGATTCCAATTGGAATTACAAATTTTGCTCAAGCTTGATTGAAAAGTGTTTCTTAAAAAAAGAGAGAGAGCTGTTATTTTTTTCCATATGAGAATATTAAGCAATGAGGAAATTAAAAACAAGAGAGCAGTAATTTTTTTACCATCAGCTATTAAAAGAGTAAAAGTTTTGTAGGGAAATTAACAACAACAATTTCTGTTAAATAAAAAAAAAAACTTTGCTTTGGTGACACAAACACCAGACAGACGACGGCTACGACAACTTTAACGAAAAGTTAAACACTAACGAAAAGAGATTTGAACTAGAATAAGGTATGTAGAATACCAAACCATCCCCCCTTTTTTAGACAAATGACAAACAAAAAACGGCAACTACAACAAATATTTCGTGTTGGGTATTGCAAGTCTTTGGTGTGAAAAGAGATAGACTTATAGCACCAGCCAGGTGACAATAAGTGAAAACATTATTATCAACACTAAAAACCAAAACACACATTCAAACACACATACACAAACTTACTTACACTTAAAAAAGAGCAGATTTAGAATAGAGCCCTTTTAGAAAAATAAATTCTTAGTTTAGGAGCAACTTAAGGCAAAATCTATAAAGCTAAAAGCTTTTGAAAATATTTACCGGAAACAAAATTTAAGTTTGCTGATTTTGTATATCAAACAAATGACAACATCTCACACCAAAGCTGACAAGCATGATTTTTTTTCCTAACTTAAAAGTTAAGAGCCTTTTTATGCCAGAAAGAGATAGATTTATTTGGTTTTCCTAAAGGTGTTTAATATTACAACTAACACATCCTGAATAAGAAGATGTCAAGCTAACTACATAGGAAAACTAGGGATAAAACGGATAACAAAACATTTGTCGCCTTAAAAATATTCCAAAGACCCCATCCTTAAACATACACACACACACACACACACCCAAACGAAAATTAGTCACTTCTTTTTCCTACTTAATCAAGAACACCAGAACGTCTCAGCTTTTTGCCAAAAAGTGTGAATGAAATGGCGACAAATGACACAAACAACAACAGCAGCAGCAACTTATGCTCTGCAAAGCAGCCAGAGTAAATGCGACAATTTGCACAAGAGTAAAAGAAAGAACAAGAAATAAAAACATTCTAATGCTGTAGTAAAAACAACAACAAAGCCAGGAAAATCAAGACCTCACCAACACACAAAAACACACACACACACACACTTTCATATTGAAGCGACAACACCAACAAAAACCTCTTTACATAATCTTGTCTACGTTACTCTGCAAAATCGTTTTTGCTGTCCGAGCACGTCGTCGTAAGCACTAATCTGTGAGCAAGATTGTGTGACAAGTTTTTACCACAAATAAAAACAAAAAAATTTCTTTCACACACACTTAGAAAAAAAAGCGACAAAATTTTGTTAAACTCAAATGGCTGAGACATATTTTTTTTAACTCCCTTCCAAACTACAAACAACAATAACAACAATGAAAAAGCAGCAACACCACAGTGTGGCGATTCTTCGCTTGGAATTAAACACGAAGAAAAAAATGGTTGGGATTGATTTTTAAGCATCAGTTAAATGGGTGCGAAAGGGACAATTGCGACAACCAACAGCCCCACACAAGAATGTCTCTCTAGAAAACACACACTTAAACTTGCACGGAACCACACACACACACCCATGCAAACAAACACAATACAAACAACAACACAAAAAGGTGAATATGTTACGTGTGGATAAATGGGAATAAGTGTTGCCGTTTAACTAGAACTTTAACCTTTAAAATTTTTCTTATTAAAAAATATTTAAATCTCAAATCAGAATGTTTTAAAAAATGGTTTTTTTATTAAAAATGGATTTGATAAATTTAAGTGGTTGAACTTATAGACAATTTCACCCAGTTCAGTTATAATGAACTGAACTGTATAACTGTCAAAAACATATTGTTAACTGAAAGTTAAAGTAATAAAGGGTCCGCCAAATAATTTTTTTTTTTTTTTTTTTTTTTTTGAAAATGCTATACAAAAAAAAACTACTGAATATTTTCTCAAATTTCTTTTTTTATTTGAAAGTACAATCCTTCCGGTTAATAATGGAAAATAATTTCATTCAAATGGCTGCCTCGGCTGGCCATGCAGTAGCCCACACGATCGGTCCAATTTTTAAGCACATTGTCGATTGTGTGCAGCTGTATTTCACCAATGGCTGCACGAATATTGTCCTTTAAAGCGTCAATTGTCTTTGTCGGCGTAACTTTTATCTTTGACGGCACCCCACAAATAATAGTCCAACGGTGTCAAATCGCAGCTCCGAGGTGGCTAAACGACATCAGCTCTGCGGTTGATAATGCGATCTTCAAAAACAGGGCGCAAAACATCGAGTGTAGCTTCGGCTGTGTGGCACGTAGCGCCGTCTTGTTGAAACCAAATGTTGCCAATATCCTCCTCTTTAATTTTTGTGAATAAAAATTCGTTCAACATGGCCTGATAACGATCGCCATTAACTGTAACGGCCACTCCTTACTCATTTTCGAAGAAAAATGGCCCAATTATGCCTCTGGACAAAAATTCGCACCAAACAGTGACTCGTTTTGGGTGCATCGGCTTTTCAATGTATGCGTGCGGGTTTTCTGTACCCCAAATGCGACAATTTTGTTGTTTACATACCCGCCAAGATCAAAATGAGCTTTATCTGAAAAGATGAAGCAAAATCGGCATCTTCTGTAAGTCGATGGCAGGCCCACTTAGCGAAGCGAAAACGCATTGGATGGTCAGTTGGCTTCTACTCCTGAACCAATTGGACTTTGTATGGCGTCATACCAAGGTCTTTATGCAAAATTCGTCTCAATGATGTCTCCGAAATGTTCAATTGTTGAGAACGACGGTGAATTGATGTTGATGGCGCTTCACGCACACTTTCTGCCACAGCAGCAATATTCTCGGGTGAACGCACTGTTTTTGGCATTTCACGCTTTGGTTTATCGATGAGGATGCCAGTTTCTTTCACTTTTTTCACAAGATAACGAACATACGGAGCTGACGGTGCTTCTCTTCTTTTCGCACACATTCTGCAACATTACCATGATTTTCAAAGTAATGTCGCAATATTTCCCAGCGTTGTTCAAGCGTATACACAATTATATTCGTTCAGCAGAAGGATAAAACTAATTATCTGTCAAATCAGACATGCCCACCAGTGATGTATTTATGAACTGGCCGACCTTCTGTCACCTTCTGTCCAACTTTCATTTCATTTCCTCGATTCAATACAATAAAGTTAAAATACGATTCACTTATTAAAATTTATCCCACCAATTGTACTGGAGAATACAAGAAAATATTAGCTACTGTTTATTTTTGCTATTTTGTTAAAGCTTTTTTATCGTTGCAAATAACCTGAGCTGACTATTTGTAATTCTCATTCACTCTGAAGTTTTATTTGCATAATATCTTTAGCTTTTCTAAAGTCTTTGGACAAACGTTTCCTGATGATCTGACCTAAGCAATCAGTGAAATGAGCACAGGGACTAGCTTAGCCTCCAAAAATAAATTTCAGTGTATTTGTCAAGAATTAAAATTGGGAATTTAGCACAACAAACAAAATCTTATTAAAGAAAAGTTTTAAAAATATGTTAAATCGTTTCCTGCCTTAAAAGATATGCAGATAATTTACGTCTAAGTCCATTATTTTTCCAGAAAAAGTAAAGTCAAATAATGGCTACAACTCTGAATGCCATGATGATTGAAAGTGTTATTTTTTTGCAACATGCAGCAAATTTCTTTGTTTTATATATCACAAGTTAGAGACAAAAAGAGAAATTTAGTATTTCATTTAATAAAATTACAAAAGAAAACTTTTTTTAATCTCAAATAAAAAAATTTAACCCCTGGCAACACCGTCATGAATGAATGGATGGATGAGTGTAAAAATAAGAAAATACAAAATCCACAACATAGCGCCACTAACCGGAGCACAAACAAAAAAATCAGAAAAAGAAGAACAAAACTACAACAACAACAAAAACGATGTGAGCGTCAAGAACCACACTCAAAATGGTGTGATTTAGATACTTTGACCAACCAAACGGCGCGGGGACATACCGCGCCATTTAACACATTCATACAAACACACATTTAACCAAACAAACAAACAAAAAACATTCAAAAGTTGTTTTTTTTTATTCTTGTTTCGTTTCATTTTTGTAAAAAGGAAATAAACTGGTTGTGCCTCTGTGGTGTAAATGGGTTTGTGTGTGTGTGTGTGTGAAGTGTAAAGAGTGTGTTTTAGTGCTGGTGGTGTCTGCAGAGAACACAGAAACACTGCAAAAAGACAATTAATGCCAGTGACTGGTGTCAATTTACGCGCGGCATTTTACACAGATCCCTTATAATGTACAATAAAAACAACAACAACAAAGTGTATATGTACAATATGAATGTACATAAAATTGTGTAAATAATGTAGATACGTATGTATCTAGGGATGTCTGCTTAAATGTAACTTATTTACAAATCAGTGCAAATATAACAGCAACAACAAAAACAATATTATTTATTAAACAAAAATAAAAGGGGAATGTTAATCACGATTTATGGACGCACAACAAATACACACTTTTATATGGACGTATGTATGTGTGTGTCGAAGTGTTTGTTTGGAAGGACATTATTTATACAAACATTTCGCATTGCGTTAAATAAACAATGACCATAAAACGCCTTAAATTATCTATGAATTTAAAAATAACAACACAAGAGTACAAAAAACAACAATAACAACAGAAATAAAACAATTGAATAAATTTTTTTTCTTAAACTCCCGCACTAGTCAACAGCAATAAAGATGTTTTAATTAAGGAAAACGTTTAAATTGTTAAATCTTTTCTTGAAAACAACATTAAAAATTGAGGAAAATTTGAAAAATATCACTTTAATTAACATTCCGATAACTTAACTAAACAAATAAAAAAAAGTTTAAAATAGTGATGCACTGAACAAAAAATTTTTCATAATAACAAACGTTGTTTAAAATTTTAATAATTTTCGTTAGCTCAATGAATTATTCCTTAATATAATGAAAAATACAATTATCAAGGTATTTAGATTTTTGTACACTTCATTGACTCAATGAACAGGCATTTATTAACGGCCTAATTTATAAAAAATAAAACCGGTTAATAAAGGGTTAATAAAATGGATTTTCATACAAAATCCGTTTAATAAACCCTTTATTAACATGTTATATTTTTTATAAATAAGGCTGTAAATATTTCATTAACAAAGATTTAAAATAAATAATGTACTATTCGTTGTTATAATGATTTTACTCAAAAATTAATAAAACTTTCCTTTGGCAATGGAAAAGTTCATTTAAATTAACATAATCATATGTTACCTCATTGGAAATGTACGTTAAAGTAAATAAAATTTTTGTTGAGCTAACGAAACATGTTTAAGTCTTATTACACAGTAAAAATGTTCACCAAAATTTGTTCAATATTTAATTGTTCCAATTCATTTGCCTTAATTGAAAACAAAAATTATAATGTTTGTGCGTTTATTTGCAAATATGAAAACATACACACAAACTTCAAAATATTTTAAATTCTCAAACAATTTCTTAATTGTTTCAATTAACTGTGTTGATTGAATAAAATATTTTGATTTGTGTTTACGTTTTATATAGCCTCTTTTACTGTTGGTCAAATTTGAATTAAACCTATTGATTGAAACTGGACAGCAAGAAAAGCTCAAACTCTCAAATGCGTTAATTGATATGATCAATTTGTTGAAAATCAGTAAAGAATTTAATTAATAGTACAAATTTCTAACAAATACGTTAATTGATGTTAGTTTTTCATTTTTTCTGTGAAGCACAAAGGTGCGTTAATTTTATTAACTATTCCGTGTCCCACGCAGGGTTGTCATCTTTTTTTAAGCTCCATCGCCAAACCTAATGTCAGAAATCGCCAAAAATCGCCAAACGTGAATTTTGTTCAGTTGTCGTAACATTTTTTTTTTTTTTAATTAAATTTTGCATACAAAAAAAGCTAGTATAATTTCAGTCAAAAATCGCCAAAAACTGAGAAGAAACACAAAAAAGTCGCCGAAAGTAAATTTTGTTTAGGCCCCTATTACGGTTTACAACTCAACTCAGTTGAGTTGTGATTTCTTAATTTTTGTATTATGGTTTACAACTTTGCTATATTGCGGTGAACAAAAACATAACAAAAATTAAAACTGATCACAACCAGTTGTCTTAATTACAACTCAACTGAGTTGAGTTGTAAAACGTAATAGGGGCCTTAGTTTCTGTTATTTTTCTTTTTTTTTAAATAACAGTTAATGGAGATCATATATTTAGTTAAAAAAACTAAAATTAAGTACCCAAGTCTATAAGATCGTACACTTCAGCCTCATCGATTTCATGGTGTTTTTCACTGGGGTTTTGACCTGCATACATACTATTAGAATTAAATAGTGACTGAATATAAAATTCACTTAAAATGATAACAAATAGAAAATCATGTGAAAAAATTGCCAGGTTTTTTTTTTTAATTAGTAATGATAACAAAAATTGACAAACTGTTAAAAAAATTACTGAAATAATATAAATGGTAACAGTCAAGTTAATCGCCAGTTATATCAAAAATCGCCAAAAAAAAAAAAAAGGTCAGTCTCCAGTGGCCAAATGGCAAATCCCACCGCCAAACACGTTTTAAAATCGCCACTGGGCCCACGGAACTCATACGTTAAAATTAATAAAGTGTTCGTTGGGCTAACGAGAGACTTAACAAGTAATGAACGCTAGTAAATTCTACGAACTAAACGCTGTTATAAAAAATTTCATTGGGGTAACGTAACGTTAGTTAAGTTGTTTCTTAAAACCGTTTAAGTTTGCCATTTTTTGTTATAATTCTATTCGAACTAGTTCTTTTTTAAAAAATTAATTAAACAAATAAAAAAGTGCAGTGTTAAATTAAAAATATTGCCGTGTCTATTACAAACATTTTCTCAAATTATAAAAAGTGAAGAAACGCATTTGTTAGAAAAAATAGATTCAGTAAGATGACTTGCTATCGGTGTCAAATAAAATTCATTCAGTAAATGAAGAAGTCGATTAAGAAGTATAAAAAAGGCATCAGTTGAGCAGATCTTTTGATTTTTGAACAATGTGAGTGCCGTTTAAAAGAATGGATAGAAAGCATTGGAAAATCTTTGTTGTTATCAAATTCCTTTTTCTTCTCTGGCATACGGACCATATTATTTTACCGTATTCTGTTAAGCAAATAAAATAAGGAAGCAATTTGGGCCCTCTAATATACTTAATATATACTTCGGGCATGCCAACAAACAACTACTCAAAAACTGTAATATTTACTGATGATAAAGCTTTCACAGCGCACACGAAAATCGTCATTTTGTTACTTACAGGATCATATATTTATATTTCAACTAGAAGTGTGGTGAAAAAAATGGAGGACAAATATAATCATGGCCCCCTATTAAAATCAATAATCAAATAATACCTCAACATTCGCATGTAAATTATCTCGGTATACATCTAGATCGCCGTTTAACGTGGAAAAGTCATATAGAGGCAAAATTAACTCAAATGAAATTAAAAGCAATTCAAATTAATTGGCTTATTGGAAGATATTCTGTTCTTAGTTGCGATTGCAAACTTCTCCTTTACAACTATATCTTTAAGCCTATCTGGTGCTACGGTATTCAACTGTGGGGCTCTGCCTCGGCCTCTAATATCGAAAAAAAAACAAAGGCGCCAAAATAAACTTCTTCGAAAAATCACAGGCGTTACCTGGTATATGTTAAAAACTCAAATATTCACAAGGATCTCAATATGTCATTAGTAAAAACTAGGACTACGTAATATGCAGCAAAATATTTAAACAGGCTCGAATTGCACCCAAAAAATAGCTCGAAATATTTAAAATTATGGCGGACACAGTCGCTTAAGGAGAAGAGATACTGCAGGACCAGTGTTGCCAGAAGTTGGGGAAAATCTCTACATGTAGGTATTTTTGATACTTAAATAGAAGCGTAGAGAAAATGGGACAGATTTTTCATAATCTCCAAAATGAAGGGATTTTTCGTCATATCGAATTATTTATAAAATAAATGCTGAAAAAACGCTTTTTTAATGATATTTTATTGTCCAAAACGTTAAAAAATATTTCCTTAAAATAGCTAAAAATATATTTTCATAGTTGTTTGTGGTTTAAAAAGTTGGCGACACTTATATGTATGTATATTTTTTTTCGAAGTTATCATTCAATATGTGTGATCCCGTACTTTTTGGGTAAAGTTCAGTAAAATGAGAGTAAAAAAAATTTATCTCAAACAGACAAAAATGTACTAAAGTGCGGGAACAATAAAAACCAAATTTCTGATCCAAAAGAAAACGTTAATATGAAATATGTTTAATTAAATACATAAATGACACATTAAAGCGCATAAAATTTAAATTCAAGCATTTACTTACATATTTCAACATTTTCTATTGTTTATTATATTAATATTTCTAATATTTATTAATTTGGTTAACTTGCTTGCAGTTTTTTTATTTATTTTTAACACAGCTGATTGTTTAACAATTTTATAAATTTGCCCAAAAAAAAGTATGGGCTACTTTGTGCAAGAAAAATATTTTTCTCTTAAAAGCTCCACCTTACCAAACTTTGAGTACGGGAACAGTTTTCGGTAAGATTGGGATCTCGCGTGCTCTCAACGTTGAGTTCGGGATCACACCTTATGTTGAAAGACTTAATTGAATTTATTTAAAAGTACATACACATGTATTATTTTTTTAGTTTTTACTTATTTAATGTCAAAGCTTTAATAAACATATTCGAATAAAATTATTTTTTTATACCTAATGATTTTTATTCTATGTTTATAATGTGTAGGGATTTTTGTAGGGGAAATTTTTCAAGGTGTAGGGAAAAATCGGATTTTTATTAGCATGTGTAGGTATTTTTCGAAAAATCCACTGTGCAGGACTCATCCGATTAGAAGAGCCCTAAACACCTACATATCGCTCATTTTCTGCAACGTTGTTATAACTCAAAAAATGTAATTTTGGAGTTATTGATGCATTATTGATGTTATTCTTTATATTGTGAATAAAATGCAGCTTTATCTTTTAAATCTCACTATTTGAAGAGAATGTGTCGTAATTTATTCTAACAGCCATACCTAAATAAGAGCTGAAAGCGTTTTCTAGTTGCCAAAAGTTCTCATGCCCATACAATTTTTATGAAAAAAAAAAATAAACTTTAAATTGCGATTTTGATGCCGCCTCGTCGACCAACATGCAGTTTTTCTTCAATTTAGGTCTTGAAGTGGGTTAAACCAACTATATTTTTGGTTTTTCTTTCAAGCCGCACATCTATACATATAATAAAAATGAAATGTTGTGTGTTGCTAATCGCATAACTCGATTTGGACGATTTTGTCTTTCTAATGAAAATTTTGTCCCGCCCATTTTTACGCCTACTTTTTTTCGATTTACCTAAAATCAGAAAACGGCTCCATCGATCATTAGTAATCAGCTACCGAGCGAAGCCGGGGCGACCAGCTAGTATGGAATATAAAAAGTTTTTTGTCTCCCCTGTAAAATTTACTGAAAGGGAGTTAGCAGGTTTGCATATTAAGCCGACGATATATATACTAAGAACATTTCTGCTACAAGAAAATCAAACAAAAAGAAACAAACAAAGCATACCGAAATAGCGCAGCGGCAACGCTTTGCAATTGGAAAATCCGATTTTGACAGCGCGTTTAATAGTGAAGTTGGTCGCTATTGTTAATAAATATTGGTAGTTTAGCTATTTTTGGTCAATCTAGCGGTTTTATTTCCATTCTTTTTTTTTACTTATATTATGTGGTTTTTATCAAACAAGGAAGTATGTTAAAGTATGTTTAGGTATGGCATATCAGTGTAAAAGATAAGCGAAAGGAAACGTTCTGCCTTCCGTTCTTGTTAAGGTACGGCTGTTATGTGAACGTGTTGGTACTTTTGCGCTTATTTCAAGCGTTTTTGAATGTTTACCAGTTCTTGCAAATCGGTTATTTGTATCCATTTTTTTTTTGAAAGAACTGTGAACAGTCTGGTCAGAAACACTTACTCTCAGGTCAGTTTTTAATTTGCGATTTACTTCGACTTCTCTCTGCTTAGGGTTTTCTTTGACTAATAGAATAACTATCGTAGTTTCCATTTTCATTGAAATTTTTTATAATTGCTTGCACCGATGGCATTTTTCAATCTAATATTCTTCCAATTTCATTCAGAGAACTGTCGTCATTCCTTAAATTAAATTAAAGTTTTTCGTATCGGTTCAGAAATTTCTTTGTCTCTACCCATTTTATTCCGCGACTAAAACTTATAACTTTTGTTTTACCACTACATATTGGCTGACTTCCAAAACGTCAATTGCTTTGTATTGGAACAAAGTATAATGTTTCATAACGCCGCAGTACAATATATATACAATGCAAACCCTTCCAAAACGTCACTGCTAAGTATTAGTAACGCATCAAAAAAGCAATCAGAGCATCGGTTTTAAAGTTGATGCTTTGTGACATTTAACATTTTATTTGCAAGCAATACAGATTTATTTTAAAAGTATTATGCATTGCATCACTTACATTTCAAAACGTTTTAATAAACAAAACACATAGTTGCATTGTTTCGGTACTTTGTACGTGTACATGGTTGAAATATAGTAGTAAAATTGTGTACGAACTTTGTATTAGTACGTTTTGGAAGTCAGCCATTCTTACCTTATGTGAAATGTTAAGCTCTACTAATGATTTAATGGAAGGATCAAAAAAATGACGTTGCAGCTTATGAGCGATTTATCGCAAATTTAGTTTTTTTGAAATTTCTTCATTTTCCCAAATAATTGCGTGAGGAATAACACTGTTAACTTTTTAATCACACGATAGGCGCGAATATATTTTTTGAATTTTGAATATTTAGATATATTTTTCTATGAAATTTGGACTGATTTAGTTAAAATGCCGTTTACAAATTTTTATGAAAGATCCTTACATAGAAAAAGTTTTTAATATATTGTGGTTCGTTTTATCAAACTTCATGCTGACGCAATAAAAAAAATGGAGACTTTATTGAAGAAATTCAATTTCCAAGAACACTTTAGTGTTCAGGCAAAAATCCTTAAGTCCGTAATTAAAACGTCGGCAGTATCTTCAAATTTTCCCTCATTTTATTGTTTTAATTTTCTTTTTTTTTACAAAATGTATGAAATTCAATGAAAGTATGGCAGCATTGTTGGGAGAATAAGTGTCTATATGTGAGAGCCCTAGAAAGCCCGTTTTCAAAATAAAATAGATTTTATTTCATGACGGCTTTCTGCGACAAATTTTTTATCCATTCAATATTAAGTGTAAAGTTATAATGATTTTCTTTACCCAACAATTTTTTCTTTTAATAATTTTTAAAGCTTATTCACAATAGCGACACAACAAACAAGAAAGAAATTTGGATGTTGTATTAACATTTTAAGAAAATTATTGGCAAAAAAAAATTTCAAAAATGATATTTAAAAAAAAAGCGAGCAGAGATTTATACTGATCTTAAGTTTTTCACTATAAAGGTTGCCTAAATTTGTGTTATCATCGTTCAATGGAAATCGCTACAGGGAGATGATCCGAAGCTTTGTTTGGCGGAAAATTGATTATTTAGACGTAGAGAATATGTAGTAGGATGGTGCCACTTGCCACACAACAAAAAAACAATCGATCTTTTGAAAGAAAACTTCGAAAATCGCATTAGTTCTCGTAGAGGAGGAGTGATCTGGTGGGATTTTTTTAAATCGAAAGTGTACAGCAATAATCCCCAACAGTTCAAGAGCTTAAAACAACATTATCGACCAGATATCAACTATTGACAAAAGTTTATTGAAAAAAGTGATTTTGGTTAAATACTGGGAGTCTGCCAAGCCAGTAACTAACCGTCTCCACTATCCATCAACATGGTAGGAACAGCATGTCACACATGAATTCTACTCGTATAGACTCTTCATGTTCATGTTCATGTTTCGTTTATGTGCTGCCATCATTGCCTAAACATTCGTCTTAGCATCCATGTGCGCCATGATGTTGGCAGTACAATGTATTTTCTGTATATAACTAAACGCCACAACAACAAAAATTGTGATCAATCAGAACATTAACATCAACACGTATTCGCCACATACAAGAACGTGAACAAATTAATACCGTTGCTCTGCCGGCGTTATGGGCATGTCATGTTCAAATAAAAAGCGCATGAAGACGTGGGGTAAGGGTGTCACTCCACCAACAAAATTTTTTATTTTTAACCGGAACCTATTTGTAATAAACTGAAAAGAAAAAGTTTTGAATATTTCAAAAAAAAAAAATTCTTATTTTTGTTATTAAAATTAAAATGATACCTTAATTTTGGACAGCCTATAGCAGAACAACTAGTGTTTTTTTTATAGAACAAGTCATATTTTGAAGCGTTTGCGGCAGAAAGTTTGAACTTTTTTAACTTTAACCTAGAACATTTTAAATTTTTGTGTATTTTTGGCAAGAAATTAGCTGGCAATAAAAAGAATAATTAAAACAAATTTATGACTCATAAAGGAAAACTTATTGAAGAGGAAACAAAGAAGAGGCCGAAGCTTGGAATTCTTTAAGCAAACTGCTGACTGAAAAGGCTTTTGTAAGTCTGGGTTCACACTATGAAATTTTTCTTTCAGCAAATCTGAGTTTATTGGTGAGAGGGGAAAAGAACGTGATATTCTACTCTCCCTGCTTACCAATTAACTCAGACTTTCTGCAAGAAACCTTTAATGGTGTAAACTTAGACTAACGCCCATTTTGTAACTTAGCATTTTTCGTGCGCTAAGTTTATAAAACGCAAGATGCTTGTCGACAAATTAACGCGTCTTATGTTCTTTTACGCTAAATTACAATTTACCGACTTCCTTTAGAAAATTAAAAAAAAAAAAAATAAGTTTAGCATCTCACAAATTAAGAAAAATAAATTGAAATTAGTCATTTACTGGTGTATAAGTTGCCTTGAATTAAAGTCAATTACTTAGAGGTACATATGAGAATTACTAAATCCTTTCATACCTACAAGAAAGATGGCCCTTATTCCAACAAATTCATCGTTGCTGCCTGCCATCATGATGTTTGTATGACCAACTTAATCCAATTAGATTTATCCATAATGCTTAATTTTACTTTTTTTTTCATTTAGCATTTTGTGTATTTTGTTGGTTTTGCTAAAATGTATAAATGTCGACATATTTACACATGTTATATACTTTACACATGATCTCTATGCAAACCCATACATACATACAAATGCATATGCAGACATATTTACAATTACATGAACTTTCTACATGTTCGTTAAAATATTTTTGTATAGTTTTTTTTTTTTAATTTTTCTGTTTAAAAACTTGTGCTGTTGACTGGTGAAATTCAGAACCCAGTAGCATCATTTACATACATTTTGACTATTTACATATAGAAGACTAATACATACAGACATTTTTACTTTTATTTTTTTGTATTTTTTATGTCTATACGGTTTTAAACTCTATTTATGTAGTTTTTTTTTTTTTTTTTTGCTTTCATACCGGAATGTTGCCTTTTGCATCCTTTAACGATGCGTTTTGTTGCAACCATGATGTGGTATAATGTATTCACCAGTATATTATGCCTTTGTTTGAGTATAAGTTTGTTTTTATATGCATGTAAATGTGTATGTATGTATGTATTTAAATAGGTAAATAGTTCGCCCAACACTACCAGATTTGTTTAATTAACTTTACACTCTCTTAGAGTGCAAACAAAAAAAAAAAAAAAGTTGATCACAATGTGTGAAAAAAAAGTAAAAATGCACTTTATTTATAGTAAACCCATCAGAAATGAAATGGGCAAAATTATAGATATGGAGATAAAAATGACATATAATTTTATGAAAATTAGGTAAACAGTAAACAAATTAAAGCAAAAAAAAATCCAAGCCAAAAAACAGGCAATATTTTTCTTATTAATCCAAAGGTAAGCAATAAATTCTTAGATATAGTCAGCTCATTATTGGTTTGGCGCATATGACAACAATTCGAAATGGAGAAAAACAACAATGGAGGTTTACGTTAAGAATAGAATTTTTTTGTGTTTTCTCTACTGCTTCCAGCATGTGTTTTGAAGAAAAATGTAAATTTTTGTGAGCGTTCATGAACGAACTTAGAAGTTGAAAGCATTTTAAGGAAAGTATAAATTATGATTTTGTGCCGCATACGCCACTTCTCTAAAAAGTAGTTTTTTGTTCTGCATACGTTTATAAATACCCAATACCTTATTCAATTTTTAATCCTCTAACGACCATAAGGCTATTTGGATAAAAGTAATCATTTTGTCTATTTAATGTGAATCTGTTACCGCCAAACAAGTATATTTTGAAATGGAAAAAAGTAATACATAATTTTGTCTATTTAATGTGAATCTGTTTTAATGTAAACACATTGATAAAAGACACGTTTATGAACTAACTAAAATTAAAATGGCACCCATTCTTTTTTTCGTAATTTAGTTATTCAATATTTTTTGTTGGGACACCGGTGTCCCCGTGGTCGTCAAAGGGTTAAAAAAATGGTCCGTAGGTCAAACCACAAATGAGCTGACGATCAAATAAAATACATACAAAATCATATATACAATAGCAGCAAGTCATCGTCCGAACTTGCAATATTTATTGCTGATTTTTTTTACACTAATGTGCATATTATGAAATTCTAGTTTGGCAAATACATGTTTATGCCATCTTTCCTCTACTTCTCTTTTTATTTTCCATATAAATACATCGTGTCAAGCAACTTCAAGTTGAAAAGTGAGAATAGCAGAGCACATGAAACTGTGTACTTCTCCCCAATCTTCTCACCCCTCTTACAATTGCAAGTTTGGACAAGGAGTAAATATTTTAAATTTTCCAATTTTTTCTGCAAAATTGCAGTCGTTTTTATCCAAGCCCAAAAATAGGCAATACTTCTTTAAATGCTGCTACATCCTTTAAGGAAGGCAATACATTTTTTTATAAATTTATTTCAAACAAGACTTTTTTTATTACAGATAGGAAAATATAACAGAGTAATGCGTTTAGCATTTAATAAAATTTTTAATAAAAGACAGAGATATACTCGAAAAAATTGCGAGCGAACCTGTGGCCGTATTCTGTAATTCGCTAAAACTAAATCTCTATATACAGAATACGGCAGCTGGTATGTTAATTGTCTGGTTAGATTCTCTTCATATGCTCTTGTCAATTTTACTACAACGAGCTAAAATTTTGTTTAAATATAATTCGTAATTACAAACAAAGAAAACTAAATTTTTCGCGTTTTTATGAAAAAAGATACTTTAAAAATCTGAAAATAATTGAAAGCACAGTGATTACGAACAAAAATCAAATTTTAGAAACTATGTTCGAATTTTCGAAAATCTATTCGAATTTTCGAACTTGCTCCAAAAGGTTTTATTTTCTGACAAAAAAAAATATAACTAGTTAATAAAAAACTTAGAAAAATTTTGTTTTTTAATATATGACGACTTTTAATATTTTGCGTTAGCTTTTTTAGAGAAAAAGAAGATTTACTGCCGCTTTCGCAAAAAATAATTCAGATTTTTAACGTTTTATTTAACGTCAGCTAAATGTAAGCATTTATGTAGATTCATCCTTAAGAGTTAATCACTTGAAGGAAGTCGAATTAAAAATGGTCATTTTAGAAAATTTCATCGAAATGTTTATTCAACTTTAAAAGTGAACAATTGATTTTTATATATTGTTAAATGCTAAATGAATTTTATTTACTAAAGCGCATAAAAATATTTTGCTTAGAGCTTTATAGCATAATTTTTAATAACACATACATATAAAAACATGCTTAAAAGTAAATATGTAAAACAAAACTTCTTAAAAATTAAGAGTTAAGAAAATTATATCAAAATATTTTTTTAATTCTAAATATATGCTGCAGATTATTACCCTTTAACCTCCTTAAAGATAGGCAGCATATTTTTCTTTTCAAAATCAGTTTTATGAAATGTAATTTTTAAGAAAAATTAAAAAGATTTTAAACAAAAAGAGGATTCAGGACGAGTTGCTTAAGCAATTTGTATTTAATAATTGTTTTGGAAAATGTTATCAAAATGTTTAAAGAACCCTTAAATTAGGCATTCGATTTGTATCTCAGTTTTGTAAAGCTCTTTTATACGTATTTTTTAAATTATTTTGAATATGATTAATTGATGAGAAATTATACTAAAGAAAAACATGTGTACAAGTTTTAAACGCTTAAGAACTTTTCTAAGACATATTTATTTTGAAGAGCCCCTAAAATTAGGCAATGGATTTTGTCAAATGAAATTCATACATTTGGACATAATTTTAACAACATTTTTCAAGCATTTGCTAAATTTTGATAAAATTTGTTAACTTTTTAAGTTAAAAGAAAGATATAAACGTCAATTTCTATACAAATATTCTAGATCCTGAACCAAAAATCTACAAAATCCTTAAACATAGATGATATTTTTTTTATACTTTTATTGCTCCATTTCCACTTGAAAATAAACGTAAGATGTTTAAATATTTAATATTGCTGGAAAACAAAAATGCTTTCTTTTTATTGAAAAGAAGAAAAAAAATCCTTAAAGGAAAAATAATGAATAAAAAAAACGTTCATCCCTCGTTTTAAGTGTGTTTCTTCTTACTTAAAGTTCGCAGTGAGTCAATGAAAGTGTGTGAGTATATGTGCATTTAATTTTTATATAAAATACAAACTAAAAAAATATATACATACTTTTATATATTTTTATATAAATAAAGGAATATGTAACTATGTATAAAAGTTAAGAAAAATAAAGATTTAATGACGTAGATATATAAACATATGTACAGGTTTTATGTAGAAAATATTTGTATGGGGGAAATCTGAGAATTGTCATTTAAATCTAGTTTGCTTTATTTTCTGCAAAACCGAAGTTTAAATATTAAACCAATATGTCTAAAATTTATGAGACGAGCTATCAGTTGAAAAACCCACAAAAATACTGACTGGCTCTTAAGGGTAATAAGAACTTCTTACGAAATACACAAAGTCCGTTTAGTTATCAAGGCTCATTACAATAAGCCAATATAAGGTCATCGAATGTATTTGTCACATTAACATAATCTAGAGGAGTTTATTTAAACGACTACAAAAACCTGTTAAACTTCTTGGTACTACGTATTTCAATCATTTTAATTAAAACTAAGCATGTTTTTTTTTAAATTCTCTTATATTCTAAAATCTAATTTTAAATTTGAAAGCTAAAAGCACTTTTCATCCAAACCTCGCTGTAGGTTCATGTACTGTGTGTGTCTGTTTTTAAAAAAAGAAAAAACAACTTCTAGCACCAGCAACGTCAAAAGAAAATTGTGTGTATATACCAGTATCTACACATTATTAAAGATTAGATTTTTGCTCCATTTGTTAAGTGGCTTGGACCACCGTCATTTGTTTTGTTGGTGTGCTTACACACACCCTGAGTGTCATATAAAGTTTGTCTTTTTTATAAATTTCAAATTTTTTCCTAACAACTTCCTCAGATTTTCCCCACCATACAAAACATGAAAAACTTATTTATACTGGTGACTTGTACTCTTGTTAAATGTTTTTCTTCTTCTTTACATTGTTGGATAGTTGGCTGGTTGGCACTTTACCAAATACAACAAAAAAATGTATGTGTGTTTGTTTATTAACGTCTTCTTTTTGATGTTGTAGTTGTTGTAATTTGTTTTTACCTCGGCCATCTATGAATCTCCTCAATGTTTGTAAGTTTTATTGGGAATAATTTTGTGTGTGTTTGGATTATTTGTTTGTTACTCTTTTTTTAGCACTCCTTGGTTTACTCTGCACATTTGTCTACAATGCGCTTGTTCTATTAACTCTCCTCAAGTGAGTGTATGTAAAGTTGAGTGCATAAAAACGTAAGTATACGTTTGTGTGTATGTTTGTGTTAGGAAGTATAGAAAACTTTAGTTACAAAGGGCCGTAACACATAGTTGCCAGATCAACATTTTTGAAAATCACCAGATTTGTTAAAAAAAAGTAAAAAATTGCTAGGTTTAACGGTAAAGATTAAAAAAAGTAAAAAACAAGTGATTTCGAAGAAAAAGCCATTTTTCGAAATTATGTTCGAATTTTCGAACATGCGCCAAAAGGTTTTTTTTTTGATAAATTGTAAAACAGTAGTTAGTTCATATGATTTTATCGTAAATACTTGTTTCGAACATCAAAAAGGAGTAGAAAAATGACAACAAAAAGTTAAAAAATGTTTTAAATTTCATTAAAACAAAGTTAAGAATAAAAGTACATATCACTAAGCTTTAAAAACAATTTTAAAATTAAATTCGAATAATTATAAACATCAATATTGGGTAAAATAAAATCGAACGAGATTTTAGATTTAAATTTAAAAATAAAAAAACAAGTAATTTCGAACAAAAATAAAATTTTCAAAATGATGTATGTTCGAATTTTCAAAATAATGTTCGAATTTTCGCACATGCTCCAAAAGGCTTTATTTTTGATATATTGTGAAACAGTTTTTAGTTCATACAATTTTCTCGTAAATACTTTTTTTGCGATCATTAAAAGGTGTAAAAAAATGGCAACAGAGAGTTAAAAATGTTTTAAATTTCATAAAAAAAAGTTAAGATTAAAAGTATTATATAGCTTTAAAAACAATTTTAAAATTAAATTCGAATTATTATAAACATTAATATTGGGTGAAATTAAAATCGAAAGAGATTTAGATTAAAAAAGTAAAACCAAGTCATTTCGAACAAAAATAAAACTTTCGAAATTATGTTCTAATTTTCGAACATGCTCTAAAAGGCTTTTTGATAAATTGTAAAACAGTATATTAGCTCATATGATTTTCTCGTAAATACTTGATTGGATATTAAAAAGGAGTAAAAAAATGGCAGCAAAGAGTTTAAAAATGTTTTAACTTTCTTAAAATAAAAGTTAAAAATTAATTTATTATTATGCTTTAAAAACAATTTTAAAATTATGTTCGAATTATTATCAACATCATATTATTTTTGATGTTTAATACAATTGAACTTTCTTCTGATTTTAGTAGTAGTTCTGGTAATTGGTAGACAAAGTCAAAAAGATGTTAAAATAATCAATAAGAATATTTTATAAGATAGTTTTCAACATTTGTTTTATTACAATTTTATTCGAATCAACATTTAAAATTTTTATTGAAGCCAGTAAATTTGTAAAAATTTGTTTTTATTTTAGAAATAAAGTTACATACATATTTACACATATGATCGAATTTTCGAACATGACTTAGAAAAGATTAGTTAACTTTAATCAGTTTTAACTGAACTTGGTTAAATTGGGGGTAACTGTTTTAAATAAATATAATTTCGTTACTTCGAACAACAAAACATTTATTCAAATTATGTTCGAATTTAACATAAATTTCCTACAAAAAATCTTTTTTAATGTTCAGTTTTTTTTTTTTAAATAGAGTCGAATATTTAGTGAACAAAATAAGTTTTCGAAATTATGATCGAATTTTCGAACATGACTTAGTAAAGATTACTTAACTTTAAAAACTTTAAATGCTTTAAAATAATTTAAGTTTGTTACTTAGAATAACAAAAAATGTATTCAAATTATATTCGAATTTAACATAATTTGATTAGAAATTATTGTTTAGTAAAACAAAAACTGTATTGAAATTATAGAAAACTGAAACTCGAACCTTCGAAATAATTTTTTGATCTGAAATTTCTTATAGATTTTTTATACAGTTCAAATAGTATAAAGAAATTAAAAATGAGTAATAATTTTTTTTTTAAATTTGTGATGCAAATCGTTAAACTAGTTACTTGATTTTGAGTCTATAACCTGTCAAAACTGGCACCAGTGTTTTGGTGTGTGCTGTAAAGTTTAGTTCATTTTCCTTTTTGTTGCCGTTTTTAAAGCAATTTCTTGATTTAAATTTTCTTTTTTTTTTTTGGCTCAACCTGCAAACAGTTCTTTTATTTTTTTGTATTTTGTAAATACTGACTCTGGTGCTGCTGCTGGTTGTTGTAGGATTTCTTGTTGACTTTAGACTCTCTTTAAGTCGAGTACCAGCCAAGTACATTGATGACAATAATATAACCATCCGTTTGGCAAAAGAAAAGTGTGGAACAAACAACAAGAAATGAATAAAAAGTTTTTTTCCTTATGGAATGTAGTGTGTGTGTTTTTTTAGGTGCTCTCTTTCCCTACGCCATTCTTTTGTTAGTTTTACTTTGCCGGGCCTGTGTTTACTTCACACCAACAGTGAGTGTGTCAATGCAGTTGTAGTATGAGTGTTGGGAGCCAGCATAGAGAAGCTTTGATTCCAATAAAAAAAAAACATTTGCCTTTTTAAGGATACAACTAACGATACAACAAAAACAAATTGCAAGAAAAGCAAAGAAGATGATGACGATGATATTGTAGCTAATGAGGATGATGATGTTTCATGGAGTAGCTATTTTAGCATAGTAGACCCCAACAATAACTACAAACAACATCGAAAATATTTCTGTTGTTGTTTGAAAGTTAACAACAAAGACATTCAAGTACTGCCGCTGCTGCTGACTGTCATAGTGTGAATTGTGTGTACTTTAAGCCACTCCTTCGTTTTTGTGTATGATGAAGCTAAGCGTCGCGGATTGGTGTCCCTCAACCAATAGTCTAGTGTAAACAACATTGGTTGTGGCTGATTTCTTAACAGGGGATCACTATTTAAATTTTTGTTTGTTTTTGTTTTTTGTGTCTTCTGTCATTTTGTAGTGTGTTTTATGGTGTTTTTAACATCTTTGTTTTTAGTTTTTTTTTTTAATTTTTCAAAATTTTAACACCGTCAAAATGTTTTCAAAAGTTTTAACTACTATAATAAATATGCTGGTAAATGTAGATGTCAACATAGTTGTTGTTATTAGTAAAGAAATTTATAAAATATGTTTTGTTTTAATACTTCAATAAGAAACTACTAAAAGTATGCTACAAAATCAAGAGCAACTAAAAGTATGCAAAACAATTATGCCCTAGGGTAAAAAGAGGAGTGAAATGCAAATAAATATTTTAATTATTTAACCAAACCAACTGCAAAAAAAGGAATTCGAGAGGTCTTCTAGTTGGCCTAGTTTATTATATTTCGATTATAAAATTTTTCATTTTACACTCTTGAAAATCAAGAACAAAGCTTACTTGGAGGTTAATAAGTATTTCGATTCGAAACAAACCATGTTAAAATTTTAAAGAATTTTTAATACAAACGAGAACTAATTTAAAACAAAAAAAAAACTTAAGAGACTTTTTTTGTTTCAAAATATTTCAATGATTAATTTTTTTTTAAACGAACTCAAAAGTTAAATGCGAAACCTCCGCGAAGAAAAATTTTGAAATGTTGTTTTTAAAACGTTGATTTCGACCAAATTTTCTCCATATTTTTTGTAACTAAATCAAATATAGGAAGGAACCCCTGTTTAAACTACAAATTGTCTCATTTAATTCATAGCCAGTAATCCAGTCTAAGTAAGTAGAAGTTGAGGTACCACATCCACATTTTCCCCATTTCTGATAGGTCAACGGTATAATTTAATTAATCGGGTGTTATAGAGAGACCTACTTCATTTCTTTTTTTTTTGCATTAATACATTTTTTGGTAAAAACCAAACAGATTACCTTTTTTGTCCGCTACTATCAAAGGGTACTTTACACTATCACACAAGACTTACCTATTTTGAGGAAAATACAACTCTGTCATGATAAGTTGTTATTGTTTTTTGAACATTTTTAAACTACAATTAGATCAGGGAAGCATTTTCGTCAAAATATTCAACACTTGTGTGATAGTGTAAAACGGCTTTGAGGACTACTGTGAAATAAAGCTCTTTTTTAGACTTAGATCGGGTAGCAATGTTATCAGTGGGTGGCCCAAAAATTTCAAACTCGCCCTATGTCCCAGTGCACACATTAACTTTGTTGATAGCAAAGGCCTGGACAAATGTATATAAAAATTAAACACACAACAATAATGAAATGTGTTTATACAACGTTTGTGTATAACAATGACAAATGCAATGCGTTAATTTTCGTCGCACAATTTTAATAGTGTTTTGAGGGTACAAGAATTCAAAGAAATACACTCCAGACAGTACTTATTTCTTACAAAAGCTTTCAATACAGTTTTTAATTGCCTATACTCCTAATAGTTAACAGTCTGCGAGAATTTGTGATGTTTACTTGTGTGTCGTATGTGGCATACGGCGTACGCATAGAATGAATTGTTTATGCAAAAAATTGTTGTTGCAATATTATCAAAGAAGGCATTTAGTACAATACATATAGTCAGCTCATTATTGGTTTGACACATATGCCAAAAAGTCGTAGTGGAGAAAAACAACAATGAAGGCTTACGTAAAGTTTTCTGAAAATGCATATATCCGATAGAATTTTTTTTTTTTTTGTATTTTCTCTACTGCTTCCGGCGTGGTTTTGAAGAAAAATGTAAGTTTTTGTAAACGTTCATGAACGAACTTAGTAGTTAATAGTATTTTATTGAAAGTTAAAATTATTGTTTTGTGCCGCATAGGCCACTTTTCTTAATTTATTTCTAAAAAGTAGCTTTTTGTGCTGCATACGTATACTTACTGCTGTGAATTGTTGTCATTTTTTTTTCTTTAACTTTTTTACGGCAATGAAGCAAAGCATGGGTGAAATTTATTTTGTATGTTTTTATTTGAGGAATTGTCCGCATTCGCCAAACAGTGGCGTGTAGAGTAAAACAATACTAAATATACCCTAAAAAAGTTGATATGGACCAAAGTTAATGCTTAATATCTCAAAAACCATAAAAAATTTCGTGAAACAGGTTTTGGATTCAGAAAGGGGGTATTCAAAATATATATACCCCATACCTAACTCAATTTATTCTAAATGGTCGCTTAAAGGATTTTTATGAAATTTGTTAGCATATGGGCATTTCCCCAGAATGGTCTACCAAAATGAAAAAATAAAATGTTGATAATCATTGTTTATTATATGTTTTTATAAAAGAATGGTTTCATAGCATATCTCAGTAAACTTCTTCATTGATAGTCAGGCGGCGATCAGGGCTATAACCGCTAAATACTCATACTCATCTGTCGTCCAGGAGTGTAGGGACTCGATAGATAGACTCTGTGCCAATAGGAGAGTGCATATCTACTGGGTTCGCGGTCACCAGGGCATAGAAGGCAATGAGGAGGTGGACGAATTGGCGAAACGGGGGGTGCATTTACCATACGATAGGATGATGGCCATCCCGGCGCCAATTCAGAATTTTAGGAGAGATACGGACTCTGCTATACGGAGGAGATCAGAGGCGTTTTGGGAAAACACAAGAACGTGCAGGGTTTCCAAGGTAATGTGGGGATCCTACGATCCGGAGTCGACGAGAATTCTTCTATCGTTATCGAGAAGGGACTGTAGACTTCTGATAGGTTTTATGACGGGTCACTGTTGGACTGCGGTATACGCCCATAGAGCGGGGCGGTTGAATAGTGACAATTGCAGATTTTGTGGGGTACCAGGGGAAAAGGAGACGGTAGAGCACCTGCTATGCTACTGTCCGGCACTCGTGCGCTCCAGGGCGAGTTGTCTGGGAGATCATTATCTCCAAGATCTAGGGGAAATCTCTGGAATTGGGCTAATGAGACTCCTGGCATTCGTCAAGAGAGTGTGGGGTACTCTGGGTACCATCACATCTGACTGACCTTTCTTTTTACTAGCTTTCTTCTGCGGTTATCGTACAATGTGGTAACGCTAGGGACCTCTTTGGTCTATGCGGGGTCTTTGTGACCGGCCACTCTAACCTAACCTAAAACCTAACCTAGCATATCTCAGATGTTTTACTTGAGGAAATTCCGCTGGAAACTGGAAAATTTTATATTTTATTTTTAAGCTACTTCCAAAGACATTTTTAAATACTTATTTAACATGCAAAAATATGTTATATTTACACTCTTCCTTCATAATCTCATCATTACAATCAATTGTAAAAGGAGTATTAATTATTTTTGTTTAGGAAATTTTAAGATATTTATGGGAAAATGCATGGTGATAATAACAAAAAAACATATGGAAAAATCGTACGTTCGCGATTAAACAAAAACCAAGAGAGATATTTTATTTTGTAAATACTGGAGGGGTCCTACATTTGTACCCTTTTAAAATTAATTAATCATTTTTGAATATTCCGTTTCATTACGCAGATTATTACATTTCACTACTGTCAGCCAAAATTTACTTATATTTTGCAAACGTTCGTGACCCCATGTTTATAACTATTATTATGAAAACTTAAACTCGATGAAATCCATCTTTTGCACTATACATAGAGCTACCCAAATGCTATCGAATCGCAAAAAAAATGCTAGGAAATGTTTCGTTTTCTATATTATTTGTACATCAAAAGCGTACGATCGTACGTTCGTGACCCTAGGAAATGCCCATATGGTATATTGGGTACACTTTAAGAGGTAAAAACGAGAAAAATTGGTACTTTGGTACTTTTTCCCTTTTAATATAGGGTACTTTTAAAAGGGTAAAAATATGATGAAGTTGGTACTTTTTCTCTTTTCGATACATTTTGGTGTACATACAAATTATAGCCTACATTAACATACAGTGTACGCACTGGAGTCCTTAAATGAGTTAAATCTGGTACTTTTTTTACCTTTGGTACGTTCTTTTTTTCGAAAAAATTTGGTAAGGAGATATCACATGGGCCAGCTTAAATATAGGCTATATTTTTTTTAGGTAAAAACGGAAAAAATTGGTACTTTTGGTACTTTTTCTCATTTTAATAAATTTTGTATACAGATTGCATATGGTACAGTGGCCGGAATATATTTAGACACTTCTTCTGTCGGTTGCTCTAAAGTAACGATTCCTATGTTGTTCTAATGTTGTTTGTAGAAATATTTTAACATAAATGTTAAAATTCTGAAAATTTCTATAAATCTTGTTTTAATTTTCACGTTAACAAACTCACGTGCAAACAATAGTATGAGTTATAACTCCGGAGTATAGGAAACTGCCATACTTAGCAACTTAAATCGTATATAGAAACAAACAAAACTTAAAAAATGATCGTAATCGATCTCTCCGGATTTCTTATGATGCATTCTCAGTTGCATCACTCGTTGTTGGATTCTATTAATTTATTAAGACTTACAAATACAATGTCAAATTATGTATATTCTTACTAAATTAACAGAGCAAAAGTAGCATAGACTTTCAGCCCGTTGTAGTAAAACAGACGGGAATCGAACCCGCAACCCTCACACTGATAGACTAGCTCACTACCAACTAGCCTACCGGTAACGTAAAACTTAATAAATGAAATACAAAAGCGAATCTAACAATTAATATAATTCATATGATTTCAGGTGAAATTAATTTAACTTTTAGATTAGCCAAGAAATTAGAAATATTGAGAGATTTTTTGGAAAAATTACTTTCCATATTCTTTTGAAAACCCGTTTAGTTTCCATCAAAGAATTCAACTTAAGTTTTTCATACCGGAAACTTTTCTTCTGACTTGAAATTATATTTATCCCGAAAATCTTCAACAAGGTCTTACAGGCCAACCTAAATAAACGCGTAAAGCGTTTTCTATCTGTCAAAAATGCTCATGATCATACAAAATGTATGAAGTTAATTCCAATAGCGCGGCGTCAACGCTTTGGAATTTTGACAGCGCGTAAAGTGCACAGAGAAAATTCTCTAAAATTGTTCACCAATTAAAGCATTAATCAAAAATAAAAATAGTTTTAATTAAAAATTGAATCAAGTCAATTAAACGTTTAATCAAGTTAATTAAACGTTTAATCAAGCGAAGTAAACGTTAAATTGATCCTATTAATTTGTTTACCGGTGCAAACTTAATTAGTTTTTTAATTAATATCACAAATATATCAATATATATATCAATTTTTATTTTTTTCTTTGTAGTGATTTTGGCTGCTATTGTTAAAAAGTTATAACAATTTAGCTATTTTTTAGACAATCTAGCGGTTTTATCTTAAATTTTATTTTTTATTTTGTGGATTTTATTAAACAAGATACGTTCACATTCACATGTTCATGACACAGCGTTGATTCTTACGCGTTACGCGCTGATTTAGGTAGGTCCGTAATTTGCTTGAATTTTTTGTATTAAATTATGTTTCTTTTAAAGAAAACTTTTAAAGAAAACTTGTCTAATTTTAATAAATTGAATATTTTAGTAAATTGAATATCTGCACGCAGAGAAAAAACATGATTAATGAGTGATCACTACGACCATTATTGTTTATATTTGCCTAATATGTTTACCCTAATAAGTTTATTATAGTCCTTATATAACTTGAAAAAATATTTTTTGGCCTCAACATTTTTAAAATCACTACAATAATATTATATGGTGTTTTACACCTTAAAAGTTACTTTGATCTAGCTAAACATATTAAGTTATGTGAAATGTTTTTAACTATAAGATTATAATAATAATATTAGTTGCCCACAAAAGGTATGTTTAATACCATAATGTTTGTTTGCTGAAAAACACATTCTCTAAAGGAGCAAACATTTATTGTCAAAGTATACAGTGTGTCTTTATACGTCATTTTCTGTCCGCGAGCGTCAGTTAATCGGGAAACATGAATTACAAAATAATTAAAACGTTGCCTTGCAAAACTAAGAAAAGAAATTAGTTATTATACGTTTATTTAGACAGGTAAGTTATTTCTATATACACAATTAGAAAAATGTATAAATACTCAATTGCGTTGTTTGTCTTGCAGCCCAAAAAACCAACAACATCGAAACCGGCATAGAAATTTTGACACAAAATTTTGTCATTAGCCCTGAACTTTTTTAATTTCTGTTCTACAGTATACGGATACAGGTAAAGGAATGTTTTTATGTTTGCACTATCTTTTATTTTACTCTTCTTAAATGTCTCTTTCATGTATTTATATAATTTTATTTTTAAATATACATATGCAACGTTTTATTTATTAATATTAGCAAAAATTTATTATACTAAAATAAAAAATTATTTTTTGGAATTAAATGTTTTTGTTTTATTCTGAGAACCATATAACATGTTGAAATAGACATGTTGCATGGTGTTTGGAGAGCAACATGGTTTGAATAATCGTTTTGGTATTTCTTCTGAACATAATAATATGTTTGAGAGAATAATAAGCTATAAACATTATTTGTAAACATATATTGTGAATAAAGACGTGTTTGACACAATCATAACCGCAAACATTATTGATAGTTTGCGTTTGTGATTGTATCAACCATGTTTTTTCTTTGCGTGTGTTTTATTAAGAAATAATGTTTACATTAAATCAATTTGATTGATTTTAAATAAAATGTTCAGATTAAGATTTTTTGTTCAGTATGCCAAAAACTGTTTTTAGAAGTAGAAGGGATACAAATTTAAGAAAAAAAAAAAAACAAAGGCCTGGGCTGTCTGCTTTCAATATTGTGAAATCATTTTAAACTTTGTAAATTTTTATTTCGAGTTTTAAAATTTTAATTTGTAAGACTTACAGCCTGGCCCACGATTTCGATCGACAACTTAAATGAGCGATAACAAGTCACTCATATGGTTAACACATATCAAGTCTTTTGTTCTTAGGAGAGAGGGGAAAAGAGAATGAAAAGGGGTACAGACTTGACCGTACTCATTTTCTTTATTCCTTTTGCTTTTGCAATATATATCAAATTGTTATGTTTAAGGTTAAGAACAAGAAAATTGACGTCACAAACTTGTGGCTTATGAACGCAAACGCAGGTTTAAAAGAGCATTAATGAAAACCAGTTCAGCCTAACCTGACTTGTCTAAACCAGCCCTAATGTAATCCATTTATTTATTTATTTCAAAAATTAAACGCTGGTTGGAAAATAAAAACCGGCAAAATCTGTTAACTAAGCCATAAAAATGCAGCTCTGTGCTACTTGATAAGAGACAACTGACAACAAAGAAGTAAACAAAAACATCTGTTTTCAACAAAAGAATTTTTTGAAAACTATTAAATTTTAGTAGTGGTGGTGTTTTGGAGGAATACTATTATAAAAAAATATTTAGTGTTGTTGTTTCAAATTATATTGAAGAAATAATTTCCTTTTATCAAAGTTATTTTCGGGAATACAAAAATTTTGTATTCATTAACAAGATTTTGTTGTGTGCTAATTTCCCAATTTAAATTCTTGATAAATGCACTGAAATTTATTGTTGGGGGACAACCATCAGAAAACCTTTTTCCAAAGACTTTGGAAAAGCTAAAGACATTATACAAATAAAACTGTTAAGCGAATGAGAATTACAAACACTCAAGTCTTATTTGCAACGATAACAAAGCTTAGAGAAACACCAACAATAAACAGTGAATTTATCTTTTCTTAATTCCCTTTTATTTTGCACCAAAATTCTCTGTCGACAAAGACAGCACAACTGATTGATTTTAAACTTTCTGGTCGCATTACATTTTATAGTGGGGGGGGGGGGCAAATGTGTATGAAAACTATTACATTATCGCTATCGCTTGCGTTGTCGATAGACCTGACGTACTGCAAATTTTAATTGGGGCGCAAATCAGCTATTTGTCATTGAAAATCCAAGCGAGCGATAGGTGTCAATTTCGTTGGCAAGGCTGTTAAAGTAAATCTAGTTTTTTATATAAAAATTAAATTAAAAAGTTAAGCGAAAAATTGTATTGAAGTTGCAGGAAATTATTAATTATTTGAGGCTATCAGCGCAGAAGTGTTATAGCCCCAGAGTACTTATTATGAGATAATGAGGAGTTAACACTACTCTTGCACTATAGTACTTGGTTGCAACGGCCCGTGAAAATTATGTTTCTAGCGCCATCTGTTTGTTGGCTTACTCGTCTATTACTTACTCGACTATTGCACTGTAAAGACCAGTGCAAAGAAGCAGGTGTGATGAATTTCGTCCGATTTTGAAATCCATTTCTTAATTATAGTCTTAATTTTGTGTTCAACATGTGTATATAATATAAAATTTAAAAGAATATAGACAGACATGAATATGAAATCAGTTTTTAAAGATACTGAAAACGACATTATCGATTTCAAATCGTTTTGTTTTAAAAATCGTTTTCCATCTAGAAATTTTTTTAAAGCTTTAACCCTAAATTTTGCATTTTTAGCTCAAAATTAATAATTTATTATTGATTGATTAATTTGTTTTTTTTTAAGCTTTAAACTTTTTTAAAATACTACAAAATAACAGATAATTAATGTTAGGAATATCCAACCAGTTGTAGTGGGGAATGTAAAAAAAAAAGATAAACTCACAGTTTATTGTTGGTATTTTGTTTAAGCTTTGATATCATTGTAAATAAGACTTGAGTGTTTGTAATTCCCATTCACTTTATAGTTTCGTCTGCATAATATCTTTAGCTTTTCTAAAGTCTTAAGGGAAAAGATTTCCTAATGATCTGGCCTAAGCAACCAGTGAAATGCGTATAGGAACTTCCTTATCCTCCAACAAGAAGAATAAAAAATTGGGAATTTAGCACAAAAAACAAAATCTTACAACTGAAAAATAGTGTATTCACGAAAATATCTTTGATAATATATTAGGAAATTCTTATAAGGGTTTAATGCTAAATTTTAGCTTGTTTAGCTCATAAAACAACAATTTTTTATTGGTAATAATTCGTTTGTTTTGTTTTTTTTTTTTAAGCTTTAAACTGTTTTGAAAATACTGCAAAATAACAGAAACATAAACTAAATCAAATTTGACTTTAAACAAAATCATCGATTTCAATTTCATTTCAACTCAATTTAAAACTTTCCTAAACTTTGATAAAAAAAAAAAAAAAAAAAACTAAAAATAATTTTAATGTATATTCAACATTTTTTATTTTTCGAATTTATTCTATGAGTTAAATTTCAAAAAAAGCTTTATAAAATACATAACTGAAATTTAACTCATAGAATAAATTCGAAAAATAAAAAATGTTGAATATAATATAAAGTTACCTACGAAAGGAAATAATACCCAGTTTCTATAATTTTAATAAGTTATTCGAGCATTTTACTATTAAAATAATCGAATTTCTTTCAGTGTAATTTAAATTGCAAAGAGAGAATTTACCGTTTTATTGCCTTAAAAGACAGGGATTGGATTATGATTTAATTGACCTGTAAATCCTTTAAAATTTGTGTTTTAGAAAAAAAAAATTTATTTTTTTTAATTTAATTTTATTTTTTCACAAAAATATAAACATTTGTTTTATAATTTTAGATATTTTTTTTACACTGTTTTGTTTTCTTTTTTTTAATTTGTTAATGAGTATTAAAAGACTTTTGTAGAAGAATTTAACACTTTTTACGGATTTTTTTCCAAATTTTTTAATTTTTTTCGAAAAACTTTCAATAATTTTTTCTATAGATGTTAAATATCATTTTAATTTTTTAATTTGTTTAATATAATATTCTTTTGAATTTTTGTTACGTTTATTTTTTTAGTTTATTTCAAAATTTTGTTTACGCGACGGCAAATAAAATCTTTGGACACTTTTAAAGCACAACAAGTACACACAAAACTCCCAAAAGGGATTGTCGACATCTAGACTTCTTTTTTTAGTCTACCAAGTAACACAAATACGAATAGTTAGTGTTGCCTGTGTATTAGCACAAGTAACAACAACGACCAACTAAAAAAAAAGTAACAAGTAAATCAACACTGTGTTGTGTTGAGTATTTCCGCAAAAGTTTTCGTTCGATACGTAACTAAAATCAACGAAAAAGTTAAATATCCAAAAGGAAAGAAAAATCACCGTCAATTCGAATTGAATCGCCCGCGCGCTACTTATGCTTCTTTTAATACCAAATCACATCAAAAACGCGCGACATTTGCATTAACAATGACACCACACACAAAGCGAAGCAAAATTTCCACCTTCACCCGTTTGCTGTGGCTCAATGTGTTCTGCTCCAAAGTACGTAAGTACCATACGTTTCACGTGTAAGTCCGTCCGAGAGTTTTAGCGTTTTTTTTTAAGGTAAAACTTTTTTGATTTTCTTTTTTACGATGGGAAGAATAAACAACAACAACAGCAACAAAAATGAATAAAGTAAATATGGCGGTGTGTTGGCTGGCTGGCTGTTACCTTTTCTTATGCGAATTTTAAACAAAGCATGTCTAAGATACACGATACTGATACATTGCCCAAGAAAACAATAGCGACAACGTGAATAATGTTTACAGTGGCGTTGACGGCACGATAAGATGCGTCAAGTAGACATTTAGTAAGCGACGAATCTGACAAAAATCGAGTCTAAAAAGAAACAGCAACAAAACTGAGCTACACTCATACTCCTTAACATAGATACATACATACACACATGCAAATAAATAAAACAAGATGGGTTGCAACAACAACACCAACAATAACAAAATCACACACAGAAATCACCAAAGCAAAAACGATGAAGGTGGTCAACAACAATATAAACAAAAGAGCCACAAAACTTTGAAGCAAAATAAAAAACCCAGAGAGCAAAAGTGTAGAGCAAGAAAATGCTCATCAAAAACAAAATTCCAATACGATTTTAAATCCTGTTTATTTGTGCAGATGTGTGTTTGTTTCCGTACAAAAGATTTGCACTCTCTTAAAAATGAGAGACAGTGTGTGTGTGTGTTTTTTTTTTTTTTGCAAACAATTCAGAATTTCTGCAGAGTCTGTTTGAAAGTGCATGAGTTGAAAAAAATGTACTCCATTATGGTGCAATTTTTTGTTTTTTAGTTAACAGCGCATGTGGTAGTGCAGATTTTTTTGGTCGAGTGTTTTATTTAGGTTTCTCTTTTTTTCTTATACTGCCCCTTTAGCAGCTTTTGTGGGCTACATTAGTTGTCATGCTCTCGCCTTAAATTAAAGACTCTTGAGCAAATCAGAATAAAGAAGAAATGCATCTTTTCCAATATTCACCACTTTTATAAGAAAAAATAAATAAAAATAAAAAGGAAATGAAATGCTTAATTACTATGGTGAGTTTGTAGATTTTTTTTAAGATCAAACACAGAGTTTAGAAGGACATTGGATTCCATTTGGGAAAATATCGAAAATCTTATAAGATTTTTGTAAAGAATTGCCAATGAGAATTTAAAATATTTTACAATTGTTTAGTTTTTTTTTCTTTCTTAATAGGAAGGTATTTATAGTTAAGTGGCATAAAACAAAACTGTATTGTCAAGTTTTCCTTAAAAAAAAGATGTCATTTTGTAAAACATTTCGAAAACGACCCCACCCTCTTTTTCTGAGAAACAAAACCTTAAGAAAAATGCTGTAAAAAGGAAAATTTGAATATTTTGAAGTTTGTAATAGGTATAATTTTTAGCCGTTTATATGGTGAAAATTTAATTATTAGAGTTTGTTCTCGGGAATTCCCAGGACGGAAAATTTATTGTTTTCAAATCCTTCTTCCCGGGAATTAATTGCTGGATTCCCGTTAATTTTTTAAAGTAAAACTTATTTTAAAACTTTCGAAAATCTAGGCAGGACTCGTGTCTTTAGTCATTTTATCCAACTAAATTTCACCACAACATAAAAGTTTGCTTGTTAAGCTGATTTTTGAGAATCGACTTTATATAGGGCTATCCACCGTACATTATAGACCTATCTTTACGAAATTTTATTTCTTGTCTTAGCAAACTGTTGTAGGCTATAGTTTATGTTTTATGCGTTTTAGCCATACTAACATGATTTCCGTGAGTGGTCTTAATATGGGACCGTAGGTAACAACTTTCGCGAAATTTGGTGGCATATAATACGAATTTGTTGAAATTTAATGACAATCGGTGCATTCCCACACAAATTTATGTTAGTTGCTGTCACTTTTTAGGGAGGTATTTTCACATTTGCGCAGCGTTTAAAAAGCTGCAGTTGAGATAGTAAAAGTCATAAGATTATGCTGTAACTTCGACATCTTCATTTGTCATTGGACAAAAATAAACTGTTGGCTTTACTTCTGATTCATTAGGCCTAACCATAATATGCATAGCCTTGCTTAACCTACTGTCAAAAATTAACAAAAAGTCTCTTAAATGTATTTAAAAAAACAAAATAAAAAACATTTGATTCCGTACGGAATGTGCGATTAGATTCGCACCTTGCTTAAGCAAATGACAGTTTCATTAAACTAAGCAAAAAGTTTCCTTAAGTTCAATATGGTTTGCCTCATATAATTAACATGTATTCGCACATTTGCTTAAGCCAACTAAATCAAATTATGGTTGGGCCTATTAAATGAACACAGTCGCAGTGAAGACAAAAGCAAAACACGAAATATTGTACACGACAAAGAACATCGGCAGTCGACATGTTCGGAAGTGTTTGGTTTGACAGACCAAAACTTTTAAAAAATCCCGTAGTTATCGAAGATGGGACGTTGTGTTTGTGTTTTTATTTTCCATATTTTTTTTAATAATACATGCGTTCATAAAAACATAAATATGTACATAAGTACATATTTATTATTTTTAAGCTAAACAAATCTTTTTAATTTTTTGAAATTAAATAAAACTGTAAATAACATCATCGCTTTCATATATATACAATGAAAACAACGTCCCATCTTCGTTAACTTCGGGATTTATTAAAAGTTTCAATCTGCCAAACCAAACACTTTCTAACATGACTTTGTTGTGTACAACATTTCGTTTTTTGCTTTTGCCTTCACTGCGACTGTTTTCATTTAATGATTCAGAAGTAAAAGCAACGGTTTATTTTTGTTCAATGAAAAATCAAAAAGTGGAAGAAAAAGCAATTTTTTCATTTTGACTGTAGTTTTTTAAACCCTGCATTTGCGTGCATTTATAACTCTTGCCCTACTTAGCCGATTCTACTGGAATTCAATCCTAAACTGCCTAGGAGAACTTAAAACAATTTGACACCGAAATGGCTAAATCGACTTATAATTACTGGAGGACCCAGAATATATACTTTAAGGGATCTTAGATGAATATTAATAAGGATTCACATGGAATGGCAAACTTAGTATACCTTCACACACCCTGCTGATTCAGGGTATAAAACTGTAGAAAACATGTTAATCAATACGATAAATATAATTTCTACTTCATGCTGAATTTGTTAAACAACAAAATTGTTTTAGAATTCCTACTTTTCTTTTTGAAATTATTTATACCTACCTATACGGAAATAATTATTTACTAAATCACCAGAAAATATGACTTGAACCAAGAAAATTTTGCACCATTCTCGTCCAAGCCAAAAAATTTCTTATTGTAAACATACAAATGTGGCTTGGCTTAAGCAAAAAGTTATGACTCAAAGCGAACTAAAATACAGCTAAAAAATTCTCTTAATTCAATAGTTGCTTATATCAAGTTTTCGTGGCTTATGGCCAATTTCACCAATTCTATCTAAATATCAATTCATATTAAAATATAGTTTTTCCTACATAAATTTGTTTTTATTTGACATGAAAAGCGAATTTTTAACAAAAATTAATATTTAAATAAATTGGTGAAATCAGCCAGTAATATTTTACAAAATAAGAAGAAAAGCCTAAAGTTTTTACATAAAAACGTGTAGCATTAGTTAGTTTAAGCAAACTTAATATAAAAATAGGAAACTTTTTATTGAAATCACCTCTTAAATGTCTTTAAATAACTTAAACCTTAAATTAACTCGTTTTTGTTATATCTATATATATAAAAGAGACGTGTTTGTTTGTAATCGCTAAACTCGAAAACTACTGCACCGATTTTGACCAAAATTTGTGTGTTTGATGTATGAGGCATGAGGAGTGTTTCTGTGGAGTTTCGTATTTATCCGATAGATGGCACCACGTTTTTATATTTTTGTCATTTTTGTCGTAATCGCTAAACATAATGTTTTAAAATTTAGATGCATGGTATGTCACTTAATCTTTATCAATATACATTTATCAATTCAGCGGTAATTCACTAAAATACGCTAAAATCACCAAAATGAAAAAAAATTTATATGGTTTAATAGCCAGTTTTATTCCAAACATTTATGTTAATTTTAGTTTACAAAAGTCAATTTCCACTTCCATAAATATTTTCCAAATACGCGGTTAGGGTATCCAATAATTTTAAACAAACATCTATCTATCTATCTATCTATCTATCTATCTATCTATTCTATCTATATATATAAAAGAGACGTGTTTGTTTGTAATCGCTAATTTCAAAAACTACTGCACCGACTTTGACCAAAATTTTTGTGTTTGATGTATTAGGCATGAGGAGTGTTTCTGTGGAGTTTCGTATTTATCCGATAGATGGCACCACGTTTTTATATTTTTGTCATTTTCGTCGTAATCGCTAAACATAATGTTTTAAAATTTAGATGCATGGTATGTCACTAAATCTTTATCAATATACATTTATCAATTCAGCGGTAATTCACTAAAATACGCTAAAATCACCAAAATGAAAACAAATTTATATGGTTTAATAGCCAGTTTTATTCCAAACATTTATGTTAATTTTAGATTACAAAAGTCAATTTCCACTTCCATAAATATTTTTCAAATACGCGGTTAGGGTATCCAATAATTTTAAACAAACATCTATCTATCTATCTATCTATCTATCTATCTATCTATCTATCTATCTATCTATCTATCGATCTATCTATCTATCTATTCTATCTATATATATAAAAGAGACGTGTTTGTTTGTAATCGCTAAACTCGAAAACTACTGCACCGATTTTGACCAAAATTTGTGTGTTTGATGTATGAGGCATGAGAAGTGTTTCTGTGGAGTTTCGTATTTATCCGATAGATGGCACCACGTTTTTATATTTTTGTCATTTTCGTCGTAATCGCTAAACATAATGTTTTAAAATTTAGATGCATGGTATGTCACTAAATCTTTATCAATATACATTTATCAATTCAGCGGAAATGCACTAAAATACGCTAAAGTCACCAAAATGAAAAAAAATTTATATGGTTTAATAGCCAGTTTAACCAAACATTTATGTTAATTTTAGTTTACAAAAGTCTATTTCCACTTCCATAAATATTTTTCAAATACGCGGTAAGGGTATCCAATAATTTTAAACAAACATGAAGAATCTAATAGCATTTGCTGGTAAGTAAAACATTTATTTAATTTTTTTTTTTATTGTTTTGAAAATCAATTAAAATTTTAAATCTTTACTAAGGGCCAGCAAAGCGGACCGGGTCCAGCTAGTACCAGATAGATTTAATTATTTTAAGCATACTAGCCAGTAAGAAATGTTAGTTCCATTGGAGATTTAAGTAAATAAATAACACAATTGGGATTCCAGGAATATGATTTTTATTTCCCTTTCCCGAAAACCCAAAAATTGCGAAAAAAAAAAGAATCTATAGTAATTATGTATGCGCTGAACCAAAAATCCAATGAAAAGGTACGTTAAGCAAACGAATTACGTTTATTAAAATTTTTTCTTTGGCTCAACGAACTATTCGTTAATATAATGAAAATTTAGGTATTATTTTCATTATATTAACGAATAATTCATTGAGCCAACGAAAATATTTTAATAAAAGTAATTTCGTTTTCTTAACGTACATTTTCATTGGATTTTTGGTTTAGTGTTTGTATTTTTTTTTTTTTTTTTTTTTTTGTGGACCAAATACCTTCCACTTTATTGTCAAAGAGAAATTATATAAAAGTTCAGCCTGTAAAACAGTGGGATGAAATCTCGGGGGAGCAAAATTGCTTGGGATCACCCGTTTCAATTTTTACTTCTTGCCGCTGTATAATTTCTTTTTTTTTTATTCAATTTTGGAATTTAGCTAAAGTAAGCCTCTTAACAGAAATATACAAACGAAAAATTCTGATAGTGCATAGAAAATATTGAAGGAATAAGACTATTAAAGTATAAAAGCTTTCGAGGATTGTAATTTGGCTTAGAATACACATTCGAATAATATGAAAATTTATACAAAATTTATATTGAAGTGCCAGCTAAAAGAAACCTAAAGGGTTTCCAAAAATTAAGGTTTTTTAATTTTAATAAAAAAAAGTTTTTTTTTTTGAGATATTAAAAATACTTTTATTTCAGTTTATTACAAGTATGTTCCGGTTAAAAATTATGTCGGTGAAGTGACTCCTCTACTGGTTCTGCAGGCTCCCAATCTTTTCCAAATTTCCCAATCACGTTTTTCAATTAACTGTTGTCAATGGTTGATACCTATCCGCTCGATAATGTTGTTTTTAAGCTCTTCAACTGTTGTAGCATTACTGCTGTACACTTTCCATTGTTTATCTTGCAGTGTGGAAAGTGGCACCATCCTGTTTAAACCACATACCTGTTCTCTAAGTCGAAAAGAATTATCAATTTTCCGATTTTGGTCGAAGTTTGAAAAATATTAATCTTAATTGGTTATTTCCAGTTTTGCAGGTAAAAAATTGCGTTTTCCTATATTTCTATAAGAATCATTTAGGTATCTTATTTTTTTTTTTTTTTTTTGTTTTAATTGTTTCTAGTTCGAAACAATAATTAAAAAAATAATTTTACACAAACGGCAACACTTCAGCACCCCATAGCTCGACAAAACACATTATAATATAATATTTAGCACAAACATACATACATATCTACTGGCGGTATTGTTACGCCAAATATTAAGGCATTTCGACAACATCAGTTGCCTGATTTCGGCTGCTGGCAGCAAAATGGAAGTAGACCCATAGCACTATAATTCAAAAATGTATTTTAAAATCGCTCGAAATTCATCACGCCTTTTAAAAACGATCGTTTTGAAATACCTACATTCGTTTTTTTCACATATGTACTTGATCTGATGTGTCTTAAATAAAATAAAAATCTAACTTAAACTTTCTGATTATACAAAATCCTTACTAACTTTTACTGAAACACTTCCGAAAATAGTTCCTAATTTACAAAATAGAAGAAAAATACCACCAAATTTTTTTATGAAAATTAAAAAATTTTTGTACCTACGAAAATTAATAAATTTTTCTTAAACGCTTAAATAATTGACTTTTAAAACTTATAAGCAACAGCATTTTTTTAGATTTGTTTAATAAAGGTTCTAAAAATTAAAAATATTTTCCATGAATAATTCAGGTTTTTTACTACATTTCCATTTTCAAAGATTTTATTGCATCCCAGTAAGCCACAAAATAAAGTTTTCTAAAAAAATTTATTTTTTTTTATCAATTTTAAATGTTTTTAATGAATTAGACATTATAACTATGTAGGTAGGTACCTACTTTGTTTTTTTTTTAATTCTCTTTTTTAAACATTTCACTGTATTTCTTCTACAAAATTGCAAAATTATTTCTTTCAAATTTTATCAACCAACAAAACAACAACATACATATTTACACATCCAAATAAATTCTTCTTGCAAACACTCATTAAATTTCGCAGAAAATAAACGATTTTTTTTTTTTTTTTGCAAAATTTCTTAAAGTACATTTTAGAAAATCAATGATGATGACAATTTATAAAAAAAAGAACAGTTTCTTACTCAAAATAAAACCATAGAAATACAGAAAAACAAAAAACGTGCTAAAGGCAACGCCTCTCGCGTCAAATGACAACCATTTTCTTGGGAGGGGTATAAATTCTTACGCAAAACTCTCTATCTAACTCTTTTTAATGCGCATGTTTTATATTTAACACTCATTTTTATTATAAACAGTAAAATATAAGTAAAAGAGCCAGAGAGAGAAGGAGAATAAGGCAAGACAAAAAAAGATAAAAACAACACACATGCAGTTGTACAAACGCAAAAATTTAAGTAAAGCAAAAACAAAAAGCACTCGTAAGCCGTTAGTTAGTGTGGTGAATATAAACGAGCACAAACATTGTTTTGTGGATTGTATTTTGTTGTTGTTTTATTTGTATTAACAAGATCATTTAGGGCGGAGTTTTAAATGAGTCAATTTCTATAAATCTCATAAGGCAAAAAAAAGTGTAAAGCCAAAACAAAATTTAGTTGTCATTTTTTTCACACTTTTAATCAATAAATAAAATAATACACACACACATTCACTTTTACTTGGCCAAACAGTACTGTGGTAGAGAGCAGCATTAGTGTGTTTTACGAAAGTATTTGAAAGAAATATTGCATGGATGGGATGTGTTTTTTCTTTACGTGTTTAGATTTTTTTTGTGGTTGGCGAATTGTTTGAAATAAATCGATTAAAAATTCAAGTAATTTATTTTGTTGAAATGATTGATTAAACAACTTTAAGAAAGTACGTTTAATAATGTATTTAAGGTTGGAAAGTAATCAATATAAAAGAGAGTAGGTACATGCATATATGTAGAAGAAGGTGATTGATTTAAATCAATAAAAATTAAAGTGCGTGTTCATTACAGAAAATGTAAACTATGTAGGTATTACATTCGTTGTGTTGACGTTTTAGGATGTTGATGGAATCTGGTGTTGACGTTATCCCGAGCTCACTGTACATATTATAAGTCGAACCAAACAAAATCGTATAAATTGTGTATCATCTTTGAATTTTTAGATTTTCAGACAAATTAACACTAAAATCAAACAAAGTTTAAAAAAAAGTTAATTAAAAAAAATAGTTTTATAAACATAATTGCAGATTACATGAAACTGAGTACCCCTCCCCAATCTTCTCACCCGTCTCATAAATAAACTAAAGAATTGCTGCAACAAAAATTGCAAGTCTAGACGATGACTTAAAGGGGAAAGTTTTAGATAGTGGAATCAAAGCAAAACATGCAAGCTTTACTGTTATACCTACATACCTAGGTATTTATTTTTATTTTAATTAATATACCTACCTACAATTGCATCACAACCACTGTGCAATTTATTAGAGTGGGTTCATTAAAATAAATTGTTTTCAATAAAACTAAACAAAAAGTTTCAAATTGATTATTGATTTCATTCTAAATAGGTACATTTAATAGTATTTTTTGCAAAGTAAGTTATGTTTTACATACAAAAATTTGTTTGTATACCACAATTGCCCAAAGTTGCTCACAAACAACTTTCTCTAACTAAATACGTTCCTACCTATTTAATAATTAAAAAAAATAATAATAATTTTCTTAACAGAGGCAAAAAAAACAGTCGGGGTCGAAAGGGTTAAAAAATATTTTTAAATAATCAAAAGTTTAACTAAACTTAATTTTTTTCTCATTTGGTAGTTAAAATAAACTTAAACCAAATATAAATGTTAACGTTTTCAATTTGTTTGCCTAAAGTTATTAAAAATAATAACAAATTAATTGAAACTTTTAATAAGTTTAAGCCTGAGATTAGTTTAGCAATTAAACTAACGAATTAAAATTACTTAAAATAATAATAAGTAATACTAAAGGTCGTTTTGCACTATCACACAAGTCATAAGTATTTTGACGAAAATGCTTCCTGATCTTTTTTGTTTGAAAATTTTCAAACAACCATAACAACTTATCGTGACAGGGTTGTAGTTTCCTGAAGATACGTAAGAATTGTGTGATGGTGTAAAGTACCCTAAAACTGTTATCTAAAACAATTCAATTAAGATGTAATATTATTTTTTCTAAAAAGGTTAATTACACGCAGAGAAAAAACATGGTTGAAGTACGGTTAAAAAAAACATATTATGGTCCCTGCAATTGCAACAAACAAACTTTTGTTGTTTTTAACAAAACTTTTTTCACGATTGATAATATTTTGTTTCTATTTAACAATTAACTGCCATATTCATAAAAAATTAAAGTGGATTTGAAATATATTTTAAGAAAAATTTATATGAAAATTTTGCCTTAAAACACATTTCAAACTTATTTTATTTTTTATGAATACGGCAGTAAGTGTTTAACTCCCTTGAAACTTCAAATATGGTTGAATTTAACAATATAATGTTTTAATAAAATAAAGCTACAACCATACACTTAAACAAATTATGGTTACCTTAACCATATTAATATTACGGCATGTTTAAATTCATCCATCCAAAAGCTATAACCATATTATGTTTGCCTCCAAACATGTTATGGTTAATATTTAATAACAATAATACAGTGGTATATTACGAACAAACAGCAAATTTTTGTACTCTATAGGTATAACGAATTTTTACAAAAAAATTTGAAAAAACCAAATAGAATGAATGCAAACATATTTGCATCCATTCTCTTTTGTTTTTGTATACATTTTTACCATATTTTAAGAGCGATTTTACAGAAAACAACGAGTTAAGAGAAGTATTTTCTTTTCCTACAAAGAAAGCAAAGAAAATACTTGCTCTCGAAAATAAAAATTTGTACGTTACAAAAAATTAAAGCACTTCGAAAACAGACAAATATAAAGGATTATTTTAAATAGCTTGAATATGTTTAACATTTTTTAAGTTCATTATTATAAGTTTTGTTCTCCACTATGAACTCATTTAATTGAAAATGATATGAAGTATTTATTTTTTGTTTGTGTTATGATGGAAAATAAACGAATTTACTTTGTTTTATTAAAATATTATTGTTTTATTGATAAAAATGTATTAAAAAAAACTTCGGGATTTAACGAATTTTCGATATAACGAAACGGCCTGACAATATATAATTCGTTAAACCGGGATACCACTGTTTATTAGAAAATATAATATTTTAAAACATTGTTTGTTTAATTTAAAATTTAAATTAATATGATTAGAAAGCAACAACATTCTGATCGTTTGAATTTAACTTGATTTGCTTTAAATTCTCATTCATTTTATTTAAATTATTGATCAAAATATGTACATTAATTTACGTAGAAAAACTAGTAGAACAGAAAAAATGGTAATGAAGGTCTTTACAGGCTGGAATATGAATCAAAGAGGATTTTTTTTATAAAAGTGGAACATAACACCTATTAGGAATAAAAAATTAAATGAAATTATAATTGAGAAAATGGATGAAATAAATAACCATAATATGGTTAACATTGACCATATTATTGTTAGTTCTTACCATAATATGGTTACTTTTGTCAAAATTCTGGAAGTGTTGACCATATAATGGTTAATTTTGAACATAATATGGTTAGTTTTGACCATTATAATGGTTAATATTGATTAAAATATGGTTAATTTTGACCATATTATGGTTGACTTATGGAAAAATTTCGTTGGTTTTAACCATACTATGGTCATATTTAAACATAATATGGTAACCTGCAAACTTAAACATTGTTCAAATCCAACCATAGTATGTTGCTCTTAGAATATGGTTACCTCCAACCATATTTTTTCTACGTGTCTCAATTGAGTTTAACAAATTTCGCTTAAATTAACTAAAGTTTTACTTAACTCTCATTAAATTTAAATTCCACCTTTAGTTTCAGTTAAACCGTTTAACTTAAACTGTGTGATTGATTCAGCAGATGCACTATGAAAGTCAGTTTTATCTTAAGATTTCTCGACATATTGCAAGATTAATTATTTAAAATTACAAAATTTGTTTTATACATTTAATCTTATCTAGAGTTTAGCAAAATTGCCTACAAGTTGAAGTTTAAGATTTACATATCTACACTTTAGAAAATGTTAACTAAACTTGTTGAAATTGGCCGTAAATCGTTAACAAAAAAAATTAACTACTGTATTGAAAGTAGTTCTTATATAGTTAGGTTTATTAATACCAGAAATCTCTCTACCAAATTTTGTGAAGATTGATCCATAATTTGCCATGGGCCTGGTCTTATTCATACAGGATTTCCCGGGAAAAGAAAACCTCTTCCACATGGATTCAATCAGTGATGCCATTAGGATACGATATATAAATTTTTTTATATTTTGATGACTTCAGGTACCATGTAACATTTTTCGTATCTTTTGAATCTGTACGCAAAATGTACAGAAATAAAATATTAGAGAATTTTTGGCCAACTTAAACTTATTAAGACTGATCATAGTAACCAACTCAATGCTAATACAATAGAAGTGTATCTTTTTGGAAACCAAAAATGTATCATTCTCGAAATTTCACTGGCAACACTGGATTCAATTTAAATTCTCCTTCTGAAAATGGTTGTAGTACGGCTAGAACTGTTACAAATCATAACATTTTACACAAATAAGCTCAATATAGGTTTTATATGACTGGAAAGCAAAGCATAAAACTTTCTGAAGTTCGGCCAATAATTTTAATATTCTAATCAAAGAGTCGCAGAACAAAAAGTACTTTTTCCAGGAACCGTAACAGTTATAAGAGATATGAAAAAAGTTCTTTTATAACAGTTATTTTGTGAAGTTATATTATTAATCGATGTCTGAGAAAGATCCTTCATATATATTGGCCGAATTGGTTCTCAAATGAAGCGTTGTGGCAAAGTGCAAATTGCTGCCCAGTCGAGTTGGATATACGTGGACGCAAATGGACATGGATCGGTCATATTCTCAGAAGACCACCAACTGAAATTGCTAGAGCAGCTCTTGAGTGGAATCCCCAAGGACAACGACGACAAGTAAGACCACGAAACACATGGATACGCTGCACCAAAAAGGAATATGAATCAGCACGTACAACCTGGGATCAGGTTAAATCACTGGCCGTAGACAGAAGGAAATGGAGAGAATTCGTTGACGCCCTATGCTCTTCGTGAACTTTTTATTTAAGTATAATGTAGAATATTCTTTGTTTTTTAATTTAACTGCGTAGATTTAAGTAAATAAAGGACATATATATATATATATATATTGTGAATTAAAAACAAAAAAATCCGTCAAAAACAGGTATTTTTCCACGCAAAAATAAAAGGTCCAATTAAACTCTTAAAAATAGAGTTTTATTTTACCTTCATAAAATAAAACTCACTTGAGTCTTAACTGTGGTATTTTGATTGTTTTTCCAAGACCATAGATTATGAAAGAACAGTTTAATACGAATCTTTTGGTATATGACAGTATAGGTCTCCGTTGAATCTTTTATAGAAAGTTATTTAATTAAAATTGTCTGAATAACTATTATTTACGGTCCCTGACTTTTTCGCATTTTTTTGGCAAACTGTTTTTTTTTTAATTTTTTGATATTTTTATAATATTTGGTAGTTTTAGATTCTTGTAGAAAATGTGTAGTTAGCACAATTTTTTTTTACCAATAAAATGGGCTTTAAAAAATGTGTGCATAACAAAACGTTCTTTTAAAAATTTTTCTTTATCAAAACGTACTTTTTTCATAGTCTCTGGCATTTTAGCGTGTAGTTAAATTTTTTGCTTTAATTAAAGATGCAATCCATGTATTAATTAAACTACAATTAAAGTAATCTTAAACAAATTTTAAACCCACATAAACTCAATTTTTTTTTTTTTTTTGCTTTTTTATAAATTCTTTTCCTGCTGGTGAGAGTCATTGCAATTGATCTAAAGGCCATAATGTGCATGAGATGGATGTTCGAATACATGTAAATCATGTGTGTCAAACCATATTGAACTTGATGAAACTTTTCGTGAGGTTTTAAGAAACTGCCATTTGCTTTAGTAAGGTGGGAAACTGATCGCACATACCGTACGAAATCAAATCTAAACGTTTATTTAGTGGAATCTCTCATAAAAGGACATCGAAGGGAACATTAAAATGTATCCGTCCAATGGGAATGTTCTCTTTAAAGAACTCAATGCTCTTCTTGTAGAGCGGCTCCGGAACCAGGCGATAGTTTCCGACGAAAGGGGGTGCCGCTCAAAAAACTGTATTTAGATAGCAGCCTTAACATTGCCAAAATGTTTTCGTGTGCGCACTGTGGGTCATTTCACATGAAATAAAACTAAAACTGAGATTGTTCCTCAGAATAAGGTACAACTTATGACAGATTTACGATTTCATAAACTTAGAGCTAATGCATTTTACAAGATAATGAAAGGGAGACTAGAAAACGCCTGGCATTAGTTTTTGATATGCACAAAGTGTTTATTTTGCCAAAATGTGCTCTTCACGAAGCTTTCAACTCTCGTCATCTAGGTTTTCACAATTTTTATATTGTAGGCGTTGATATCGAAAATCTATTATTTTATCTTTTTTTTTTAAGTACCTTTTTATTTTTTTTAACAAAACATACTTTTTCCGACATAAAATTTTATATAAAACATCCTCAAGTATAAGTAAAAAAACTTGTTATTATTTCCTGGTTCATGCAGTTTTTAAGGGGCCGAAATAAATAAATCTTAATTTTCCAAAAATTTTAAAATTAGCAAACAAAAAAGGATATATTATTCTGCGGCTCCACAACTGTCGATTGAGAGTATCAAAGATTCGGCACTGCTAAATGTAGCACTTTAACTTGTTGAATATAAGTTTTAAGCCCCTTTAAATATAAACTTTAGTTAGGCCTGGTTTTTGAGATGTGGATTAATTTTAAACTTAGTTTAACGTTGTCTGAAACGTGGAGTTTTCCGGCGAAATGTAATTTTTTTTATTAATAAAATTTCTGTATGACGTGCAAAATTTTATTTATTTTTTTATTTAACACCAACACCAAAATTTGGTATACAAACTTGGTAATGGCGGCACAAATCTACTTTTAAGATTAACTAATCCTAGTTCAACTGTGATCTCAAAAACCCAGCCTTAGTTGAATAAATTTAACAGTTTATTTTAAGGTAGATTTGAATGATAGGTTTTTTTCTATTTCTATTGATCAGTGAAGTCTAACTGCCTGTTTGTAGAACGCGAGCACAAAAGTGACTCGTTTAACTTTCATTTAAAACGAGTCACTTTTGCACTCGCGTTCTACAAACAGGCAGTAATAGTTCTAAAAAATCTTTAACTGTTTGTCGGATGAGTTATAAGTTAAACTGCAACTAAACTTGATTTTAATCTAGCTATTTCAGCCGTTAATTTTTTTGTTAGAAATATTTTAAAAATAGTTATTTTTTTAGTAAAATAATTACAAATTCAGTTTATTTTATAAAGTTTATAGATTGATTGATACTAGTGTTTGCCCAGTGTTCAAAATTCGACCATAATTATTTATGCAAATATGAAGAAAACATACCCACTAGTAAAAAATAAATTTAAATGTTTCGAGCATTTAGTTTTTTCGTCATAGTGGATCGATTTGGCGAGGACCATATGTTATCTTCCACTCAAGTCCGCGAATGTTTCATTTAATTTTGTAAGTTTAATAATATTAAAACATCGGAAAGTGAGAATTGAAAAACAAAAAAGTACCAAAAAGTCTCTTATTATAGTTTCTCAATCACTGTGGACTCTGATGTTGAATTTTATGTTTCTAGGTTTAGGATTAATAAAAATTCAGAAAGTACCAGTTAAAAACAAAAAAGTACCGAAAAATCCCTCTTACGGATTCTCATTCACTTTAAACCTTGCATGTTTAGTTTTATATTTCTAGGTCCAATACTAATGGAAATTTAAAAAGTACCAGTTAAAGAACAAAAAAGTACCAAAAAGTTCCCTCTTAAAAATTTTTATTCACCCAGGCCATGCATGTTTAATTTTATATTTCTAGGTCCAATATTAAGGAAAATTAAAAAAGTACCAGTTGTAGAAACAAAAAGTACCCAAAAGTCCCTCTTACAGATTCATAATCACTTCGGACCTTGCACGTTTTGTTTTCTGTTTCTAGGTTCACTATAAGGAAAATTCAAAAAAGCACCAGTTTAAGAACAAAAAGTACCAACGTTTTTCATCTTATAGGTTCTCATTCACTCAGGATTCTTCACCCTTAATTTTATATGTCTAAGTTAAATATTTTAGAAAATTCAAATATTACCACATGCAGCATGGAAAAGTAAAAAAAAAGAAACTTATGGTGTTTTCTTTTCTACAAAAAAATGTGACATTTTTTTAAAATAAAATGTCACATTTTTTGTAGAAAAGAAAACACCATTAATTTCCCGTATTTCCCCTTTTTGATACTTTTTTTCTCCCCATTAAATATCAAAAATTTCAATATTGTAGTGGGAGCCCATAATTCAATATCTATACGTCAATGGATGGAGAAAAATGTCTTGTAATGTTTTTCACAACAAAATAGTTTTCTGAAGGCGAACTGGCTATTAAGCAGTTTGTTTTAGTTAAACTATAATTAAACTTAGTTTAAAAGAATTCCTTTAGAACCATGTTAAGCTTGATTTACACGATTGAAATTTTCTTCAAAATCGCTCTTCAAAATGCTTCAAACTCGTGTAAACAGCAAAATTTTGAAGAAATTTGCTCTTCAAAATGCTTTAAACTCGTGTAAACAGTAAAATTTTTAAGAAATTTTGCTGTTTGCACGAGTTTGAAGCATTTTGAAGAGCAATTTTGAAGAAAATTTCAATCGTGTAAATCTTGCTTTACTCTTTTAACGTGTTTTTTCAACTAAAACACTAGGAGGTTCTTTGAAATCTGCTATTAAATTAAAAAAAAAATTGAGGAGTGTTTCGAAATCTGTTTGTTTTCACAGCCTTTTTTTTTGCTAAAGTTACAAATTTATTTTTTTTTTTTATGTATATAATTTTTTTTAATGACAGTAAATTTGATGATTTGCTTTAGATTTTTCATAAATAACAATAGCAGTGAAGAAACATTTACTTTTTATAGTTCATGTTGGTTGACTACCCGGCTAAATAGTAATTTTTTAAAAAAAAACCCCATTGTTTGAAATAATTGATAGTTTAAGATTTTACAACACTTGAATTTTCGAACTACACGAGTAAATACATACAAATACAACAACATGTTTAGTCCAAGAAGTCCTCTTCCCATGGTTGACGCAGTAGACAAGCATGACTGTGACTCTGTTTTAGAAACCGTTTGTTCGCCGTCATAGAAGGAAAACAAAAGAAGTGGCCAACGTAGAGAGAAAAATATAGTGGGGATTAAATATGTAATAAAAGTATTAGTAGCAAAAGCTGAAATAGCTAAAACTGTAGCAGATAGATAGCAGTTATAAACTTTTGTCAAAACAATTGCAAACAACTCAACGCGCATCTCATAATTATTTCCTCGCTTCGTTGCCGTTTTGAAATGTTCAGACAGTCTAATAACAACAAACGACAAATTCATGCAACTAGTGGTCAACAACAACAACAATAGCTAAACATACATATGTTATTTACTTTATAGAGGGAGAGAAGCTTGTAACACGCTACGCTTAGTCTGCTGTTACATGCAACACAATAAAACGCTTTTTTCCCAAAAACCCAATAAATGCTACTTATTAACCAAACTCAGGTCTTCGGTCGTGCAACATCATCGATTCCCTGGTAAAAGTAAAATAATGTATCTAGGAAAGTTCAGGCAGCCTGCATGTGTGTGAGAGTGGAGTGGAGTGGAATGTAGAGGAGTGAGTGTTTGTTCAGCCGTTACTGTCAGTTTTGTTGTAATTGTCTTTGCCACGATCAGCAAAGCAATTCAAAATGGCATGACGTAACTTGGTTGTAGTAATTATTCAATTTGTTTTTCAAACTCCATAAACATAAATACCTTCACATCCATACAGATCCATACACACAAACACACACACATATCTATCCAACTAGTCACTCGTGTTAGTCTGTTCAACTTGCAACATACAGCAATTTCTTAATGCCTCAATGAAGAAACCAAATATTAAATGGACGGACGGAAAGACTGACTGGCTGATTTTTTTTTTTTATCTATTTTTGTCTCTTTGAAAATATTTAACTTACAACACAAAATTATTTTATTTTTTTTTTTTTTTGTACATGAAAATTTCCAAAACTTTTGTTTGTTTTCGTAGAAGCAGCTAATTTTGTAAGACGTGGAAATATTTTGTAAATTTCGTAAAACGCAAGAAACTGAAGAAACTTGTCAAAAATGTTGTAGCAAACTCGTTGTTTTATGAAGCAAAAAGTTAAGTGTACAGTTTTTCAATTACAAACGAATCAATCAAAACAGAAAAATAATCAAACTAAGGATTTCAATTAAAAATTTTGTTATAACAACGAAATTAGCCTGAAATGATTTTTTTAGTCTGCCTAAAATCTTTCTTAATTTTAAATTAACTAGTTTACCTTATTAAAGTAACAACTTAATTATGCAATTAATTAATTTTCGTTAAATCAAGAAATATTTTTTGTTAAAGCAACAAAATTTTTGATTTCTTAATAAAACTCAAAAAAATTGCGGCATTAGATTTTGATCGAAATTAAAATAGAATTTAAATGAAATGTTCTTTCACGCTTGTTTTGAGTACATAATAGTAAGTATGTATGTATTTGTAAAACTGTCTTGAACGTTACGCAGAATTTGGGAAAAGAAACAACAATTAATTAAAACAAATTATGTCAATAATTATTGTTTCATAGGTTTTTATTCATTTAAATTGAGTTTTAGGCCATTTGCAAAATAAACTTCTTAAGAATGAAACTAAAAAGTAATAAAGTAAAGTCTTGAACACCAGTTTTAAGATTTGTCGCACCCGCATATAAAACAAAGCGACAAAATAAACGGAGGCATAAAAATTACGAAGGCATAGAGAACGTAATAAAGTGTATAAATGGAAGCAAAAAATTCTAAGTCAAACATATCGTGAAACGCAAAAGGCCCTAGCTAACCAAAAATTTAAAATCGAGTTTTTATTGATTCTGATGCATTGTATCAACACCATGTCCACAAAAAATGTTGAAATCTTTCGAAGAAAATTTGCGATTTTATTAGCAAAAAACAAAAGGCCCTATCTACAAAAAATTTAATTATAAACGCTAAAAGACCTTACTTACAATTTGCATAATATGCAACATTGTCGATTGTCAAGACAACTGGTAGATTTTACAAGAAAAATAGGAAAATAAATTATAAGCAGTTTTAGGCGATTTATCAGGAAACATTTTTGTGTTGATTTTTCTTCTTCGAGGCGTTTAAGAAGAAATCCGGCTGCTAAATTGAAGATTTCTCATTTACAAAAAGTTTTTTTTTCTGCACTGCCTTATAAACAAAAATATGTATAAAAATATTTAAAGTATTGTGGTTATTTTGTTGAACTATTTATGGTTTTTAATCCAAATTTTAATATTTTTATTTTTTTAATAAGGCTTAATTAAGTTCATCAAATTTCATTTTCATCAAATTATTTTTATGAAAAAAGGAATTTTACAACATGAAAGTTAATTAAAATTGTTATTGATAATTTTTCATTCTTGACTGTAGCCGGGCTCGAAGCCTGGCCGGCAGGTTACCCTGACATGTTTCGATCGCAACCACTCGATCACCTCATTTAAAGTTGTCACATTTTGGAGGTGAAAAAAAGTAGGCACTTTGCCAATTTCGGAACAAAAAATCGTTAAAATGACGATAAATCATAAAATCTGGCAACCGTGGAAACAAGTTGTTACGTTCATGTCTCACGAGATAAAATGTTCCTTTTAATAAGTGGGGTAAAAACAACAATTTCTTGGCTGTACAACTGGAATATTTAGAGAACATTTATAGTGGTGGCGGAACAGACATTTTGCGGCCTGGAATTTGATTTCAAATTTTTACTAACTCAGTTTTCTCCATAATTTGTGCATAAAATTAAAAGTTGTGCAGCGATGACAATGAATTAAACCTCATTTCACTTAAAATTTGCTAAATGTTTTAAGACCAAAACTGTGATTTTTATATCAATTTTATTTTTTATTTTATTTAATTTTGGACATAACGGCATACCTCGAAAAGTAGAGCAAATAGAGAAAAATGGAGATTAGATTTGAAATCAGCGACCTTAATTAAATTAGCAAAAATTTGCAATCCAATTCCAGACCGCATAAAAAAAGTTTAAATTTGTTTCATTGTGTTATCATTGAGAAAATTTTTTGCCAACCCTAATGTCAGTGAAGGGTACTTTACACTTTTACACAAGGCATACGTATTTTGATGAAAATGCAATCTTGTCATGATAAGATTTTATTGTTTCTTTTTTTAAATTTTCATTTTGATAATTTTCAGACAATATTTGGATCAGGGTAATAATTAAAGGCATTTTGTTTGTGTTTCATAAAAGAACTTCGACACGTTTTCTTAAATATCTTCAAAAAAAATAAAGATATATTGGCGTCCCCTAGTTAAAAAATAGCATTACAACAAATAAGTAATGCCTAAGAGCAGTATAAACAGCAGTACTTGTCAACAGGGACACTGCCCTACCTAGGATTTCAAATTTGGAGTGAGAGTTTGTCAGCTTCCTTAATGATAATATAACAGAACTTATCAATATAGATACATAGCTATCCAAAAAAAAGAGGGCTTTTACAAATGAACACCAGTTAGTGTTTATCAGGGACAGATGAAATGTTTTTTTAGCCGGTTTCATTTATTATTCAAGAAAATACTGCTTCCGTGATGCTTGCCGGTGTTAATTTAAGACCTAGAGAACTTAATATTGTAAAAAAAAAAAATTCGGAAATACGAAGCACATTCTGAACGTCCGATAAACTAGCCGGCTGGTAAAACACACCAAACGGTGCATTTTTCTGAATGTAATAGAGGCTGTAGGCTCTGTTGTGGATTGGTCTCACTCCATATGTGGCAATTTTCTTGTATACATATCGTTAGCTCGCTATTGGTTTGACCTATCCACCATTAATAAAAAAAAAATAGTTAGTTATGGGGTGTTTTTAAAATATAAATTTTAAATACCCCTTTTCTGAATCCAAAATCGGTTTGAATGAAATTTTTTATGGTTTCTGAGATATAAAGCATTAATTTTGCTCCATATTAACTATTTTAAAGTAAATAAGTATTGTATTGCTCTAAACGCCACTGCTTGGCAAATGCAGAAAATTCCTAATACAAAAACGTATAAAATAAACTTCACTCTTGCTTTGCTTCATTGCCGTATGAAATAAAATAGTTAACGCATAAGCAAAATAAATGTCAACAACTCAATACACAGCAGTAAATATACGTATGCAGCACAAAAATTTACTTTAAAAAAAAGTGGCGTATGCGGCACAAAACAATAATTTTCACAATCAATAAAATGCTTTTAACTTCTAAAATCGTTCACGAACGTTCACAAAAATCTACATTTTTCTTCAAAACATATGCCAGAAGCAGTGGTGAAAATACAAAAAAATTATATTTTTAGAAAACTTCATGTAAACCTTTACTGCAGTTTTTCTCCATTACGACTTTTTAGCATATGCGCCAAACCAATTATGAGCTGACGACATTTTGTACATCGATTTAAAGTAAAAAATATACTTTGTATTTTAAAAAAATTTAAATCGTGTACTAAATGTATTTTGGATTTTAAATACACGACAAAAATGTATTTTGTTTTTCAAATACAACAATGCATGTATTTTTCCCAACCCTGGGTTTTATCTCTTGAGGTTATCATGTTGACTTAAGTCATTGCATCCACAGTGAATAAGCGAAAGTCTTTTTCACTAGATTTTAATTGCTATAACTAAAAATGTCTTTATTTGAATTAACAAATTGATTGTTATGAAATGTCTTTTTGTCATTTAATGCAATTGTTATAAAATTTTTAAAATTCTCTTAAGAAATTCCTAAAAAGCAGTCTTAATGTTAATATTAAAAAAAAGAAAGGTCATTTATTGAACTCATTGAACCACATGTTCCCATGAAGATAATGATGATGGTTTTGTTACACGCAAATTGAAAAATAAAACTAACCGCCAATTATCGATTTAGTAACGGTTGTAAATTATTAATTACTGGAAGTTAAAATTAAAGAAGGAATACATATTTTATATAAAGGAAAGTTGCGGTTAATAAACTGAAATAAGAAGCAAACAAATTTTTTATAGACTTCTTTCTAAAGCCATATGATAAATTAGTAATCTCTCGAAACGAATTTTGGAAAATTTTGCATATGTTTACTGATTATGAAAGTGTACAATTGTGATAAATGAAATTTTTGCATGCAGAAACTAAGGAAGGTTTTTTTAAAGTCTTCTATGAATGGGCGGCCGAAGGGCCAAGCCAATTTCATTAACAGAAATCGTTAAAAAAAATTTGAGAATTCGTTCTTTTTGGAGGAAAAAATTTGCTTAGACAAAATTTTTTATTAGTAGATTAAGTGGGACAGAAGGACGATTTTATTTATAAAAAAAATCTTTTAGAAAATATTTGTCATAATATTTAACAATCTAAAGATTGTATGCAAATCTTTCTTCTTTTACACTGAAAGAAAAGGCGGCTGATGTATTTTGACACCAGTACTATAACAAGTAAGTGTCTTCGTTTTTGACCCCATGACACTATTCATCATTGTGATGTCAGCCTTAACATCACTTGGCCAAATTGTCTTCAAGGTCAAACATTGAAATTATGTCATCAATGGGAAGACACACATCGGCCTCACAGAAATGACGAATCAGAGTCAGTTTAACAAAAAAATGCCATCAGTGCGATGACTTAGAAACATCGGAGAAAGGACTCATTAGGCTCGGCTTATGACAAACTGTCATTAAATTAAGTCATTGGAATTAACAAAAGTCAAAGTGAGAGAATATTATTGTTTACTTACTCGTAAGACATGTTTGTTTCACTTTTGTTGTATTCCTCCCTCTGTTAACAGAAGAACTCTTAATTATAAGACACCAGCAGCATGGCCGGTATGGTTTTCGTAACCATTCTACTTTGAAAATTTGTTGTACTTTACTAAATAATTTAAACAAATAGAATATGGGCATTTTTGCTTCTTATTTTACTTTCGAAACATGCAAATAATGTTAATAAAAATGCGGCACCGAATTGATATAACTGTAGTCATAGCAAAGATGACGCATAAAATATAACAAAGTTTTATGATGACGTTCCTCATTGGATTAATGTCTTTTTTTGTCTCATTGCTGCCATTTGTTATAACATTGATATCACAATTCTGATATTACGACATCATTAATATGAAAATGCATTTTTTATGAGTGTAGGAAAGGCTTTGTTTTGCTAAAGTTTTCTATGAATAGACTATTAAGGGCTTAAGAACCAACTCGAAAGCGAAGGATCATTTACGCATTTGTATTTTAATAAGAAAGCGTAAACAATTTGACGATCCGTTGAGCTAAATTATTTAAAAAAAATTTCGTTTAGTAAATATTTTGGTCCGAAAGACCATATCGTTATAGATTATTTTACTTAATAAACCATTTTGGATATGAATTTTTTATAGGAAAAAACTTAAAATTTATATACAAATTTTTTTTAAAGAAAAGTTATAAAAGCTTTCTATGAGAAGACTTAATTGGATGGAAGGACCCCAAAGTTATGTCATTTAATGTATATTTCGTTCACAAAACATTTAAGATTTTCACATGAAGTTTTGCTTGCAAACGTTTTATTTGGATAGAATATTTTGGTTCGAAGGACCATATAGTTATAGATCAAAGAACCAATTTATTTATTTATCAATAAGATTTCTCTATGACGTGCTAAATTCCCAGTTTTTATTTTTGACTAATACACTAAAATTTATTGTTGATGGAAAGCTAGTTTCTATGCCAATTTCACTGGTTGCTTTGGCCAGATCATCAGGAAAACTTTTTCCAAAGATTTTAGAAAAGCTAAAATATTATACAAATTAAACTGTAAAGCGAATAAGAATTATAAACACTCAAAATTCTACTTGTAACAATATCAAAGCTTAACAAAACACCAACGATAAACAGTGAGTTTATCTTTTCTTACATTCCCCTTTAATTGGTTGGCTTTTTTCCATTAATAGCAAAAGAAAAGAATTTGCCTAGCAAAAGTTTCTTATGAACAGAAGTTTTTTTAAAGGCTTGCATTTCTTTAAAGGAAAGAATGACCATGTAATTTTAAAGCGAAGGATCATTTAAAAGTCATTTTGTTAGAAAAAGTTAAGGATTATTACGCTGCGTCTGTACGTGGGCAATTTTTTGCTTAGCACAAGCAAAAACTTTGGCAGAACAATGGTGCAATAAATGCTGATTATATTGCTATAGAACGCGTGAAATTGCTTTGCCATAAACAAACGTACAGAGAAATTAAATGTCAGATAAATGACAACTCATTTTACTGGAGCTTGCTAAGCAATTATTGCCCAAGCAATCAGGAGAGCGATCATTGCGCAATGGATTGCCACTCATGGCAATATGCGGTCCACAAGTCGCAAATTTAATGGAGCACTCAAATTTGACGTTTGCCGCAATAAATATTGCTACGTGGAGACCCGGGGTTACAATTATTGCAAAAATTTTTGTTTTGTTTTTTTTTTTTTTTGCTTTTTTGCATAAATTTTTTCTAAACCAAAGCACCATGTCATTAAAGATTAGTTAGCTGTTTTTTTATAAAAATTTCGTAAAAAGACTTCAGTGCAATAATATAATATTTGAATATTTTTGGTTTAACTTTGATATCTACTTCCATTTTCCTTCTTTTTTGTAATGAACTAATGAAATTATATAAAGATTTTCTACCTTTAAACTCTGATAATAAAACTTCCGTTTTCTTTTTTAGAAATAAAACCTTAAAAAATCAATAATGACTTTCAAAACAACATAAATATTTTCTTAAGCTGCGAAGCCCTTTTAGCCCAACACTTTTATTTACAGCTACACAAACAAAATCTCTTCAAAATTCTATAAAGCGGAAATCAAAACAAAAATGGAATGAATGAGTGATGACGATAATGGCGGTGTGGTGATGTTGGCAAAGAAAGTGCAATTGTCGTTAAAATAATGCCAACAACAACAACATTAAAGTCCAAGAAGGAAACAACAACGGGGTATAGCAAAAAAAAACCCTGTCCGTCCTTAAGTCGTCAAAAAGAACTTTTAAGAGTGACTGGCTTCATGTCGGTCGCTAAAGGAATGTGTTTGAATTTAATCACTTGGCGATTTCATGATGGATGGTTGGTTGGATGGAAGGATAGATGTTTGGTAGGTTGGTTGGTTGAATGCAGTATGTGTTATGCTAATTATAAGTATGTATTTTTATGTTTGCATAAGTGTGTGTTATTTACCTAAATATTTTTTTTTTCTGTTAAACACGTAAAAAGTTTACTGCAAAACCACATTCTCACACTGCATTGGAAATTAAAAATGGCACCCCATTTAGTAGTAGTAGCATGATGAAATTGTATTTAAAAAACCTAGAGACTCCACAAATAATAATAACAAAAAAAAAAAAACAACAGGATTTTCTTGTAATGAGCAGCAGTAGCAAGAACGGCGTGAAATTATATGCAAATACTCGTTGCTCAAGTACCTTACACGTTCGTTTATAACGTGTTTTTTAAACCAAACCCATGAATGATTGTTGTACTTACTACTCCTGCTTCTCGTCGTTGTTGCAGTTGTTGTATTTTCATACACTGCCACAATTGTATTTTTTTTTTTTTTTTTTTTTTAAACACACACATCCTTAAACATAAAAACACTACCAATACATTGAGAAAACAAAAACAAAATAGTAGAGTATAAATGTATGTACTTGTACTTGGAATGGCAACACACATCCGAGTGTTGATCGTTGCACGGTAGCTAATTAAGCCACTTATGTGTATGTGCAACATGAGTGAGTGTATAATGTTCAAAAGTGTGTGTGCTTCGGGTTCTTTAGGGTTTTTAGTTTTGTTTGGTTGTAAACAATTTTTGCCACATGCATGTGTCTTCGGCTGTGTGTTTGTTTGAAAGTGAGTACGTCAACTGAACACACCATTTATTGTACCCATCCCTGACTTTTTTTATTACAAAAAAAATAGAGTTTCGCGTTGCTAGCCTTGTTATATTGTGGCTGTAAGTGTATATGTTTGCGGCTCAAGTAAAATTGATGCTTTTACCCTATAGTCAATATTAAAAAAACATAAAGTAAATTCCATAATTTTATAATTTTCCAAAAACTATAGATAAAAATTGTCTTAAATTAACCCAAGATTAGAAATAGATCTCTATTTGTGCAGTAAAGTGTTGGCAACCCTAAAAAAAATTCGACATCCGAAAGTTTGGGGTTAGTAAAAATGGAGCGATAAAACAACGTTTCTTCATTATAGACAAATATTTTAAAAATAATGAAAGCTTAACGTCTGCAGTTCGAAAATTTCATACAAAGTATGGTCGGATTAGTGTTTTAACTTTGTCAACTGTGAAGAAATGAATTAAAGAATGCAGGGAGACTTCTGACCTCTGCTAAAAATTTTATTGGTGTTGTTGTCATTCTTTTATGTGTTTTTTTTTTTTTTTGTGATGTGCAACTATCGTGGTTTGTTAATCTTGAGTGAGTCACGCATGAATCACTCGTGACCGTGGTTATGTTTATACATTAAAAGGCTTAAAAATTGAATTCTTACGCACTCATGAAAATCTATATTTGGGTCATTCGTATTCGTATCTCATTCAATCGAAGACAATTTAGGAGAACCGTGCGTGATTAAAAAATCACGTTTATTAATAAACTGATAATTTTTTTGTATGGGGGGGGGCACCCTTCTACCCTTCAATACCTCTACTTTGTTCTAAGAGTTACGCACATCACCAATATTTTTTTTTGAGAAATGCACTTTGTTCTATGAGTATTGTAGTTCTGCAGACATAAGAAAAATGACAAATAATTTGTATTGCACTGAAAGAAAAATGCTTTATATATTTAATGAATCGTTTTCATAAAAAAATTTTCATTGGTTAAATGAAAATTTTTATTGTCCAAATGGAATTTCCTACTTATAATGAAGTATTTTCGTTAAAATTGATTCATTGGATTTCGTTATTACGTTAAAAATTTTCATTGGATAAATGAAAACTAAAGTTTGTCCAAGTTAAACAAAAAATTTTAATTGGGAACATGAAAAACAATATACAAACATAACTATATTCATAAATTAATACAAAATTATAGTTTCCTTAAAAATATGTTTAATTGTTAATTAAAAAATTTAAGATTTAATTATTTCATACATCTAATGTAATATGCCATTTAATTTATAAAATCTAAATTTTTTTTAAAAAAAGCAACATATTTCAATAATTGAAAAAAAAAATTATTTTTAACATTCAAATAACTCTATAGTCGCAATTATTAAGAGTATAAAAATGTTTCGAAAAAGCATGCCTTCATAAATTTTCATTTATTTGGTCTTTTTTTATTATGCGTTAGCAAAAAAAATCAACGTTGTTATTGTTGTTATGTTTTGACAATTTAATCTCATATTTACGCTCTTAATTGAGTAATGGCAAAAAAACATAGTTTTTTTTTATTCAAAAACTACACTGCCCCAGTAGGCTAGCTGGTAGTGAGCTAGTCTATCAGCGCCGAGGTTGCGGGATCGATTCCCGCATTAAAAAATAAAATTTAAAAAAAAAATTTTTACTTTTTTGAAAGTATTCATCCAATGAATAACATTCATAGATCTTATGTAATGTTTCATTAAATACATTTTAATGAAACAGGTTTCATTGATCCAACGAAGCGCTGCATAGGTTCCTTTTTAATGCAATTTTTCATGAGATTAATGTCAAAATTCATTGGTATTCTGAAGAAAATTCTATATCACCAAGATGTTGTTGAAAAATGCACTTTGTTCTATGAGTTAGCACAATAAATTTGGTGTGCCTTACTGTTGTAGTTATTTAGAAATAATCAAAACCAAAATCATTTTTTTGTATGGGGAGTACCCGTATCTCCCCTCCCAGACCTACAAGATATTGTTGGCACATGCAGTTTGTTCGAAGAGATGCAGACATCAAATTTAGTGTCCCTCTCTATGGGAGCTGAGGAGATATTTAAATATTTTTATAATTCTATATGCTATTTTTTACTTTTTTTAAATAAGTAGTTAAGTAAATTTTACATTTAATTGGAAAGTCTGTTTTTGGTGCAAGAGCAAAAGTGATTAGAATTTTTTTGTGCATATCGTTACCTAACATTTTGAAAATTTTACAGGAGAAGCAAAAATTTATTTAACACGATAAATTGCCTTAAAATGTTTAGAATTTATGTTTCCTCTATTTTTCTTGTAAAAACTTACAGTTGCTTTGACAACAAACAATGTTGCATATAATGCAAACTTTTAGTTAGGTCTTTTACCGTTTTTTGTATAATCTTTTGTAGATAGGGCCGTTTCTACTTTGTTAATAAAATCGCTTATTTCGGTCGAAAGATCCAAAAATTGTTTGTGAACATTTTTTAAGTTAATGCAATACATTAGAGTGAATGAAAAATTCGATTTTAAGCTTTGGGTTAGTTCGGGCCTTTTGCATTTTAGGTAACGATATATCTTTATAAGATCCTTTGAAGAATGTTTTCATGTTATCATAGTTTTTTATAAAACGAATATTTTTACACACATGTAAATTAAACATTTTCATGTTTTTCGATATTTCACACGCAGAAAAAGATTGTTGAAGTGGGCGTAAAATAAGACATGGTCTGGGTTTAAGATATATTCTCGTCTACATTTTCATTTCATATATTTTCATGGAATAAATCTTAAAGTTAAAAGGTTTTCAAGAATATTTTTTAAATGAGAATGATTTTTGCCATCCTCAGAAAATGGGATTTTTACTAATATTTAAGGGAATTCTTAAAATAACTCTTATTGATAACATTTTTGTGATTGTTCCTCTTTGATAAATGATAAATCTAATAATTAAAAGTTTTCAAGAGTTTTTTTTTAATTTTAATGATTTTTGAATACTCCAGAATTATTGCTAAAATTTTTAAAAATTTTTAAAATAACTTATGATAAAGTTTTTTTTGTTGTTCTTGTTTTTAAAAAATTCTTGAAGAACATTTTTTGATATAAGAATGATTTTTGACTTTTCCAGAAAATGGGTTTTTTTTGTGATAATTTTTGGGAATTCTGAAAAAAACTTAATGATACATTTTTTGTGGTTATTCTTCTTTCTTAAATGATAAATCTTTTTATCAAAAGTTGTTCAAAAATTTTTTTTTTAAATTTTAATTATTTTTGACATCCCCAGAAAATGGGATTTTGACTAATATTTTTGGGAATTCTTAATTTAATTTTTTAATATTAAAAATTTAATTCTTAATTTATAAAATTTTCGTTCTAATTCTTCTTCGTTAAATGATAAATCTAATTTTTTATAAATTTGAATTATTTTTGGCATCTCCAGAAAATGGGTTTTGTGGTTATTCTTCTTTGTTAAATGAAAAATCTAATAATTAAAAGTTTTTCAAGATTAATTGTGATTTTTAGTTGAACTGTAAATTTTTTTTTTTTTTTTTTTTTTTTTTTTTTTAGTTAGGCTCGAATTCATTAAATTAAATTTTTTGATTTAATTATTTTTACTGAAGGAAAGAATTTTACAACATGAATTTTTTTATTAAAATTTATTGATAATTTTCTTGGCTGAGATGGGGTTCGAACCTGGGTTGAATTTACATGTTTCAATAATCACCACATTCTCACATCAGAATTCTTTGAGTTCTAACCTCTGCACCACTGCGGTGCCTGCCAGCCAACAGTCAAACATCAATCTTTAACCCCAGCTCAACCAAGAAAATTATCAATAAATTTTAATAAAAAAATTCATGTGTTAAAATTCTTTCCTTCAGTAAAAATAATTTAATTAAAAAATTAAAGTTTTTCAAGATTTTTTATAAATTTGAATTATTTTTGGCATCTCCAGAAAATGGGTTTTTTTGTAATAATAATTTTTGGGAGTTTGAAAAATAACTCTTAATTATAAAATTTTTTTTTTCTTTGTCAAATGATAAATCTAATAGTTAAGAGTCTTTAAAGAATTTTTTTTTTTTTTTTAATTTAAAATACAAAATGGCATTTTTGCTAAAATTTGTACGAATTTTAAAAAAAAAATCGTATGTTTTAAAAAGTATAAATCTAATAGTTAAAAGTTTTTCAAGAAAATTTTTTGAAATTAGAATAAGTTTTGGCTTTCCCAGAAAATGGTATTTTTGCAAAAAAATTTTGGAATTCTTTAAAGAACTGCTAATGGCAAAAATTGTTTATTAATTCTTGTTTTTAAAAAGATATACATTTATTATAATTACCAATTTTTTTAAAATAGATTCAAATTTTTATGATCTAAAAAAATAGAATATTTTGCTAACATGGCAATTCTTAAAATTATTTCATAAAAAATTTATAATAGTTTTAAATTTTATTTTCTAATAAACAAATGCATGGCCTTCCTCTTGTTCATTACTTTCCCGGGTTTTAGAGTTTTCTTTAGATTTAACTTTCGTTTCAAAACTAAAATAAAACTTTTAAAGAAATTAACAAAATCTTTTTACTTCAAACCCCTTTTCCATTTACAAACCACCTCTTTTTATTATGTAGGGTATTTGAACAAGTATGAATTATAACATTCATGAAAAGAATGGCAATCGGAAGAACTGGAACCATAAGTGTATAAATGGCGTAAATGTAGTACGCGCCATAGCACTGGCACTCTTTCCAAAGCCAATTATAAGTATGTTGTATGCTAAAAATTTTTTTTTTTTCATTATTTTCTACTTTTTATGTATTTTTTAGAATTCTTAAAAAAAAAAATTCAACCCCTACTTTTGCAAAATATCTAAGGTAATAAATATTTTGTGCTAAATTCTAAATTGTTTTTAAGCAAACGAAAAAATGTAGTGATTTTTTTAAAAAGATTTATTTACTATTTTATAAAAAAGATATGTAATCTAATACTTGTATTATATTGAATTTCGGTGTTTGCTAGCACGGAAGTAAAAGTTTAAGTCAAAAGTTTTAAGGAAGTTTCAAAATCTTTCTAAATTTTGTTTACCTACTTCCTGTATTGTTTACAATATTTTTTCTAATTTTATTAAAAAGTAGTAAAACTATAATTTCATAACTCAAAAAAATATATATCTACTCTTACTCTGTTACAACACGTTGCGCTCTAACTATTTACTCCATTATTAAAAACAATTATGACAGTCAGTCCCGCAAGTTTTTTTTCCATTTTAATTTTGAAATTTATGGTCGCAAGACATTGGCTAACAAACTGCGACTAATAAACACTTTCTGCATTGGTGCACAAAAAAAAACTAAGACGCCTACTTAAGCCTTATGCGAGGGACACATCCCCTTTGTTTAAAATAAATACCCATTTGTTGCTGTAACACAAATAAGAAAAAAACTTACACAAAAAATTGCAAATGAAAAAAAAACTTGTTGCATTTTTGCTTAAATCAATGCAGTTTTATGAATTCAGATTGTGTGTGGGTGCAGGTTTAAGTTGGAAAGCAAACTGTGTTTTTAAGTGTAGTTAAATAGTTGGTGGTCAAATGTTTGGAATTGGAGCGTATTTTGTGTTCTGGGGGTTATATTTAGTTTATTGAAAGGTTTGAGATTTCTATATAATTTCTCTATTTCTCTAATCCCCTGGTATGGACAAAATTTCATGAAAAATTATTCGTGAGCTACCAACATCTGCCCTTAAACTAGTTTTACCCATCTTGCGAACTAATTTCTACCCAAAATCATGGTATGGACAAAATTTCATGAAAAATTATTCGTGAGCTACCAACATCTGCCCTTAAACTAGTTTTACCCATCTTGCGAACTATTTTCTACCCAAAATCATGGAACATATTAGAAATATCTATGATACCTAAGCCAAGTAAGGACGCTAGCCAAGAGTCATCTTATCGCGCTATAAGCTTACTCTTAATTCTATCAAAGCTCTTTGAGAAAGTATTTTGAAATGAGTAGACCCCATATCTTAACGAACAACACATGTTTCCCTTTCATCAGTTTGGATTTCGAAAAGATCATGGCACCATAGAGCAGGTTCTTCGCATTGTTACTATCCTTAGAAAGGCTTTCGAGGACAAACACTATTGCTCATCACTCTTCATAGACATTTCTCAAGCCTTTGACAAAGTCTGGCATGACGGACTTTTATATAAAATAAGCTCCTTGTAACCCCAAAATACCCACAAGGGTCTGTGAAATTAAATAATTGGATAGTTTATTTGTAGTAAAGTACAAAGACACATCTCAGACCCAAGAAAAATCACAGCTGGAGTTCCCCAAGGCGAGCATACTTGGTCCTCTCATGGATAAATTTTAAACTTCAGATATGCCCTTAAATAACCTGATACACATGTCAACTTTTGCAGACGATTACAGCGTTCATAGAAGCGTACATAAAAATCCAGTAATTGCTTCTAGTTGTCTGCAGGCTTATATTAAAGAACTTGAAAAATGGCTAAACAAATGGAAAATAAAAGTAAGCCCAAATAATAGCGCACATGTTACTTTCACCTTGAGAAAGGGGAACTGTACAAAACTGCAGATAAATGACATCGAGATCGCCAATCCCCAAAATCGTATAAAATATCTTTGTATACACCTTGATCGTCGCTTTAACTGGTCTCAACTTATTGAATCCAAATCTACCACACAACTTAAACTTAAAACATTACAGCTTCAGTGGCTTCGTTGTCCCCATTCTGCTCTCAACCTTAACTAAAAGGTTCTATTCTACAAAGCTATTAAGCCAATATGGCCCCCTATGGTATAGGGAACAGCTTCTGCTTCTAATATAGATAAATTACAAAGAAGACAAAATAAAATATTGCGACTAATTACTGGTGACCAGTGGTATATTTGTAACGTGCAAGGCGAATTCAAGTACAGGTGGTGTTGGAACTACAACAATCCAAAAACAACAGAAACAATATAGGATTTTTTGCATTGCATTGTTAGTGCTTACGGCTCGAAATGTCAACCATTCTTAGCAAATCTTAGCAAATCAAAACAAATAGGTTCGAACTGTCAAAATCAGATGGCGTTTCGACAACACCTTAATTTTCCATTTGTTCGCGACCAAATAAAAACCTTCTGCTCCAAATATCTTGGACAACTAAAAACTCATCTTAATCCTCTTGCACGGGATCTACTGTATTACAATGGACATATTCGCCTCAAGAGGGTCGACAAATTGGCCATCGTGGCACCCCATTCAAGATGAACACTTTACGCAACGAAAAATTAACTTTTTATTGCAACGGAAATAGACCTAGAATTTTTTAGTTAATTTAAGATTTAAATCCTTATTGTTATTGTCTGAAATAAGAAAGATCCAATAAATAAATAAAAAGTTGAAAGGAAATCTCTATAATTTATTGACAAATCTACCATTAGATGATGAAAAGGCCCCTTGGACGTCCCGTTTTGCTTTTAATATTAACAAGAATAATAAGCTCCTAATAAACAAACATATGAATCTAAAAAATTTATTTTATTAAGTCTTACTTTTAATTTTCGGAACACTCTTACAACTAGGTGTTTCTTGGAACCTTAGGGACGTCCTGTTTAAGTTTTAATATTTATTCCAAACCGTGACAGATCGTATTTTTATCTTAAAGTTTAAAGTTTTGTATTGGCCTTAAATTAAAGAGTTATTTTATTAATCGTACTTAAAGACATTAAATATTTTTGTGGCAATTGAACTATGCATTAGAAACCCATTGGTCATTGTTAGGAACAATATTAAGGTTCTAATATTTCCTAAAATAACCTTTTTTTTGTTTTTATTGCTTAAAATTTTAAGGAAACTAATTTTAGTTGCTTAAGGACTCTATAACCATCCCTATAGGATTCTATAGAATATTTATTTAATAGGTTTTTGGTTGTCTTTGTTATGTACAAAAGTCGGACGTCCCGACCATTCCAAATAGTATCAGCTAGAGTTTTTATCACTAATCGAAATTTGCATAATTTCCTTTGCCTTAAACATTCCAAGCTAAATTAATCTATTAAAAACGGTCAAGTACAACAAAAAAGGATGGAGAACAATTATTAGGCGTTACGGTCGTCTTTAAATAATATTGATTCCAAACTGTATAAGCTTAAGATTTTATATAAAGTTCGAGATTTAATAAGTTCGTGGGTATTTAGTTGTCATTATTATTCGAAAAAGTTGGACGGTCCGATAACATTTCGATCTTAATATTATTTCGTTCTGCTATTAATTTTCAAAAAATACTTTAAGGAGCTTAGGAACTCTTAAACACCCCTGAAAGATGGGCCTACTTGAGCTACTTTTGAAGGTTTCTTAAGGACTCCATTTGAACAAGACAGAACTACACATACCGCAGTGGTTCCTCTAAAGAGGGTCAACTCAAACTTTACAAATTTTCAGTAGATGCAAAAAACTGTTTTTTTTTTTTTTAAATATTTACAATAAAAATTTAAAACAATTATGGCTTTGTTTTTTTACCTTTTTCAGGGATTATCGAAAAATAACAAGTTTTTTGAGTTGTTCCCCTTTATGTGAAATTTGTTCATTTATAGATTAATGTCATTTTATCAATATAGAAACAAATCGAAATAGAACAGCACAATAAACTAACCTATAACAACTAAAAAGAGACAACACAAAATAGAACATCCTCAAAGTAAACCGTTGTGATAAAAACACTAGCACAACTTAAAATAATTATCTTTAGTTTAAACAAAACTGATAGAAATTCAGCTTACATTGAAATTTTCCATACAAAAAAAGCTATTTTAGTCAAAAATCGCCAAAAACGGAGAAAAATACAAAAAAAAATCGCCGAAAGTAAATTTTGTTGTTTCTGTTATTTATTTTTTTTTTTAATAACATAAAATGGAGATAATATATTCATAATAAGATTCTACAATTCAGCCTCATCGATTTCATTACTTGTGTTTTGAATTAAATATTGACCGAACATACAATTCACTTAAAATGATAACAACACAAAAATCATTTGAACAAAGTTGTTAGATTTTTTTTTTTAATTATTAATAATAACAAAAAATGGCTAACTGTTAAAAAAACTCGCTTAAATAATATGAATGGTAAAAATAGCCAAGTAAATCGCCAGTTATATCAAAACTCGCCATAAAAGACGCCAGTCGCCAAATGGAAAATCCCACCGCCAAACACGTTTCAAAATCGCTACGTTTGGCGAGAAATCGCCATATCTGACAGCCCTGCTCATCGATGTCTTGCAAAAAGTGAAAATTAAAATATTTTGAGTTGACTCTCTTTAGAGGAACTCTCTTTATTGCACTCTTTAGTGCAATATGTTGACAATTTTAAAAGTCGGTAGCTTAATTGGTAGTCTGGGATCTGCGCGTTTAATGGTTGCGAGAAACTTTTAACTTTAAATCGTGTAAAAAGACCTTAATTAAGAATATTCCATGACTAGTTGGAATGCACGTCTAAAAAAGGGTTGATCCATTTGGACTCGATTAACATTTAGCTTTAAGTTCCAACTAAAATGCTGCTTTACTTCGCTTTAGAAGAGCAGTTTAAATAGGTTATTTACTCCTGGCTCAGTTTGTTTTGATTCGAATTTATTTTTTTCGAGTTTATCCACGAACTCTTAAGAGAGCTTTTTCTTATTGGTAGACATTATCGAATCTAATTGTTTTTATTTACTCTCTTACGGTTTTATAATAATGAGTGTGTAGACTTTTTCCGCATTAGCTGTAAAAACTAGAAATCCCACAATGATTTTACTGCCGCAACTGACATTTTCTTTAGCTTTTGAGCTTTTGACATGAGTTTAAAGTAATAAGTTTTCTATGTCTAAATTATTTCCTTCTTTCCATATTAAATACACAAATTAAAGACCCCGCGAACTTCCTCAGAGACTTATTTGACACGAGCTAAGACTGCATTTTCTTTTTTATTGTTTTAACAGACATTTCCTTTATATGTATCACGAGTGTCTAGACTACTCTCGTTATTTGATACGGAACTGCCTTAGAGACCCGTTCGAACCGAGCTTCTATTTCCTTCTTTCTCCCTTTTTGTTTAATATTATTTAATAATAAAACTTAACTTATTTTAAGAAATAATCAAAATAATTAACATCATGACCACAAAAATAAAGAGATCAGATTTTAACACGCGACCCTGTTTAATTTAACAGCCGTTAGTGACCACCACCAACTACACCATTATGATGCACAGCCACCAACAAGCGCTTAATATAGAGTGCCATACAACTATTTGAGTGAAAGTTTCGGACTGGGTGGGCAATAACTGAAATAAGTGCATGATGATGGCAGGCCAACAAACAATATGGACATCTTAAATAGATTAATTGTGACGAAAATCCGCTTTACATGTACACGAACTTACACACACTCCAACGATTTCACAGTACACTATAAAAATACCTTATAGACATATAAACTTTATTTCTTCTCATGATCCACTATGGGGCAATAATAAAAATAATAAAGAAGAAATAAAGAAACAAAAAAAGTATAAAATAATCATAATAATAATTTTATGTTCGTGCTTTAAGTACCAAAGTAATATTTTATTTTATTTGAGACTCTCACCAGTTAAATCACGATCACTTATGTTGTTTTTCCCTCTTTTTCATGTCTTTTTTTATTTTACATTAAACGTATGTATATTGTGTGTTTTAGTTGTACTTATTTTTCCCTCTAAGCAGTTGTTGTTGTTGGTTTTTTTTTTTTTTGTAGTGATTTCGGACAAGTATTTTTTTTTTATTTATTCTCTGGCAGCAATTTATGATGTTATGACATTAAAATAATTGAACTTAATTTGCTGATGGACGTATAAAACGCGTCTCACTCATTCACCCACTATGGTGGTAAAAGTGGAATGGAATGAATGAAAGGAAACGAAACGAATCGAACGTCAGGCACACAATGGCTCACTTAAGAAGATGAGACATTTGAATAAGAAAAAAAAACGAGAGAAAAAAGTACTGGAACTGGTTAAAGATTGTGGACCACCAACTTGTTGGGCAATTTTTTTTTCTGAATGAATGTTCAATTAAGATTATTAAGCTTTATAATTTCAGATACAATACAAAGATAAGAATGAAAAAAGACAAGCACAAAAATCCAAATAATCACATATAGAAATTTATGTGATTCAATTTAAGTAAAGAGCCAGAATAGGGGAGAAAATAAGGGGAAGGGAACAAACGGAGGCCTAAGAGTATGAAAGTAATAAAAAATAATTATGTCAAGGAATCGATTGACTTATTTCGAATGAGTTGTATGACTATTCAAGTCAACATTTCAACTCTAATTTATTCAAATGATAGATAAAAAGCTTTCATGTTTGCCACTTTTCTTAGAAGATCAAAAAATTCCAAACATTGCAGGGGAATTAGGGTTAATTTACAAAGAAATTTTAAATTAATAAAGAATATGCGGCACGGAAGTGGCATTTTAAAGATTTTTTAAAAAGATAAATAATTGTCTGTGAAATGGAAGACATTTAAAAAAAAACTTTATATGGGCAGCTCTCCAAAACGATGAAGCCGAATGACTCATTTCGAAGCCCTTTTAGTTAAACTCTATATAAATTCCTACACTGTATTTTGACAAAAATGCGAAAATCTAATCTGATCTAATTGTTTAAAAATTTCAAAAAAAAAAAACAATAACTTATAATGACAGCGTTGCATTTTTTCAAAATACGTAACCCTTATGTAATATTGTAAAGCAGCTATTACTAACATCTTACGTGACAGACTAGCGCAAAACTGTTTAACTTTTCCACCCCTTTAGAATGTGGAAAATTTTTTTCAATCTTAATATTAAATCATGGCTCTCTAGTTAAAAAAATATATTGAAGTCACAGTTGTATTCTTTGATAGTACAGAATTTGGAAGAGGCTTTTCTATCTCAGCAATATTGAGCTGTCAAAACGAAGAAATTGGAAAGACTTCTCCGACATAGACTGGCAACGGAACATTAAAATTTTTTTGCTTCTACTCAAAAGAACATTCTGCATGATGCCTGCACTCATAGAAAAATGCATCTTCATATTGATGATGCCCTAACATCAGGGCTGCCAGATTTGACAATTTTTTCTTCCGATATTAGCAAAGTGCCGATTTGCTGATTTTTTTTCTAAAAAGTGACGATTTTTTTAAGTCTCCAAGTCTGAACAAAACATTACAGTTTCTGACAATTTCATTTTTAACAAGAGCGGAAGGCGGAACGTTTTCTTCCTCTTAGCTTTTACGCTGATGTATGGCATATCAGCGAAGCAAGAGCGTCAACGTTGTGTCACGAACAGTTGTGATAGCTTTCTTGTTTAATAAAACCCACAAATTATAAATAAAAATATAGATAAAAACGCTATATTGACCAAAAAATAGCTAAATTGCTATTATTAATTAACAATAGCGGCAAACTTCACTATTAAACGAGCTGTCAAAATCGGTTTTTCCAATTGGAAAACGTTGAGGCCGCTCTATTCAAAAACCGCTTTTGTTTAGGTACGGCTGTAATATGCAAGTCTTTAGAAAATCTTTGTTTATTTTCAGAGTACAAAAACAACAATGTTACACTGTGTTTATCTTTCGTCAAACCATCATCGAATGAACCTTTTATGACTCTCTATATACATCATATTTTCAACAATTATACGGCGATCATGTGTAAGAGAATATCTACATGAGTCTCATACGATTCTTGACATGAAAGTCTCGTTAGATTATCTTTACCCACGTCTTAAACAATTTCCACAACGATTGAAAACCGTCTTTCACTGTGTTATGGAAGAATCTTACTCGTGTTACAGTTTTTCCCGTGTGATCTACGATTAAAAAATGCGGTCATCGACGCGGTCAAAGACGCTCTTCATCAGACTCCCAGTAACTTTTACAGGATTGAAAATGATTGTTTGGATGTTTTTTTTTTTATAAAAATCGAACAAAAATTGTTTAAAAAAAATAAATTTTAAGTTGTCCGATTTTTTTTACGATTTTTCGAAACGATGAAGACGATTTTTTTATTTTTTCTCAGGAAACTGACGATTTCCTCACAAATTTATCTGGCAGCACTGCCTAACATCATAGCTGTGACATTAATGTTATCACAAATGGCATCAATGAGGCAAAAAGTGACAACAATCCAATGACAGACATCATCATAAAATTTTGTCATATTTTATGCGTTATCTATGCTATGACTATAGTGACATCAATTCTATTTTATGCATTATTAACATTATTTTCATGTTTAAAAAGTAAAATTGTTTAAATTCTTTATTTAAATACATCAAATTCAAAGTAGAATGACTAGGAAAACCATATCGGGCATGCTGCTGGTGTCTTATAATTGAGAGTTCTTCTGTTAACAGAGGGCTAAATATAACAAAAGTGAAACAAACATGTGTAACGAGTAAGTAAATAATACTATTCTCTCACTTTGACTTAAGTCAACCCCAAGTCCAACTGTCATAAAATTAAGCATAATGTGTCCTTTCTCCGATGTTACTGAGTCATTGCACCGACGCGATTTTTTTATTTTTGTAATTTCTGTGATGGCGATGTGTCATCCCATTATTGATTACAAAATTTCACCCGATGACAATTTGGCCAAGTGATGTTAAGACTGGCATCTCAATGATAAAAAGTGTCATGTGGTCAAAAACAAAGACACTTGTCATAGTACTGATGTCAAAATACATCAGCGTTATAGCGGCTTTTCTATCAGTGTGCCAGAAGGTTCTTAAGTTCTTCACTAGGGTTCGAATATCCTTTACCTTATTTTATTTCTATGAGCATCTAAGAATTCCTAAAATTATTATCATAGACCACCTGCATAACGAGCTTCTGCAAAAAAGATATTGCACTGATTTCTTTTATTTCTCCATAAAACGCTACAATATCCTAGAGGATACTTATGAGTCCATTAACTCTGTGCTTCGCAATGATGCCTATCAAAAGTGTTTCTCATTAAACAGAAAAAATTTTTCCAATATTTAAATAAACGGAGTAAAAACCTTTCACTTCTAACAAAAATTCTTTTAATAAAGGGTGGTCCATCTATCGAAAACGCACGATGTTAATTGTATATTTTTTGTTATGATAGAAGGATCTATGACAGTTGTGAAAAAATGCTCGCCACGGCTTCGGTGGCATACCTCTTATATCCGATGGTCCATATTTTCAATGACTCTGCGACATAATTGAGGTTCAATAGCGTTAATGTGCCGAATTATCTCATCTTTAAGCTCCTGAAATGTTCTTGGCTAATTGGCGTACACTTTTCCTTTTAAATATCCCCAAAGAAAGAAGTCCAATGTTGTCAAATCACATGGTCGTGACATCGCCACGACGTAAGATAACACGGCATTGAATTTCTCGCGCAATAGAGCCATTGTTTCATTGGCTGTGTGGCACGAGGCACCATCATGTTGGAACCTCATATCGTCCAGGTCCATATCCTCAATTTCTGGTCACAAGAAGTCCGTTATCATCTTGCGATAGCGATTACCATTCACGGTAACTGCTTGGCCGACCTCATTTTCGAAGAAGCACTGCCAATGGCGCCGCCAGCCCATAAACTGCACCAAAAAGTCACCTTTTGTGGATTCCATACCCGGTTTGCTGAAATTTGCGCACAATTCTCCCGATTGTGGACACATTTGGTCGATTATGCTGACCAAAAAATTCACGAAATGCATTTTGATTTGAACGCCCATTTTCGTAAAAGGCTTCATTTTGTCAAACACTAAAACAAAGAAATGTCAAATAAAGTTGGGCAAAAAACTTGACGTTAAGATGTGACTCACAATTCACATCGTGCATTATTGTTGGACCACCCTTTATTATTCAAATAACCTAAAATTGTATATATGTTTCTAATCACTTTTTAATCCAATTCGAAAGAAAATCTTTACGATTTCAAACTCGTTATAATTAAAACTGGATACGAATTTTAAATGTTTCGATATTAAATTAAAATGTTTAGTTGTTTTAAAATATCTATAATTTCTTAAAGGATTTACAGATTTAAATGCCCAACATTCACTTTATTTCTTCAAATATATATATTTTATTTTACAGAAAAATCCCTGCCTCCCAAAATCCGTTGTCAACCTGATGACAATATTAATTTCATAAATTAAGTTGTGGCTTTGATCAGCCAGCGTAATAAGCAGCCGGTTGTCATACATAAATTCAACACTTTTTGTCGACAAATCCGCAAAATTCTCACACCTTTGTAAGATTTTTTATTTATTTATTTTTTTTTTTTTTCAGTTTATAATTTCTCTTGCCATCTATTTTTATTTACTTATATTTATGAATTCATTGGCTTTAAAGCTTCAAAAAGATTTAATTAAATGCATGAGTACTCACTTGTAATACTTTTTTCGTTGTTGTTGTTGAATGTATCCTTTTTGTTCATATTTCAAAAAAAAAATATTCTAAAGAGAAACAAACACTTGTGTAAAGTAAAGATGATGCTTTTAAAAGTTGTTGTCGCCATTATTATTGATTGGTTTCTGAAAATAAAATTATAAAAAAAAGTATTTTAGTAGAACTGAGAGGTGGAGCGAGTTTATAAAGAAGTAAAAAGAAAATTATTTTTATATAAAATACTTTTCTAAAAAAAAAAAAATATTTTATACGACATCGATTAATATATTCAATTCATCTTCTTAATTTTATTTGTTTTCAAATTCCATGGATGTCATTGATTTTAACCGATAATACAAAACATTTACAAGGTTTAGAGCGACATGGATTGAACGATGGACCTCTTAAACTGATTTTCCAATACTGTAGGCAGTTGTATAAGTATCCTTTCTAACTATAGATTTAACAAATTCCTTTATTTAGTAAAACATACTTTCTCCTAAGAATTTGTATATTTATCCAGGGATGGATGGTCTCTACTTAGGTTTCCTAGATGCCAATGATTTTATTGCCTCCTAATTCGTTTTGATTTTCAATTATCTGTAACCCCATGTTCTGTAACTTTAGTGAGAACTTCTCGCGTCAAAAGATAAGAAACAAAATATTCCATCGTTTCTCGAAAAGTAAGAAAAAACTGTGTCTGTAACTCATGCCGAAAACGATCAAACGAGATTACATCGTTACGTTTTAAATGTCATAACATTGCACTCGAAGCCGATGTGACATTGCAGACGTTAAGAACGCAGTAACACATATAGTTGACGGCAACCAAAATTTACTAAAACTGACGACGGCGGCAAAAATACAACCTTCGGCTATAAAATAAAAAGTGCGACTTTAATGTGTGTTGTTTGCAAAAGAGCTTTGAAAACATTCGTATTATTTAATAAAAATGTTAAAACAAAATAATTAGACAATGGAAAAATGTGCCAAGAACAAAATATTATTATTATTATTAGCATTTTTAATTGTTTTTTAGTGTTAAAATTTTTTCTCGCTCCATTTTTATTCGCGAGTTTATTGGACAGTTCGAAGCGGTATTTTTTCTCATCAAAATGTTACAGATACACTTTTTCTGTAAATTGGCGAGTTATTTCCTTACGTGAAAGCCTGTACTCGCCAAAAAAAGTTACAGACACAGTTAAGTGAGAAAACAAACTTTTGGTTTCAATATATGGCATTTTTGTTTCATTTCACACATTTCAATCGAAGTTTCTTGACGCAAGAGTTACAGAACATGAGCACTGGATACAATTGATTTTTACCGGTAGACCACAAACGCAGTTATCGAGTTTAGTGCAACAAATGCCGAACCCCCAACTGGATTTTTTACAACTGCAAAAAAGATTTCCATGTATCGCCTTTAAAGGTACTTTACAAAAATTAGCAAAATGATTAAAGGCTTTTTAGCGATTAGTTACATGATTACAGACTTAAGAGATGACATGGGTTGTTCATCATTAAACTAAACTTTTTAAACTGCTGAGAGTTTAAGGATCTATCTGAGAATAGTTTATTTCTAGGCTCTGTTGTGACAATCTTTGGTCGGTGAATTAGATGCTCCGAGTCGTTCCGGTCCGTAGACCCAATTGTCGCGGAAACATCTGGACTCTATGAATAGCATTGGTATTTACCGCTTCCCCACAATTGCGGTTACTAATTTAAATTGAAAATTCAAGTATTTACGCAACCTAATTTCAAAAAACTTTTAATAGTTTCTATATCTATTCTTGAATGTAATTTTAGGGAAGCATTCGATTTTGTAACACAGTTATCGATATTGCGAGGATTGTCGAATATGGGCTAGTCGTAGGTGTATATTAAATAGAGAGTAGGTCCAAGAACACTTCCTTGTGGAACACCAGCTTTTATCTTATATTCACATATTGTTTGTTTTTTATTTATTTTATTTATTTATTTATTAGTTTCGTAATATAAGCCACTGAGGCCAAATATATATTACACAGCACTTAGAACCCAAGTATTACATCAGAAAAATATAAATATATATAAAAAATAAGAATATGTATATAAAGGCATATTAAATATTAATAAAATCTAAAAACAAACTCAATTCATTCCTCCTCCGAGCATAAAAAAATCACAAGGACATATATAAATATTGATTAACAAGACTAAAGAGTAAATAAAATTCGGTCCATAATTAAAAGGAAAATTCCCAACTGCTTAAATATTTGCATCATGATTTAAGAAGTTTAAGGTGCCATAGATTTGATAGCTCGTCCAATAAAATTTTGTTTTCTTCCGGTGTAATAATTTTACAAACTTTTAATCGATAAACCAGAATTTTTTTCAATGACACTCTACTACTCTATTGATTCTATTTTTCACATCTAATGCCAAATTAGCAAAAAGATAAAGAAAAAAATAGAACGGCTTTATGCTTTTCATCAAGAATATTGTTTGTCTTTAGAACGAAAAGTAAACATCTTGTAGATTTCAAAGAATTTTTGCGTTTCAATTAAAAGCAATGTGCAGCACATCTCTTTTTTTCATGTTTTTGCTTAAGTTTTTAAGCCTTTCGAAGAAAGTTTAGGGATGAATTGTTTCCTAACCGACAGAGGAACAAACAAACAAAAAAAAAAAAAAGAAAAAACTCAATTTGTACAATGTTCGTTAAGTTGTTTGTGGCCTATCAAAACCATCTTAAGCGTCATCAGTTGTGTAATGCATGAGAGAAAACAGTAGCGCCGCGGCTTTTAACACAAATACCAAAATTCGTAGAAATCTGTCATCACTACTGTCATCGCAACTTCTGAATGTTGTTATAAGCTCTCATCACATATTTCTTTTTTCCAACAGTTGAGGAACGAAAAGTAGCATTTTGTAGTAAGAAGATTATGTTTACATTTTTCCCTAAAAAAATAAGCAAAAAAGATTTTTTTAAAAAATAATTCTGAACACTTTGAATAAAATTAGGCCCCTATTACGGTTCACAACTTAACTGAGTTGTAAATAACACAATGGGTTGTTTTGAGTTGTAATTTTTTGTTGTCGTTTTTGTTCGCCGCAATATAGTAAAGTTGTAAACCATAATACAAAAATTAAAAAATTATAACTAGGGCAACCAAAAATAAGCAATTGCTTTTTTTTTTGTTTACAAGATAGAAAGATTTTGATTGAACAGAAATTCCGATCATAAAAAAACAAAGAAAATGAGCTATATTTGTTAGGGCTTTTTTTTGCTTATTTTGGCAATATCGGCTTTTTTTTAGTTATTTTTGCGATATCGGCTTTTTTTTTACTTATTTTGTCATTTTAAGATAATTTTTCATTTTTTTCATACGAAAAAAAAATTATTTAATACATTTTTGCAAAAATCGTTGTTTTTTTTTTTTTTTGATGTGGCAACTTTTTTTATTTGTACTAACAAATTCACCTTTTTGTCAAGGCGAATTCATGAAATCGCCTTACTTTTTGTGCTGCTACAACTCTGGTTGAAACAAAAACGTTTAAATCAAAGTAGCCAAGTTTTTACTGTCAACAAATTTACATTTTAAAAATTTCATTGAATTGTTGAAAGCATAACATTTTTAAAACTTTTTAAAGTTGTCTTAGTTTAAAAACAGATAAAATTACCTTCATAGCCTCTGCGTTTTGGATGTAAGTATAAATTTTTTTTAATTTATTAAAACCTTTGTTAAAATTGGTTTATTGTTTTATTATTTAGAAAATGCCTAAAGTCAAGGAAAGCAAATCGGTTTACTTGAGCAAGCTAGTCAAACAGTATCCAGATTTAAAAACTGATGGATCAGCTTTAGTGTGTAACGTGTGCTCAAAACCTTTATCTGTTGATAAAAATTACAACATAAAACAACACCTGGATTCAAAAAAGCACAAAGATCTAAAAGAAAGAGAATCAAAAAAAAATTTACAACAAACTTTTCTACAAAGTTCTACAAGTTCATCGGCCGCCGATAAATTTTGCATTGATCTCTGTGAAGCCTTTGTATCAGCAGATATACCATTATACAAAATTCGACATTTAAAAGTACAACATTATCTTCAAAACTATACATCATTCCATATTCCATCTGAATCGTCTCTTCGAAACAAATATAAAAAAATAGTTTATGAATCTACAGTTAACAAAATAAAGGAAGAAATACAAAAACATTTTATTTGGGTCTCTATAGACGAGACCACCGATGCGTCGAACAGATTTGTGGCAAACGTTGTTGTGGGTATACTGCATGTGGATGAAAATATTTCAGAAAAAAGATTTTTAATAAAAACAGCTGTATTAGAAAAAGTCAATCATTCCACTATTGCACGTTTGTTTGATGATTCAATGAAAGAATTTGACCTAGATAAACAGAAAATTTTTCTTTTTGTAAGTGATGCCGCACCATATATGGTGAAAGCTGCAAAAGCCATTGCTGTATTTTACCCACATATAACTCACGTAACCTGTCTTGCACATGGAGTTCACAGAGTTTGTGAACATATAAGAGAATACTACTCAAATGTAGACAAATTTATTTCAAATGCTAAAAAAACGTTCCTTAAATCTCCTGCAAGGGTTCAAATCTTACGAGAAACAGCACCAGATATACCACTACCTCCACAACCAGTGATAACTCGATGGGGGACGTGGATAATGGCTGTAAATTATTATGCCAAATATTTTGATAATTTCGTAGAAATTTTTTCAAATTTAAACTCTACAGATTCTTCAGCAGTGCGTATATGCCAGGCTTTAATGAATGAAAATAATTTGCGCAACCAAATATTGTTCATTTCTGTAAATTTTGGGTTTTTACACGAAGTAGTAACCAAATTGGAAACAAAAAATCTTTCATTGGTTTCCCAAGTGAATATAGTTATGGACACCGTAAGAAAAATTTCCGGTGTTCCAGGGGATATAGGCGACAAAGTGAATAAAAAATTTGAATCTGTTTTATTAAAAAATTAAGGATTTTCGGTACTAAAAGATATTGTGGATATACTGGGAGGCAAGCGGCATTGCGAGTTCAATCGTATAAAATATACCTCAGAGCAAATACTCAATTTTAAATATGCTCCCTTAACATCTGTAGACGTAGAAAGAACTTTTTCTATGTACAAAAGCGTGCTGACTTCAAATAGACAGGGGTTTCTTTTCGAAAATTTATCGCATCAATTTATAATTTACTGTAACAACGCATTCAACGAATAAAGTGGAAAATAAACCATAAATTTTAATTGCTTTTTTTTTTTATTTTAACAGCTTATTTTCATGTTTTTAAACGCTTTTTTTAAGAGCTTAAAACTGTTTTTTTAGTGCTTATTTTTGGTTGCCCTAATTATAACTCACCTGAGTTGAGTTGTAAACCGTAATAGAGGCCTTAAACTTATGGAACATGTGAGTTTCTTTTAGTTTTTTTAAGTTATTTAATATATTTAAGCCTTTGCTCTTATTTTACTCTTAGCTGTTTTTGCAGCAAAACTCTTACTTTGATGTGATCCGTCAGCAAAATGTGAAACCTAGATTGCCCAGATTTCCGCAGATTCTTTTGAGAAGATAGTGAAATTGAAGCGCCAGGCGTAAAGCTAATAAAACAAAGAAGTCTACTGTAGAACATGGACATACACACCCATTCTCTCATATTCAACAACATAAACACACACACACACACACACACACACTGATATTAAAAACATTTAAGACTGAAATCTTAATTCACATAAAGCTTGTCAACGCCAATTTTTTGTTAAAAAAGACAGCATCAGAACCAAAAAAAAAACCAAAAACAAAAACAAGCCCATGTGTCCCTGGCACGTACGCATTATGTCACTAAAGTAATTTTTTTGCATTTATTCCCGCCTTTCCTGAAATCTATTTTAGCATCCTCTAGATTCAGTTGAAACACAAAAACACTATTTATTTAACTTGCATGAGTTTGAAGATAATTTTTTTTTTTGTTTTTTTTTTTTGTAAAAATGTTGATGCAACTGGTGCATGGAATTTGACGCTGGCTGATTGCGTTTATTTTCTAACTATTCAAGCGTTTCATGTGTTGAAACAGACATTGTCGGGGTGAAATTATCTATGTGTTAATAAAAAAATTTAATATTTTTATTTTAATTAGTTATGCATTCTTTTCATTTTAGTCGTTTTCTGTGAAAAACATCTTTTAAGAAATTGGATTTTTTTTTTTTTTTTTTTTTGTTCGTTTGTTTTTTAATTCAATTAAATTTTTGATTGACATTTTGGCATTTCTCCAATTAGAGATTTCGTTAGCACTCTTAGAGAATTTGAAAGGTACATGTATGTACTAGGAAAAAGGAAAGAGTTTGTAAGAAAAGTATCAGCTTTTTGACAGTTTACAAGATTTCCTAATTTAGGGGGAACATGTATCAAGTGTCCTTTTCTTAAGCCAATTTTTCCAAGACTGTTATGGAATGATTTAATTCTCGGGTATTCCGATAGCATCCCATAGCTCCACTAGCATCATTGTCAAATTTAATGCGGCATAGGGCAACAGCTTCTCTCAACCCTTTCTTTACCGATAGCCTTTAGCAAAGTTCAGATCCAAAGTAAGCAACATAATTACCGAATTTTTTTTTATAAAAGCAATAATCTTTACCATAACCCATCAACTACATGGCTTAGAAATTAAATGTGGTATGGATTATTTTTGTAGGTACCCCAAATTTTAAGACTGCGACAAAAATAAACAAATTGCAGAGTTAAAGGTAGAAGTACATAACACGCGTTAGTTCGTCGACGTGTGTCATGCGTTTAAAAACTTTAGCGCATGAAAAATTGCAAGTTACACAACGCGCGTTACAAAAGCCATTCCTGTCAGCTGTTTTTTATTTTTTTACTTATTTGTACATTGAAAACGGATTCGAAAGTATATCAAGATTTTTTTATTTTATTGAATTTATTCTTTTAAGATAAATATTGTCTGCCGTATTCATAAAAAATAAAACAAGTTTGAAATGTGTTTTAAGGCAAAATTTTCATACAAATTTTTCTTTAAATACATTTCAATGTGTGTGTATGTTTTTTAAGCTATTCAATAAGTTTTTCTTTCATGATTCATAAATTTGTTAAATTATTCTTTTTATTGTCAGCTGATTACTTGTCAAAAATACACAACGCGTTAAAAAGTTCAAAGTTAACCAACTTTCTGGCGCAAACGCGTCAAAATATTTAGCATGTAGCTTGTTCTATGAAAATACACTCGTTTAACTTTTTTTGTCAGAAGTCTACAGAGCGCCGCACTACACAGAAAAAATTCTCCCACATTTTTCACCAATTAAAGCATTAATCAAAAATATAATCAGTCTTAATTAAATATTTAATCAACTGAATTAAACATTTAATCAAGTGAATTAAACGTTTAATTAATACTATTAACTGGTTTAATTGATACTATTAATTTGTTTACTGGTGCAAATTTAATTAATTTTTTAATTAATATCACAAATTTTTTAATTGAAATCAATTTTTATTTTTTTCTGTGTAACACGTGTTATGTACTTCTACCTTAAGTGTGCCATGCTTTGATTGTCTTCCTTTTACCCGATTTTCCAAAACTATCAACAGTTTCTGGTTCACTTATATTATCGAAACTGTTGATAGTTTAAAAATTTAGGTTTTGACCATTTTTTGGCGATCGATTAATTTGAAGCTCCCTTTGGCCGACAGTACGACTTCGGCCAAATTTCCCTTAATATGGAAAAAATTTGAAAAATCTTAAGACCGCAGTTGAACTTCACTGTAGTTTTAAGCATTTGGGATCTTTCTTAACCTATTGATCTTTTTACGCCTCATCTTTCTCAATGTTGGTTCAAAAACTTCGAAGCTTCTGTACGCTTGAACTTTACCAACCAATCGACCAACTTACTACTATTTACTCCCCCCCCCCCCCCCCCACTATGCTTATCCCACGAAGCTCTACAAATGTCTGCATAATACTAGAGTCTACGGCGGGAATCGAATCCGCAAACCCTGCACTGATTGACAAGCTCTCTACCAGCTAGCCTACCGGGGCACCCCTAGAGAGGTTAAGCCTCCGTTCGATTTTTAAATAAAGGGTGGTCCAACCAAAACGCACGATGTTAATTGTAAACAAAACCAAAATTTTTCAGAAAATTATCTTAATATTTTTTATTATGATATAAGGATCTATTAGAATTATGTGCGAAACAATATATCGGCCAAATGCTCGCAACGGCTTCAGTGGCATACCTCTATCCGATGGTCCATATTTTCAATGACTCTGAGACATAATTGAGGTTCAATACCGTTAATGTGCCGAATTATGAATTGTTCTTGGCTTATTGACGCACACTTTTTCATTTAAATATCCCCAAAGAAAGAAGTCCAACGGTGTCAAATCAAATGATTGTGACGAACAATTAACATCGCCACGACGTGAGATAGCAAGGCCATTGAATTTCTCTTTTGCACGAGCCATTGTTTCTTTGGCTCTGTTGCAAGTGGCACCATGTTGGAACCACATACCCAATAAAAAATTGTATCATTTTGCAAAGCACTAATGGTACATTTAAAAAAACAATTATGCGCTACGCAACAAAACATACAGAAATGCAGTAAAATAAGTGAAAGAACTCTCAACAAATTTTATAAAATAAACAACATTTCAAGTGCTACGCCATTCCCTTACTACGAAGCAGGTTTGTAAGGGAAAATACTAAAAAATTACTGTATCAAAACATTCAGTGTTTAAAGCTGATCGGTACATCCAACAATTTTTATATGCGCTGAATAATGCGCTTAATGTGTCAAAAATGTATTGCTTTAAAGTGGGAACTCGCCATATAATTTTCTTGTTTTCCGCAGGCGCAGTGGTAAGCGAAACTTTTATGTTTCTCCCTTACAAGCCTGCTTCGTTGGAAGCTCCATTTTTTATTGGGTATCGTCCAGGTTAAAATCCTCAATTTCAAACACCATTCACGATAACTGCTTGGTCGACCTCATTTTCGAAGAAGTACAGCGCGATGACGCAGATCGAACTGGGCGAGCATGCACAGGTGTTTTCACATTTCCTACAGACCAGGTTTTCTGAAATTTACGCACAATTCTTCCGATTGTGGACACATTTGGTCAATTATGCTGACCAAAATAATCACGAAGTGTACGAAATGCCTTCTGATTTTAACGTCCATTTTCGTAAAAGGCTTCAACAATCTTAACGCGCTGCTCAATTGTGTACCTCTCTATGGTTGAATTTGTCAAAGACTGAAACAAAGATATGTTAAATAAAGTTGGACAAAAACCTTGACTTTAAGCTGTGACTCACAATTAACATCGTGCATTATGGTTGGACCACCCTTTACTTCAAATCGTTTATAATAGTTTGGTTAAATCGAGAGGAAAACTTTGCAGAATTTTTCTACGTTATTCTAGTTTAAAGTGAAACATTTTCTTAAAGCTGCCTAACGATTGCAAAAGAACTATCAGTGTCAAACAAAACAAAAACTTTTAAATGACTTTTAAAATTAATCTTTATCACTTAATCCCTTCAAAAATGTAACTTAGCTATCCTAAAAAAATGCTAATGTTCTCAAAAATAAGTGTTGCCGCCAGGATGCAATATGGTCACCAGGCAAACGTCAAGTCCGGAAATTTCAAACGGCGGCAATAGAAACTCGATTTTAGACACATGATAGGAAGGAAGAGTGTGTTTGAAATTGTTACTTTCCGCTTACAGTGATGGTCATGCATAAGGCCATAGAAACAGCTAGTAACTAGTGTAACAACAGTTTTTCTTGTCAAAATATTTATTGTCATTAATAAAATTGCTATAAATTTAATGTGGCACTAAAAAAGAAAAGTGCAGAAGACTTTAAAACAAGGAACTTCTGTTTCACATCATCAACACACACCACCACCCCAGAGACCAAGTGAGGGAAATAGAGAGCTGGAGAGTAAACAAAAAGAGAGTGTTGTGTGTCTTGAAAAGGATCTATTGAAACTTAATTGCAAACGACAGTGAGCAATAAAATTTATGACTTACAAATAATAGAACAACTTTAACAATAGAGATACGAGTTTACGCTAGACAAACAACAGCAAACATTCATGTGAGTTTCGGTTACAACAGGGAAAATTGTGTGTGAAGTGAGTGAGTGCATTTGCTAAAGTGGATGAAGTTTTATTTATTGTGTATTGGATTTTTTTTCATTCCTTTCGATTTTTTTTTTTAAATCTATAGCAAAATAAATTTCCGCTCCAAGCTCTAAATCAATTCAATTTATTGTATTTTGGTTACTTTTTCTTTAGAGAGAGGGTGGCTGCTTTTGTTGTTGTTGTTTTTTGAAAAAGGTTAGACAACTAACGATAATGATATTGCTGTTGAGATTTTTGTAATTTCCAAAAGATTTTTGAAAAATTTTCATAGAAATATATTTAATTGCATTTGAGAGGGTGTAATTTCAGCCTTTAGACCAAATTGTTCAATTGTTGCTTAGAAAAAATATTAATTACACTTTATAGGCCGTTTTTGTTAAAAACAGTTGATGAAATGTTTAGCCCATCAAAATAACAAGGGTTTGTATTTCTATTTAGTTTTAGAAGTAGATCAATTTTTAATGAAATAATCTATTATTTTCAATTGCATTGTATTAATTTTCTTAAATAGAAAATACTTTAGTTTACTAATAACAATGGTGGGTTTTAAAATTCTTAATTATATTCAAGGATAAGCTATTAAGTAATCTGTGGGCCAAATTAAGCATGTTGGAATGATTCTAAGCGTTAGCATAATTTCTTTTTGCGGTTAGTTTTAAAAACAAAGATGAATAATGTGTTTTCTGATTTAAAATTAATAACCCTTGGATCACTTCTTTAACTATTTCACAGTTCCAACATCCGTTGATCAATGGTTGTTTATTTTCTTAATGTATTTTAAGTCGTTTTTTTAAACAGATCGAATTAAGTTTTGATGTTGGTGGTCCTACCACAATGTTGCTTGTGAGTCACACCTTTTTGCCAAACTTATTTTCACTTTTCTTTGTTTCAGTGTTTGACAAATTCAGCCATGGAGAAGAGGTACACAATTGAGCAGAGCGTTAAGATTTTCGAAGCCTTTTACGAAAATGGGCGTTCAAATCAAAATGAATTTCGTGCACTTCGAGATTTTTTTTGGTCAACATAATCAACGAAATGCGTCCTAAATCCGAAGAATTGTGCGTAAATTTCGCCAAACCGGGTCTGTAGGAAATGTAAAAACACCTGTTTGGTGCGGTTTATGGGCTGGCGGCTTCATCGGGCCGTACTTCTTCGAAAATGAGGTCAACCAAGCAGTTACCTGGAATGGTGTTCGCTATCGCAAGATGTTAACGGACTTCTTGTGGCCAGAAATTGAGGACATAGACCTAAACGATATGTGGTTTCAGCAGAATGGTGCCACACAGCCAACAAAACAGTGGCTCTTTTGCGCGAGAAATTTAATGGCCGTGTTATCTCACGTCGTGGGGATGTTAATTGGCCGTCACGATCAAGTGATTGAACTTCTTTCTTTGGAGATATTTAAAAAAAAAGTATACGTGAATAAGCCAAGAATAATTCAAGAGCTAAATGATGAGATAATTTTGCACATTAACGACATTGAACCTCAATTATGTCTCAGAGTCATCGAAAATATGGATCATCGGATAGAGGTATGCCACCGAAGTCGTGGCGAGAATTTGGCCGATATTTTGTTTCACACATAATTGTCATAGATCCTTCCTTCTACCATAATGAAAAGTATTAAGGTAATTCTTTTCGTTTTATTTAAAATAAACATCGTGCGTTCTGATTGGATTACCCTTTAGTTTTTGCAATTTCTAAACTTCCTTTGTATTCGATCGTTTTAAGCATGATTTTAAGCTATCTTTGCCCAACTGAGCATAATAAGGCTGAATACCCCTGATGCAGAGCGAGCTTTGTAATCTTCTGTATTTTAATTCCGATATAGTTTTGAGTATTTCTTTAATCTTCCTTGTTCTATTGCCTTTTTCACACTTGATATCTTTTGTCTTGTAAATGGTGTCCAAATTTGAGGTACCATCGGTCAATGGAAATCGCTTCAGGGAGTTGATCCGAAACTTTTTGTGGCGGAAAATTGATGATTGAGACGTAGAGAATATGTGCCACTTAGCAAGATAAACAATGGGTCTTTTAAAAGAAAAGCTCGAAAATCGCATTATTTCTCATAGAGGAGCAGTGAATTGGCCACCAAGATCGTGCCACCTTAAGACAATTTTATGTTGAGTTTTTTTTGTAAATCGAAAGTGTACAGCTGTAATCCCACAACAGTTCAAGCAACATTATCGAGCAGATATCATCCAATGATAGCAGTTTATTGAAAAACGTGATTGAGAATTTTGGTAAGAGACTGGCAGTCTGCCGACCCAGTAGGGGGGGGGGGGGGGGGTCATTTGACCGACATACTTTTTCATTTTTAACTGGAATCTATTTGTAATAAACTGACATAAAAATATTTTTAGCACCTCAAAAACACTTTTTTTATTAAAACTGATTTTTATTTTTCTTTAAAAAATATTCTTTTGATCGCATTTCAACTAGAACTTTTATCGATTTAGATTTATTTTTACCTGAAGACGTTTTCGGAGTTGCATTCGATCAAGGAGTTGCATTCGATTAGGCGTGATTTCCCCCGATGAGTATTGAGTATTTTGTTGATTATATACTAATGTTCGATTTAAATTGGATTTGAATGTAGTTTTAAGTATTTTATAACTTTTTGACCGATTGATTCTGGGTTAATTGTCGTTGATATAAACTTGATCTTTCACTTTCATATATTCAGAGAGCGGAAAGAAGAAAATTTCACTCAACCTAATTATGAATAAAAATTACCCGGTAGTTGTTTCGCTTCTCCCATTTTTACAATTGAATTTAAATAGGAAGAATTGGAGAAGGGGACAAATCCCGGAGGATTTTTACTCTGATTATTTTCGCACAGTGCTTGCTAAAGAAATTCTTTATAGATTATTTTGAACTCAGATTTTTTAGATAATTAACTATTTTAGGGGCCAAGTATCTGAAGTTTTTAAAAGTCTAAAAGGTAAGTAAATGTTTTTTATTAACCTATAATAGGTATCTTATATTTGGAATCATCGCAGCCCCGTTTTAAACTGTAGGTACACAACCATTTCTCATTTTTAATAATAAATTTAAACCAAAGATTTACTAACTTCATTTGCCTGTCCAATAACTTCCATCCACTTTTAATCTTAAACACAAGTGTAGTAAAGACTTCCGGCCAGACACAACTGAGAGATAATAACAGTGGAGCCTAGAAAATATTGCCAACATCATTTAAATAATTTCCTATCGCAGGCCATCAGCTGTAATCAACATGTTTAGTGTAATTTTACACTCTTTCTAGAGCAATTTATCAAAATGCAAGCTAAATAGATTAAACTCTAGTTTAATACGCACCATAATTTTTCATGGCGTTTGCTCTAAGCCCCAAAGAATGTTTTCAAGCTCTTACACATAGATGTGCATGTATAGATGTTAAGTACAGATGCAAAAGAAGCTGGAATAAGCTTCGCTAGTCACTGAATCTACCACCACACAATTCATTTGTACTGCCACATTTACAAGTAACTGACGACAATCAAATTGTCCAAGTGGCGCCTTAGGTAGCGGCTACAAATGTGCGACTGTGCGCGTTTCTGTTACGGCGGCGGCACTGATCAAAAACGTTCTGTTTTGTAGATTTTTTTTCTTCTTTCAACATTTTGTTTTTTGTCGTCTTTTTTTTGCTTAAATCCTTACGTCGTGTTATTGCTCATGTCCTTTTGCATTTAGGAGTTCATTTGTTTTCATTGATTTTACGTTTAACGTTTCGTTTCGTTTTGCTTTATTTTATTTATTCCGGTTATTTGTTGTATTCTTCTTGTTGTTGCTGTTGCCGTTACTATATGCTTCGTGTTGCAGATACAACACACTACTTTGGACAAAGCAGGCATATCAAATTCTAAGCAGGAGAATGTTGATTTCCCAACTTGGCAGACTAAGCTTAAGCTAATTAAAGCTTTAGATTTAGTTTCTTAAGCAGACCAAAGAAGAAGAATTTGCGGCAAATTAATGAATATGATTAATATTAAGATATTATGGCTCATTTGCAACACTTATGGCTGTCTGTCTGTCTGTCTTTCTGTCCTCCTGTCGTCTGTCATTTTGAAAGCCAAGTCAGTTGACTGTGAAGGATGGAAGGGTATCTTGATATTCGGTACTTTTTGAATAGAAACATCTGTGTACGAGAGGGTATGTGTGTGTGTATTTGAGGTTTCGCGGCTTTAGGTTCGGCTTCTTTTTAAATGTCGAAATTTCAGCTTTGAGCTTTAGCAGCAATGCGCTTTCGTGTCTGATCTTCAAGTGGCGCCAGTCGAAAATTTTCTTAAAACAAAGAATTGTGTTTGCGTTGTGATATCTTTTTGGCTTGTTTTTGTTATTCGGCAGTTACTTGGTGTTGTTGTTGCTGTTGCCGATTTTATTTTTTTTTGTTTTGTGTCTTCTTCTTTTACTACCCTTTTGCCGTTTTGTTTGTAAAACAAACAAACAAACAGAAAAAAAGAAGAAACAACAAAAATAAAATAGTAAGTAGCGAATGATTTTCGAGATTGTCATTTTCTTAATGACGTTTTCAAGCAGGAAAACATTCTCATCTTCAAATCTTTTTAATGAAGTACTCTTCTGCATATCAAACATCAAATCAAGCCATTGTTTAATGTTTAGATTTGGTATGGATACCACAGCGAAAACACACAAAAGCACACACATTTCGTACAAACAAATACGAGTTGTACTTCTTAAACGAACTAACAAACTGAATACATGACGTTTTGTAGTGAATTCTTATTCGTATTAAATCTAATTAGGGTATTTAAAAATTCAACAACGGCAAATCAATTTTACACTTTTATATTGTGTAAATAACAGGCATATTTTTAATCAGTTTTGGTTTTTTTCTTTTCTTTTTAAAACTCTTCCATTATGTTGGAGACACCTTTAATTGTGATCCCCATAATTAAATATGTAAAAGTGCAGGTTTTAAAAAGATCTCAAGAATTTCTTTAAAAATCTTTATTGGAGAAATTAATGCTGCTTTTTGAACATGAATTTTCTTAAGTTTTGGCTGAGGAAGTTTGCATAACTCTATACTCTAAATATGTACTTGAAATTTCAATCAAAACTTTGGACGTTGGCTTTAAGATATTTTAAATGATTGTGTTAATCACAGTTTCCGGCAAAAGCAATTACTAATCAAAGAACGTAGACGTCATTGAAAATTTCCCTTTAGGTTTTACACTTTTTATTCCAAGTGGCAGTGAATAACCAATATTCCTTCTCCTGTTTCCACAACTGCATTATTATATATTATAAATATGTGTGATACATGGCGTCATATAAAATTATTATTTTATTTTATTTTTGCATGCAGTACATAAATACCTGTATAGAAAAATGTACCAAAAAAAATTTATATTTTCGAATTTCCGAAAAGTCGCAAAATTTGTTTAAGAGCTTTTAAAAGAAAGGAGAACACTATTATACATTTTATTTCTATCTTTATTACTTTAGAAGATAAATGGGTTACTAAAAAGGTACCAAAATTATATTTTGGCCCTTTATCCTCCCCAAGATGTAAAAATTTGAAAAACTACCAAGCACAAGTCAATTTAATTTTTGATTCATTAATGATATTTTTTGTTAGATAAGGTTAGATATAAGGCTACAGATTTTACCCGTTTTTACCAAATTCTAACCCCTTAGGAATTGAATTTCCAAAGTTTACAGCTTCCACCTAGGTATTCAAAGTTCAAATAAATTTGCCATTTTCTAGAAAAACGCTTACCTCTAGTACAAACTAAAATTTCCATTGCACACACAGAAAACAAATTGGTTGGGAAACGGTTGCAGTAATTAAATATTGATCAAGTAACATGATTTATTATTGCAACTATTAAAAATGTATAGTTCTAACTGATTTTTAATTCTCTTGATTATTAAAACGATGTTCCAACTGGAATATGATTCCTTCAATTCTTTTATTAGCTATGATAACTAATTTAATTTAGTTCTAAAAATTAGTAAAAATGGTTAGAATCACAACCGAATTTAATATAGGGCAATACTGAATATTGGTCATTGCAATCAATAATTTGCTTCCATCACTAAATTTTGTAATATAAATGTTTATTCATTTATTGCAGCTAATTATTGATTGTTAGAATAGTTTCAATTCGAGTACAACAAATGAATATATAATTATTCGGAATTCACAACCAAAAAATAGTTAAAAGCCCCAATTGCTTACTAAATTTTCTGTCAAAAAATTTAATAGAATAAAATAATTTTTAATTTTATATTTAAAAAATATATTTGCAGTCAAAAATGGAATATGTGCAAAAACTAAATTAATATGGGTAAGTAATTTACGTATTCTTATAGGTATGAACATATACACGTACATATGTATGTGTGTATTAGTTTTTTTATATCCTGCAAATTATATTGGACTTCTTGATCCATTTTGATCCTGGGCTGGTCCAATGTAGTGCAAGTATGGACCATGTCATTATTAAAAAGAATTTGCAGTGAAACGACATGTCTTCGTTTTCTAACGACATGTTTTCGTTTTGGCACGATTTCAAAGCTAATCCTCTGGAGTATACCATGGAGTAGTTTTAAGACTTCTCCTTTGTAATGCAAGCTGGGTTATATGGTCCTGCCCTTGGACATCGTACTGTAAAAAAAGCCATTTTTTGGGTTCATTGGTGTTACCTTTGGACAAGTCCTTGCCCCTTATGGGCTACGACAATCAAATCTCTTGTTATGAACACCAATTATGTGTTAATTCAGTTGCAGCTATCATATATTCGGGTATAAGCACAATTTTGTTTCTAATAATCATACTAACAATTAACAATATCTGTTGTTATGACTGATAGTGTACTAAAATTCAAATGTTGCTATCAAAACTATTATACTAAGCAACGAAATTGTGATCACGAATCTGGGCCCAAATCGTCGCACACGTGATCGAATGAACTTTCGTATCGAATAAAACTTCGTCACGTATCAAAAACGGGATTGCGGCATTCGAAAGCCTTCGTATCGAAATTTGTTTAAAAAATATAATAGATTTTTAGGCTTGTATACTAATGTTGATAGTGCCCTATAAAATAGGTGACTTCGGTTTATTTATGTGGCTTTTTTAATAGCGGCGGCGCTTGCCAAAAAGAGCAACAAAGCAACGCAAAAATTCGGACAACATTTTACAAATTCAGAAAATTTGCAAAAATAGAGAAAATTCGCGAAAGTTTTTAACATATCAAACAAGTCATTAAATTGATTAGTAGTCCCTAAAATTACAAGAAATGGCAAAAATTCGATTAAAAATTTTAAATTAGCGGTAATTTGATAACAGCGGCATGAAAGCATTGTCTAAAATTCGCAAATAATCGCAAACTTGGAAACAAACCCTAAAATTTATTTGAAATAGGTAAAAAAAAAAAAATGTCAACAATTAACAAAAAAATTTTTTTTGCAAAAATAGCGAACATTTTTAATAATTGATTTTAAGTCCATAAAAATATAAGGAATTGAAAAAATTGCTAAATAAGGGGAAATTCGCAAAAAATTGCTAACAGCGGCATAATAGCAAAGTCTACTATTTATTAAAAATCGTTAAAGCTGTAAAGAATCAAAAAACTTTCAATACAAAAATCGCTTCTATCTATGACTATAATTTGCGAAAAATTGATAAACTGAATGTTATTATTTTATTTCTTATTGCTGAAAAAAGTTTAATACTTAAATTTTTAGCTATTTGTTAAAGAAATCTAATAATTATTCCCAAAAAGTGTGTAAATTGTTTGTAAAAAAACAATTAAATGTTTTTACGAAAGCTCTTAACCTATCGAATGACATTTCGAGTAAAGTCATTCGATCGACTACTCGTTATCGAATGCCATAATCTCAAAAAGTAAAATTTCGATCAAAGTCACTCGATCACGACTGCTACGATTTGGGCCCTGTTTTCTCTGTGTGTCATCGAATGCAAGATAATTAAAAAACTTAGTGTATAAGAAAAAGTCGCTTATTCGAGACCAAAAACCCGATTTCTCGAATACTTCGAAAACCGGTTTTAAAAAACCAAAAAAATAGAAAAAAATCGATTTTCGAATACTTCGGAAATCGGTTTTGACAACTCTAATCTAAAACCCATTTACCATAAAATTCGTTCGTATAAGTAAAAACGTTATTTATACTTTTTTTTTTGATATTAATAATTTCTGTAAATACAAATGATTCTTCTTATTTAAATGGTTAAAATTAACATTTTCGTTGATTTATTCTTACTAATTCAAACCCGATTTTCTCATTACAAAATTTATAGATTTCCAAGGATATTTGGTTTAGCTGAAGCTCAAGCTGAACTTTCAGAGCAACAATAGATGACTGGAATAGCTTATCCCATCAATAATGGATTTCAGTGTTTTTATCAAGAATAAAAATTGGGAATTGAGCACGACAAAAAAATCTTGTTAATTAAAAATAGATGAGTTCTATTATTCAAGAATTTTTAATTTTTATTGTCTATAAAAAAAAACTTTAAAATTTCATGCCATTGTTCTTGTCTCACTCTTCCAAAGACTGTTGCAAAGGCATTGGCGTAGATAGGGGAGGGCTGGGGTGCTTAAGATAAACGCTAAAAGACCTAACTAATGGTGTTTTCTTTTCTAAAAAATAATAATGCATTATGATTGTGTAATATATTTATCAGGTTACACGTACCATTACAAAAAGATATATTTTTCTAAATTACAATGAAACAAAATAAAAGCTACTTTTACACTCAACACTAATGTGTTATAGTGTGTTAAATATTGAATGCAAAGTTTTAGCGATTTTCAACATAAAATTTTCGTTGAATTCCAATAAGCGTTAACAACACTGATTTTCAATAATTAAAGTCGGCTGCTGTAGAAAGTTTTGCGCCAAAAAAAATTATTATTGGAAAGGAAAACGACAGCTTTTCACATTTTTGCATATATTTTTAGAATAGAACAAAATACATGGAACATTATTGTCAGAAAAGAAAACAACATAACAGGTTGTATAATATGCAACACTGTTAATTGTCAAAACAGCTGGTAGGTTTTACAAGAAAAATAGAAGAAAAATTAATTATTAACAGTTTAATACAATTTATAAATTTAACATTTTAAATCGTTTTTTTTTTCTTCTCCTTTTAAATTTTCATATATTTATGCCAGATATGCTCATTTATATTTTTTTATTGAAATTGAGCCAGATCGGTGCATAAATAACTGAGATATTACCAAAAATCCAAGACTGAATCTAATTTTACCCATAAATCCCTTGTTGTTGTTGTTTTTTTATTTCCTTTTTTATGTATATCTGGAGATCGGCAAGAGTCAAAGTTTCAAAATCAGGTACAAGCATCTCGATTATCAATACACAACCTCTCCAAATGGGTGGTATTAAAGAAGTGGGTATGGATGGCACTTCCCATAAAAACACATTATAAATTTATTTTAATCTAGAGAACGAAAAGAAACATATTTTCAAAATAAGGTAAAAACATCTCGGTGATCAATACACAACATCCCACAAAATGTGGGCGGGAAATAATTTTTTTATATCTCAAGAACGGTAAGATAAATATTGTCCAAGTTTGGTACACAATGCTGGGTTATTAATACACAAACTCTTTAAAAATATGGACTGAATTCAAGTGGCACGCCCACACCTACCGTACAAAGACATCATATATTTCTGTATATCTGGAGAACGGAAATAGTCAAAGGTTTCATATTGGTCATCAATACACAAAATCCGATAAAATGTGGGATGTGAGCGTTGCACTTATCTTACAAAGACATTAAAGATTTTTTATATCTGAAGAACAGAAAGAGCCAAAGCCTCCAAATCAAAATAAAGATCGGTATTTATAATATAGCACTCTTAATTGTTTTAAATGAAATGCTACGAATTCCATCCCTGATATCTTAAAAGGTGTGTTTGTGTATAAAAAAAAAACTCTACGCCAAACATACGCAGATAGCTCGGACAGGTCGCTTCTTTAGAATCATGGGTTACGTGGGTTGCCGAATATTATCAGAGTATATAAAAACTTGTTCTATTCATTCCTAAGTAGGAATGTCAGTAGGAGAAATCTAGCATCCCCTCAAGTAGTATTATGAATCCAACCTCCGTTTAATTCCGCTACATACATACATATTTTACTATTCCCGAACTAAAAGATAAGCAGATGGCAAGTATCACTTTGTTTTATTTTGCATTTACTGTCAGTAATATAAACAACAACAGAGCCCCTTATCATCCTATTATACACTTAACTAAAGCCAGGATTAATTTCAATTTGGGAGAATTTTTGCAATAAAAACCCTACACCAAGTACTTAGAAAACGAGCTTAATAAGAAAACATAATTTTCAAGAAGAAGTTTAAAAAGCAAAAAAAAATAAAACTAAAAATCATACCCTTAAAGAAAAATGAACCTTAAATTAGGAACATCCTTTCGAGGGAACAGTGCTTTTTTTTTTAATCTAGTACTCCATCTAAATCGGCGCCTGGTTGTTTATAAAAAATATAAATAGAATGAATTTGATATTTTCTTTTAAAACAAACTGGTATTTTTTTCCTATTTTAAGCCCATAATGAAAAGGAAACATTACAAGACTGTATTGAACTAAATACTTGACAAGATAATTAAGTATAAAAGATAATCCAAATCCGTGCTATTGTTAAAATTGCATTGAATTCTCTTAAATAGCGTAGAATCTAGAAAATTAAGAAAAAAGGAAATATCCTACCGCAAATCTAAAGACAGGACTTGCACACTGACAAAGGCAATTAAAAATGTTTATTCTTTTTAAGAAGAAAACAACAAGAACAAATGAAAAAATCTTAAGTACGCAAAACAATCCTGAGCCGCAGGAAAAACTGCTGGCAATTTTTTTTTTTGTCTTTTTAAACGCTCTGTTTCCTAAACAAATTGGCATTTTCCTTGCAAGTGTTGTTTGAAAATAGTTTTCTAAAATCCGACATTTTGTTTTTCTTTTTTAACTTTTTTGTTTTTCTTTATTCTATTTTTTTATAAACAACCGTATTATATACTAAACACAAGGAAAAAAAGACACATTATTAAAATGCAAAAAATATACACAGTTTAATACACTTGGTGACAAACTAAATTCTATTCTTAATTCTTAAAGGGTATAGGAAAGATATCTGTTTGATTTTCTTTGCAGCACAGTGTATCCCATTATGTCTCTTGTTAACATCTTGTTTGTATGCATGTATGTAGTAAGAGTGTGTAAATACAACAAAAAGTGCACTCTGGTAAATAGAGGCCAGTAATAAACATACAAAACGATTTTATGCTTGAAGGAGAAAGAGGATTAAGTGTTATCATTTCACTTCATAGTTTTTTGTCTACAAAACAACAACTGCAACAACACAAAGAATAAGACAATATTTCTGGCAACATTTAACATTTGAAACCCAACAGCAATTAGATAAGCGAAAGAGAGGCTGTTTGCACGACTACAACAAGAAGAATTAAGATTTAATTGGATGTAAACAAGCCCAGTTTTTATTTTTTTTTTAAAGTTTTCAAATAATTTGTTTTGTATATTTTTGTATAAGATTTAAATGATTTGTTAAGCCAGGATAATTTTTGGCATTAAAATTAAGGAATACTGTAATTTAAAACCTGATCTTTTAATTAACAAAGTAATCATTGTAGCAACCGAAGTAAAAATCGTTTTTGTTTCTTAAATTTTCCTTAAAATGGTACTCTTTAAAAAGTGCTTTTTTCCAAAAAGGTATCTTTTTCCCAAAAAAGTATTCCCCTGAAAAGGATAACGTTTTTTTCAAGCTGAACGTTTTGTTAACTTTTTCAAGTAGATTTTCTTAAAAATTATACTTTTTGTTAAAAGGGTAATTTTTCGTGAAAATTTAAATTTTTAATTAAAAAAAAGTTCGTTTTGGTACTAAAAAAAATTCTGCAAAATTTTTCACCAATTAAAGCATTATTCAAAAATAAAATTAGTTTTATTTAAAAATTTAACGCCTAATTAAGTGAATTCAATGTTTAATCAAATGAATTAAACGTTTAATTGATACTATTAATTTGTTTACTAATGCATACCTAATTAATTTTTTAATTAATAATCTAAAATTTTTTAATTGATATCAATTTTATTTTTTTTCTGTGTAAAAAATAAGGTACTAACGGTTTAAAAGGTACTTTTTGTAAAAAGGTACTCTTGAGTAGCTATTGAGCAAAGTATTCTTGAACAAACAGATTAATGTCCCCACTGACGATATTGCCTTATCTTCCCCAAATAAAAGCCTGTTAAAGGTCTGATTGTCTTCACAGTAAGTTTCGAGCCCAGTTTTGTAGCTATTGAGCAAAGTATTCTTGAACAAACAGATTAATGTCCCCACTGACGATATTGCCTTATCTTCCCCAAATAAAAGCCTGTTAAAGGTCTGATTGTCTTCACAGTAAGTTTCGAGCCCAGTTTTGCCAACTCATCGGGCATTAACGGTGATGTTGCAGTGTCCCGAGACCCAGCACAGCCTCAACACACAATTCCCTAAGATTTCCCTTAGAGCTTTTCTTCATTCATTATTAAATAGCTTTGGATTCACAAAACTTTCCATCAAAGCCCTTGAGTGAGATTGATAATTATGGTGTTTTTTTATTCAAAAGGGGGATGTTTTTAATTGCGCTGTTTTAAGATCATTTTAATCTACATAACTTCCAAATGTCATTATGATATCAGACTTATAGCATGTCAAACCTTAAAATTACTATTTTTACTCATATTGAAAGTCCTTTCATTCGTTTACACTATAGAAATAATAATTTTAATTTTTGACATTCCATGAATCAGACATAGATAGAGATATCACAATGAAATTTTGAAGTTGTGTAGACCGAAGAGATCTTAAAACAGTGGACTTAAAAGCATCCCTATTTTTGATTAAGAAATACCCTAAATTCCCAATCCCGGAAAAACGCTTTAAAAAAAATTATTTTTTTTACAAAAATATCAAAACTGCTACAAGTTACCACTCGATATTGATCAGAATTTTCCAGAAAATCATGGACATATTAGAAAACATTACTGTTCTAATTTTATTAAAATCAGTGTGTTGAATTTCTAGAATTTTTTACTTTAATAAATTTTTTGTTTGAAAAATTTGCTTTTTTTTGGATAGGGCATGTTGGAGACACAAATTTCAAATTGACTAAAAATTGCTTCTACAAGGATATTCATAACGTTTTCTTTCGACAAATAGAAGAATTTTAATTTATTTCTGGAGAAAATATTGTTTTATTAGCGAGTATTCATATGTATTACCTTTATACGCATATACATTCGCCTGAAATAAACCTCTATAATTATAGAAAAATGCATAAGCATTTAATAATACAACAAAACATTGCTTAAAGTCTGCTTTTCTTCCAATTTAAAAAAATTGTTAACCCCCTATTGATAACAGGTTTATATTCAACATTATCCAGCCGATTAAAAAACTAGAAAAATCGTTAAAAAAAATCAGCCCAAAAAATCCGTTTTATCCGAATATCTTGAAAGGCAAAGGCGATAATTTAGCATTTAAGCATATTTTTTGTAGGTCAGCTTTAGTTTTATTTTTTTGCAATCCATAAATAATATTCTTGGCGAATTTTTTAAAAATTAGAATATCCGAGGTTACTAATTAAAGAGGACCACAATCACTCTCACGACCCTCTATGAACCCGTGTTCTTTCAAATCAACTCAAAAGCTTTGATAGTTCCAAGAATTGCATCATTAATTTTTAAAACAAAACTTTCGTAAACCATTGTGTTATAAAAAAATGTTGCGAGTTATTTCATTAAAATGAAAAAAGTGTTCAACAGTTCCAAACAGTTGCAAAAGTACATATCGGAAAAAGAGGACATTTTCAGCTTTCTAATGGGAACAAAATCTTTAACACTTTTGACCCTAACAAGTTATATTCCTCTGAATTTCGGTTTTACCTAAAATATAGAACCAAGGGAAACTTTTAATAACACATCACATATAAATGATACAGAGATGTAATGAAGCATTTCTTAACGACTACTATCCCACTAATATAAAAAAATTTCGACACATTATGGAAAACAGTTTGCGAGTATTCATAATTTAGTTCTGATCAAATTTACAAAAATTAAATTTTTTCTAAAACAACATAAAATATTTGTTCACAGCAGCTTGCCACACCCACAATTACCAATATTTTGATGCAGTTTTTTGGATATCTTAAGCTTCGTACAGACGATGGTCAGATCTTACAATGTTGTCATTAAAATTGACTAAAAATTTCTTGCAACTGTGTGAACATTGTACGCTATTTTCATATGGCAGATGTGTTAAATTAATGCATCTGACAGTGGCACCATTGTCAGAAAAATGACAACATTGTCCATCGTCTGTACGAAGCTTTAATTCTAATATGTTTGCTATGAAATTGCATTAAAGTTTTTTAAATCGGCGATAACAAAAAACCACAATTTTTTGGCCGATGAAATTCAATTTCATCCGCTGCTAGAACATAAATGACGGAAATACCGTCAAAACTGCCTTTGAGATGTTCCACTGACAACCGAGTAAATATTTCACATTTGTGGTCAGTTCTCAAAAAGCGAGATCCTATAGGACAATTACGTATTTTACATATCCAAATTTATTCGCATTTTGCGAGCTAGCATTTACAAAATTTTTTGTTATTTTTAAAATAATTAAAGCATATTTTTTCTGGATTTTAATCTTGTACAAAATTTTCAAAAAAAAAAAAAAAATCTTTATCCCAAATGACCGTTATATTAACTTCCCGTAACTCTTTTGGTGGTCCCCATTAGTAGAACACACAGTAGTTGCAATTTATTTTTCCAATGATTGAAACTGTTCACAAATTTCAAATGCCTCTTTTCCACAAAAGAAGAACGAGAAAAAAAATTGTAAATTCATGTTCAAGTCATAAATATTTGATCAATAAGACAAAACACAAATCAATGTTGAAAGAACTTTGAAGTTCTATTTCTCATAGAACCACGTCATTTTTCTAGTTTCAAGATTTGCCGTAGTTGGTGGTGCGATTTTGTTTGAAAGTTTAACATGAGACGCTTCATTTGTTATAAAGATTTTCACAGTAATTGTGATTCGTGTTGCAGTGTATGTTGTTTCGCGACTTACAATAAAAAAAAAATAAAAAAAATTAAAGAACTTAAAAAACGCCCTAAATCATTTGTTCAGTCTTGGCCTGGCGCCTTCTCTTTAAATTAAGCTTACAAAAGACTATAACAACAGCCGCAGTAAGGAAGAAGAAAAGGAACATGTCAAAATAAAAACCAACATAAAAGACTCACATCTACCAAATGTTTTTGCTTTCGACTCCACAGAAGCTTAAGCCAAGCGCTTTAATAGCCTTTGAAAGTTGTTCTCATTTTGTCCAGTTTAGTCCGTCCATTTGGCAACATGTTTGTTACAATTGCTGGCACTTGTTTGAATCGAATTTGCACCTTTTTGAGAAAGAAACAAACGCGACTTTACAAAAATTCACAGTATCAGAAAAAGAACCAACAACAACAACAACGAAAAAGCTCCCAATTTAGGAACCACTAATATGACTACATATGTAGAAATGTCTGTTTGTCCCTTTGAAGGTATAAATGTATGTAGTCAGTAACCCATATTTGCAGCATTTTATTATAGCTCTCCAATGCCAGACCTCCCGCAGATAATTGCCCATCATCTCATCTTGTTCCGCCCAGCTATTTAACAACAAGTATACACTCATTTGATTCGATTTTAGTACACACTGGCTAGTTAGCTGGCTGGCTGGCCTCATCATCATCATCTTCGTCATCATCTTGTTGATGTTTTCTTTATTGTTTTTGCTGGTGTTGTTGTTATTGCCGTCTGTCTGCCTATTTGTGCCAGCCCAAATGCTGTTTTAAACTACTACTACTAACAATTACACTCTACTAATTCATCTTTCGAAAAAGTGTATTTGATTCATTCAACTAAATGTGACTCCGTCTCTGCGGGGGTACCCAATTGTGGTCAGTCGATTTCATATAATCTTAACAAAGTTTTTTTATTATAATTGTACTTTAATTAGCAAAAAAATATGATAAATCGGGAAAAACGCTTTAGGAGAAAGATTCTAAATATTTCTACGAAGCCAAATTACTTTAAATTAATTTAATTTGATTTTATTTTTTTACAGAAACTGTGCTAAAGCTCTCTCAAAATAAGTTTAATTAAATATGTATTCTCAAAATGGTTATTTTTTTTTAAATACATCAAAAAAATGTTCTTGATGGTAAAACTAACATTTTCTTAAGGGCAAAATAAACCACACAAATTGCTTGGCAAACATCTCAAAATTTTACTTTTGTACAAGTTTTTGGTGATGTTAATTGGGGTGTTTGCTGTTTGGACAAACATTTGAAGCAATGTTTGTAGAAATATTAAAATTTTTAATATTTGGCAGATATGGTGAATATTTATGGTGCCTAGTGCTAAATGTAATCATTTTAGCGAAAACATTGCAGAGTGAAGACGTTGAAGAAAAATCATTTTCAGTCGTTAATTCTAATTTTTTTAAGCAGCATTGTTTGCCACAGTTCGTTGTTTAAACCACTCTTCACTGCAAATTATTTTCCTTCATTTTATATCTCTCCTTAGTTTTAAACAAAAAGCGAGCAAGATTTTCGCAACACTATCGTCGGAATCAAAGAGTGTATTTGCCAAGCCATTTGTGTGGTTTATTTTGCCCTTTAAATACGCAGTAAAACAATTTTTCATTTTGCGAAGCCCTTTAAAAAAATAAAGGCAGAATTATGCGCTACGCAATAAGACGTACAGAGTTGCAGTAAAGTAAGTGAACGAATCTTAACAAGTTTTATAAAAAAAAAAATTTAATTTCAAGTGCCACAGCATTCCCTTACTACGAAGCAGGTTTGTTAGGGAGAATACTAAAAAAATAACAGTAACAAAACATTTAGTGTGTAAAGCTGCTAGCTACACTCACTAGTTTTTAGATGCATTGAATTTTTGTGTCAAAAATGTATTGCTTCAAAGTGGGAACTCACCATTGATGCCTTCCTAAGCAAAATGGTAAGCTAAACTCTACATTTCTCCCTTACAAACCTGCTTCGTTTGAAGCTCAATTTTTTATTCGGTAAGCTTAGAAAAGCGTTTTAAATACTGAAAAATGCTATAAAATTGAAAAGGAAAAAAGTTTATGAAGCTTTTTTTGAAGTTTAATAGAAAAGCTTTTTAAAAAATGTTTAATATAAAAGCTTTTAAAAAAAAGTTTAATAGAAAAAGGTTTTTATAAAAAATTTTATAAACAAGCTTTTTTATAAAAAAAGTTTAATGAACAAGCTTTTTTATAAAAAGTTTATTTAAAAGCTTTTTTATAAAAAGTTTATTTAAAAGCTTTTTGTAAAACATTTTTATAAAAAGCTTTTTAAAAAATATTTAATAAAAAAGCTTTTTATAAAAGTATTTCATAAAAAAGCTTTTCATAAAAGTTTTTCGTAAAAAAGCAGTTATCTTTTAATAAAGATTTTTAAAAATAGCTTTTTAAAAAAATTGTTAAAAAAAAACTTTATATTAAAATGTAAAATATGTGCAAATTCTTTTTCTAAAAAAATTAGAAAACTTGTTGAATGTTTAAAAAAGTTTTTTAAACAATGTTTTTTTTAATAAGCAACTTTTTATATAAAAGCTTTTTTGCTAAAAAGTTTTTCATTTTAACTAAGATTGCATAAATTAATCATTTTAAGGATTTTGTTTAAAAGCCTTTCTTGATATCTTACAGACTTACCTCTAAGCCTGACTTTCCTCGTAGCTAGCGTAGGGTGAGCTGTAATTGAAGCTGTGAATATTTTTTGTGCTATATTGCAGCAGCCAAGAATCGCGCCTAAAGCTTTTGCAGTTGTGTTGGTGGCGACACATCTTTTTTCTTGATTTTTTTTAATTCTTTTATGGTGGATTCCTTGCAATGCCCGTACTTGAATTTTTAACAAGATTTTTCTAAAAAAAAAAAAACACGAAAAAAATTAAAATAAACTGTGGCGCTTTACCTTAAGTAAATTTTAGTGCTTTTTCATGAAATAACGAAAACAAATAAATACTTTGTTAATAAAGCATTTAAAATTATTGGTTGTTGCCATTTTACATACAAAAAAATTTTAAAATATTTAAGAAAAAAACAATTTATATTTTAAGGAAACCAAAATGGATAAAAAAAGGAAATTTTTCAAAATCCAGTTTAAACGATTGTTTCATACAGAAAGTCATTAAGACAGTTACGAATACAGAAATAGCACTTTTGCACAATACAATACACAGTTTGTGCACTACTTACAACGAGGTGCTAATTAGAATACCCAATAAGCTTGTTAACAAAGAGTTGATTTGTTAAAAAACTATTATCTGTCTGCCAGCTCAATCAACTCTGAATTTTAATGATTTAATGAATGACAAACGTTTGGCAGCTAGTCTGCGCTTCACTCATTGGTGGACCACAGAGAGAGATTCCTGCACCACAAGGAATATGCTTTAGCTGCATTCCTGGATATTAAGGGAGCTTACAACAACGTGAAACCTGAATCGGTTATTAACACTGTTGTGTTTAATGAAACAACATATAACTTTAATGTTTGTAATTAATTTATTTAATTCTTAAAAACTTCACAAATATAATTCAATTTTAATTAATACGTTTGTTGCTTACTCCACCGCTAAAACTCTAATGTCGTTTTCTTTAAAGTTCTCATTCTTCTATCTCTTGACATTCGCATAACAGTGATGCCAACACCTCCCCTCTTCAAAAAACAAAGTCCTTGAACCTTTGAGGAGGTCTCCGATCTCTGGCCGGTCTCCGACTCGTGGTTGGTGTAATTTCTTCGCTCCCTTGATCGTTATTAACTGGTGGCAGTTGCTGAGGCACTTGTATTGATTCGTCACATAAAATGACTAAAGGTAGCTCTACATCTGTTTCTTCAATATTCGATTGCTTAGGGCGCATTCGCATTTGGTTTATATGGGATCTGATATTCTTTTTAGAATCATTTAGTTGAACACGGTACATTACCTTACCAATTCGCTCCTTGACTGACCCAGTTGACCATTTATACTTGTTGTTATTATAGACTTTAACATCAACGGTATCTCCCACTAAGATTTGACGAAATTTTGCTTTGTGATAATCGTTAAATTGGTTATTTTGGGTTTGCTGACGTTCATTGCATACTCTGTTGTCTTGATGAGCGCTGTTGGGTTTAAGTAAGTCTAGTGGCGTTCTTATTTTATATCCTAGCATGAGGTCTGCTGGAGACTTTTGCATAGGTGTGCACGGATTTGGTGTAGTACGGTAAGTAGACAAGAACACTTGAAGCGCGTCCTGTAGGCCTCCTTCCCCTTGATTTTTCTGAAGTGATCGCTTGAGCGTGTCCACAAACCTCTCAGCCTGACCGTTTGACTGTGGGTGATACGGGGCGGTTCGAACATGATCTACTCCATTCTGCTCACAAAACAAATTGAACTGGGCTGAGACAAATTGTGTTCCGTTGTCCGAAACTAAGGTTTGCGGAAGACCAAATCTCGCGAAAATGGTCTGTAGTAACTGTATTGTTCTTCCTGATGTTGTTGTGGTTGTTTCAATAATTTCTGGCCATTTTGAATATGCGTCTATTACCACTAGGAAATACGTGCTTTCAATTGGACCAGCGTAATCGACGTGTATACGCTCCCAAGGAGCATCTGGTGTTTTCCATGACTCAAGTAGCGCTTTAGAAGGTGATTTGGCGACACTGGCGCATTTATCGCAACTTTTTACTAGATCTTCGATCTGCGTATCCATACCAGGCCAAAAAACATAGCTTCTTGCGATTGTCTTCATTAGTTGCATCCCTTGATGCGCTTTGTGAAGCTGTTGCAATATACGGGTTCTGTACTTACGTGGTATTACTAACCGTTCTCCATACATTAGGCAGTCGTTTAAAACGTAAAGACCGTCTTTATGTTTATAAAAACTGCGGACGTCAGAGTCAGTGATTTGTGCGGCTGCGGGCCAGCCGTCTTGAACATGTTTTATAATTTGCTGCATCAACCCTGATTGTTGTGTGGCTCCTTGAACCATGTTGTGCGTTACTGGTAACTTACGCAGGATGTCGTCTTGAACTCGACCGATATCGTCTTCTGCATGAATTGAAGCGATTACAATGTCCTCATCTGGTTTGATGTGATTGTTAATCAGACGGGAAAGTACATCTGCATAGCCAAAATTGGTGGTTGATACGTATTCAATACTAAAGTCATACATTTTAAGCGTGAGTGCCCATCTCTGCAGCCGATTCGCTGTATACACTGGAATACCTTTCTTAGATCCGAAAATCGATAACAGCGGCTTGTGATCGGTTTGTAGGGTGAATCTGCGGCCAAAAATGTACTTGTGGAATTTGGTGACGGCAAAAACTAAAGCAAGCGCTTCCTTTTCTATTTGGCTGTAGCCATGCTCGGCTTTTGTCAATGACCTTGACGCATGACTGATTGCCTTCATAGAACTGTCGTCAAACCTGTGGTACAGGCATGCCCCAATGCCTGCATTTGATGCATCAGCGGCTACGACAATGTCTACATTTGGGTCAAAATGCGTGAGAAGTAGATCGGATTTGAGGGTCTCTTTGAATTTGTTGAAAGATCGCTGACACTCTTCCGTCCAGTCCCATGTAGCATCCTTGCGGAGAAGTGCATCCAATGGTCGGCGTAACTCATGCATCTTCCTAACATATTTGCCGTAATAATTTATAGCTCCCAGATATGACTGTAGGGTCGCCAAATTAGAAGGTGGAGGCATGTTCGTTATGGCCTCAATTTTGCCAGGGTCGGGGCGAAGACCATCTTTGTCGATAATTTGTCCAAGATATCACACAGAACGCATACCAAATTTACATTTTTCGATTTTAAGTGTAAAACCGAAATTTTCGATTCTCTCAAGAACACGTGCTAGATTTTCATCATGGTTTGCCTCACTAGTGCCTGAGACGATGATATCATCCATGTATGCGGCAACGCCATCTAAATCATCGACCATCGTTGACATAATTTGTTGAAATGCCCCTGGGGCTGACTTTATGCCTGGCGGTAGGCGATTGAACGTAAAAAGTCCACGGTGCGTATTGATAGTGAGTATCTTACGTGAGTCTTCTTCTATTTCGACTTGCAGGAAGGCATCGGAGAGGTCGATATGGCTAAAACTTTTACCATTCCCGATTTTTGCAAAAATTGATTCTGGCAGAGGAAGCGGAAACTGATTTGGTTGAAGCGCCTCATTTAAACCTGTCGAGTAATCTGCACAGATTCTAACGTTACCCTCCTTTTTTTTAATAACGACGATGGGTGCTGCCCAGTCTGAGTATTCGACAGGGGAAATTATTCCTAAATTTTGCAGTATCTGCAATTCTTCATCCACTAGCGGTAAAACTGCATATGCGACTGGTCGTTTCGGTTTGAACACGGGTTTCGCCCCCTGCTTTAGATGAATCTTAACCTTTGTTTTAGTACATAGCCCCAATCTGCCATCGAACAATTTATGGAACCGAGATACGACTGGATGCGCCGATATGTGATCTTCTGCGATGTGATTACAAACTTCCCGTAGAGGTACGTCCCATAGATTAAATTTTTCTATGAAGTCTATGCCCATAAGATTTATTTCATCGGCCACATAGCAAATTCCGCTTTTAATAACGTCCCTCAACTTAATATCACAATAAAATTGTCCGGTTATGTTAAGACGATGCTTGTCTGCATTATATGCTGTGGATGTTGGCTTTGATAGTTTCGGCTTCCCAATGTGTTCCCACAATGACTTTGAAATGATTGTGATGTCCGACCCACTGTCGATCTGCAGAGTAGCATCTACGCCATTTATACGCACTGTAATGAATTTGCGCTTTGTTTGCATACCGCCTACGCTATTTACAGAAATTTCTTTAACAGAAGCTTTATCTTTATTGGACTTTTGAGAAGTACTTATCTTGCTTGGTTGTTTGTTAGGAAAACAACCACAATAACCTTCCTTGTGCCCAATCCGTGTGCATTGCTTACACCTGTGGCTCTTGTATTGACAGTCCTTCATGTAATGCATTCCGCCGCATGCCCAGCACGGTGTGCGTGGGGTGCTAGACAAACTGTCGGCTAATTTGCTGTTTACTGCTTGACCTTGATGTGAATTGGTTGACATATTTTTGACTCGTTTTTGTTTTACAGAATTTACAGCTATCTTTGTCCCGCTGGGCTTCACAATTAAATTTGCATCCGACTTTAAATTTATGACCATTTGACATTCAGCTATAAGCTTATCGATCCCCTTCAACGTGCCATCATTTAATTTTGATAAAAGCCGCGTGCGGATTTCTTTATCACGCGATGATCTTAACCCGAGTATGAAAATCAAGCTTTTGAACTCGTCTGCTGATATTTTTGATAGTTCAAACCCTTCGCAAAATTTGTTGACTTTGCTACCGTATGTAGTAAAATCTTCTAGGTCATTTTTCTCTAGCTGAAGGCACTCGTACCGACGATGAAACAACGATTTTTTTGGCCCAAACAGCCCACTCAGTTTTTCAACGGTTTCAGAAAATGTAAAATCAGATGTCGTCTTTGGCAAAATCAAGTTCGAGTACTTCTCGTAATTTGAAGTATGAACTTTACGTAGAAGAAGTCTTACTTTAGCGGAGTCGTCAAGATTTTTGCCATCTTCCTTAAAAAGCTGTTCATACCTGTTGTACCATGATTCAAAGAATACCCCTGCCTCTGCGTCGTAGCAAAATTCAGCGATCTGAGTTGAGAGATCAAATGCTATGTTTGAGGTTATGTTCTTTTCATCGCTTTTTTGTAAAAGTTGCTGAAGTATTGCGTCATGATTTTGAAGGAGCCTGGTTAGCGTTTCGAGACATTTGTCGGTCATGATGAATATTTTTGTCACGGAATTTTCTCGTAAAAAATTTCCTTTTCCCTTTTGAAAAGAGACGGTGGAAGCAACTGAATTAACACGTGGGGGAAAATTTTACAATGGTGTTGGTGCAATTTTTTATTTGCGTATACCAATTTTTAATTTTGTAAAATTTCCAAAAATCCTCGTCGCCACAAATATGTTGTGTTTAATGAATTAACATATAACTTTAATGTTTGTAATTCATTTATTTAATTCTTAAAAACTTCACAAATATAATTCAATTTTAATTAATACGTTTGTTGCTTACTCCACCGCTAAAACTCTAATGTCGTTTTCTTTAAAGTTCTCATTCTTCTATCTCTTGACATTCGCATAACAGTGATGCCAACAAACACTATGAGACTTTTGGAGATCGACCCAACGATCATTAAATTTGTCAGCAGTATCTTGCACTTCAGGCGTATTGAATCCACCTTGGGTGCCTCGAACAGTTCCACGGACTAGGGGCACCCCGCAAGGTGGTGTACTGTCACCTTTTCTTTGGAAACTAAATATAAATATCGTACTCAGGGCAATCGAAAGGACGTGCAGCAGAACGGTCGCGTATGCGGATGACGTTGCAGTTGTGGCTATGGGTAAAGATCCCAGACTATTGTCTAAACTTATGGAGTCCGCACTGGACGTCCCAACAAAGTGGTGTCAGGACTGTGAACTGGATGTAAATCGTGCCAAAACAGAAGTGGTTCTTTTCACAAGGAAATACCAAATTTCCAAATTTTATAATTTTATACCCCGAAGATAAAGGGGGTCTTCTTGGAACTGTCCGATAGTGACAAGTATTTTGGGCTTATATTGGACAGCAAATTGAACTAAAAGATGACCACCATTTCCGGGACAACTAATGCAGCAACTGCATTATATTGCTGCAAAAGGGTCATTGGCCTAAACTGGGGAATCAACCCGATGAATGTATACTGGCTATATGAATGTGTCATTAAACCCATTCTGTTCTAAGGGGCAGCTGTTTCGTGGCCGGCGCCCAAGGTTAATGGTCATCAAACTAATTTTGAACGTACAATGAGAATGGTGAAGGTGACGGTAACAGGTGCCATTAGAACAACCCCCTCTAAGGCATTGTTTACGATCTTGAACTGGTTACCACCAGACATTTTGGCGAAAAGGTTAGCTGTGCACACGGCAGTAAGACTTAGTTACACTAGAGCATGGAGGGATTACAATATCGGGCATGCTAAAATCCTGTTTGAGATAAATTGTCACATGGATGTTGATTATGTCAAACCTGAGCCAATCTTTGATCCTAGCTTAACCATAAGCATTTTGGATAACATCGAGAATTGTCCAAGAATGCCGGATGTCTCTGGAGGAGATAGCCAGGTTACCCTTAAGTGGGTCCCAGGACACAGGGAAATGCATGGAAACTGTATGGCGGATTCGTTGGCGCATGCAGGTACCACTTTGAATTAAAAAAGATCGTCGGCTTTATAAGCAAACCTGCTAAATCCACTTGTTAAGTAAATTATGATTTTGGTGCTGTGTGGTAGAGAAAGATATGCCTCGTCGACCAGCATGTGTTTTTCTTCAATTTGAGTCTTGAAGTAAGAAAAACCAACCATATTTTTGGTTTTCCTCCCAAGCTGCAAATATAGAATATAAAAAGCTTTTTGACTCTCCTGTAAAATGTGCTGAAAGGGATTTTAGCAGGTTTGCATATTAAGCCGACGATATTATATGATAGGTGATTCACTCCCAAGGATTAAGCAACTTATTGCACACAAGTTTCATATTATTGCCGGTCAAAGATGGCTTGATGAAACCCCTGTGGGGAAACCAGGATAATCTGGCCCGTCAGACGAAAAAAGAACTAGGCGGGCTGTCCAGTCTTCACATCAGAAACCTCATTGCGGTTATAACTGGCCACTGGCCCATTAGGAGGCACGCCCAAAGGCTAGGGCTCCCTTACAATGACCTATGTAAAAGTTGCGGCGACGAGGAGAAGGAAGATCTTCATTTTCATTTTCCGGCATTCGGAGAATTAAGACTTAAACTGTTTGGCCCAAGAACTATTGATTTAAACAAAATCCACTTCTTTATTGAATAGACTGGGTAGCTGAGTGAGAATATTAGCAGCCAGGTAACATAGGACCGTTGGGAGACGGTGCGACATGGTTACACAACGGGAACAAATAAATAGGCCCACGTGAGCTGTGCTTGATTCCGGCTGTCAATGGAACCTTAGATAACCGTGACAGCAAGTTAACCAAGATATAAGCAAATCGTTAGCCAGACTTTGGTAAGTGCAAATCAAAACAAATTGGTTCGAACTGTCAAAATCTGTTGTAGTTGAATTCGCCTTGGGTAAGTGTATTATGAATAAACTTTGTGCTTACTTCATGACAACTATTCGTTATGAATACGGCCATTAGTTTTTATTTTCTTATATTTTAATTATAGATATTACAATTTGATTCTTGTAAATACATATATTTTATATAAAATGACAGTGCTTTTAATTTCTCCTTGGCTGTTTATCACTTTATCTGATTAAAATACCACATTTTTTACGTTTTAGATGGTATGTACTTTTTTTTGTTGCTGTAAAACTGGTCAATAATTTCATTCGCTGCGGTTACTTAAAATGTGATTTTATTAAAACCCATTTCGTAGAGAAATATAATTTTCAACCCCTAAAATAAACTGTTAAACCAATTTTTTATGATGGCAAACAAATTGAAAGTTTCATTGCGATTTGTGTCCCATTGGGATTGTTTGGTGGTGCTAGAAAGTCATACATTTATTTTTTTCCACTTTAATTTAGAATACACAGAGAAAAGTTTTAAAAGAAAAAGAAATTATTGAAAAACAGCAGTGTTGTCAATTAAGCCATTAAGTGTATAGATTTAGTCATTTTTATCTCGTTTAGCCATGAAAAAAACAATTTAACAATTGACTATTTTTTTATCCCTTTTTTATTTAGCTAAATTTCTTCCAAATTCAAATTTTAAACCAAAAAATTTTATAAATGCCGCAATAGTTGCGTTTTAACGTTTAAGCTATAATAATTTCTTAACGCAAATCACTTTTACAATAAAAAAAAATTAATTTTATCGATAAAATGTATTTTAATACAAACAAAATATTCTCTTACGTACAATTTCACTGCATTATATAAATTTCGTAAGTTTTATTTTAATGCTAGCTTTACCCGGTGCGCTTCGCTACCCCCATCGAAATAAAATTAGTAAAATTTTTTTAAAACAGATCTCGTGTATTGATAACGAAGCAATTTGTACTACAGGGGCCTAATTCTGGCATTCGTGATCGAGTACTTTCTCGATTCGAAAGCAATTTTATTTCAGTCAATACTGAACTAATCAAAATTATTTTTTCTATATTGTGAAACTCAAATTAATGCTTTACAATAACGAAAAAATTTTTCCAATTCGTTCAGTATTGACTGAAATAGTTAGATATTAAATTGCTTTCGAATCGAGAAAGTACTCGATCACGAATGCCAGAATCTGGCCCCAGATATGTATACAGAAATTTAAAATGTCTTTGTTTGGGAGGTGCCATGTCTACTTTTCCAATTGAACCTACTTTTTGGCAGATGTTGAGAAATCATTACTAAGTAACTAGTATATTATTATCTCAACTAAAGATGTTATGATAACGACACAGATATATAGAAATCTATCGGGTGTGTTTTAGAATCCGAGTCCACTCAAAAGTGGAATACTTCAGAATTTTTGTGTTCTTCATTTCACATCCACATGTTTTTATTCGTTTTCAATTAGAGAAGTAAGGGGTTGGTGAAAGTAAAACGAATCGACTTTTATTCTATCATGTGATAACTAGGGCAACCAAAAAAAAGCAAATGCTTATTTTTTTGTTTACAAGATAGAAAAATTTTGATTGAACATAAATTCCGATCATAAAAAAACAAAGAAAATTAGCTATATTTGTTAGGGCTTTTTTTGCTTATTTTTGCAATATCGGATTTTTTTAGTTATTTTTACGATATCGGTTTTTTTACTTATTTTGCCATTTTAAGATAATTTTTCATTTTTTTTAATACGAAAAAAGACTTATTTAATAAAATTTAGCAAAAATCGTTATTATTATTTTTTTTATGTGCTTAATTTAATTTAGCCCCCATACAAGCTGCTATCCACAAGGTAGTCTTTGTGCCCACTATCAAACCAATTTTAATGCAATTTAAGACATATGTAGATAGATCCATATTTATATGGACACGTAAGGTATGAATTTTTTAAAAAATAGGACCACGAGGGGAGATAGGGTCAATTTCTGCCCATCAGTAACTATTTAACCGATTTTAATAAAATTTAAAACATAGATAGAAACCTATTCATATAGCCATACACTCTCGAAACTTGTTTTTAAATACTGTGGTGTTGGGTATGATACGGTCGGGCTTGACCGACTATTCTTTCTTACTTGATTTTTATGCAACTCTGTCTTAGCGGCACTGTAACGTACTTTTTATAGTGTTGTGTATAATTTTTATGTGTTTATGTTTTTAGTATTAAGCCTTTTTATCAACTTATTTTATTATTTGCAGTCTGTAAAGTCTTTTACCATCATACTTTGTAACGTCTTATTTCTTTTTAAATATAGTTTTTGTATAAAGTAACGTCTGTTAGTTCCCCTTCTCTCTGTTTTTGGTATAGTAACGTCTTATTTTTTGCTTTTTTAATATAGTTTAAGCTATTAAGATTTCTCTGTACATCAAATATTATTAATTTCTGCAAATTTTGGGGTTTTACACGAAGTTGTAACAAAATTGGAAATAAAAAATTTTTCATTGGTTTTCTAAGTGAACATAGTTATGGACCGTAAGAAAAATGTCCCGTGCTCCAGGGGATATAGGAGACAAAGTTTATACAAAATTTAAATCAGTTTCATTAAAAATTGAAGAATTTTCGGTATTAAAAGATGTTGGGGATATTTTGGGAGGCAAGCGGAATTATGAGTCCAATCGTATAAAATATACTTCAGAGCAAATACTCAATTTAAAGTATGCTCCCTTAACATCTGTAGACGTAGGAAGAACTTGTTCTTTGTACAAGAACTTGCTGACTCCAAGCAGACATACATAGTTTTCTTTTTGAAAATTTATTGCATCAACTTATAATTTACTATAACAACGTATTAAACGAATTAAGTGGAAAATAAACAAGTTTAAATTGCTTTTTTTTAATTTTAACAGCTTATTTTCATGTTTTTAAACGCTTTTTTTGAGAGCTTAATACTGTTTTTAAGTGCTCTTTTTTTTTGGTTGCCCTATTTTTAACTATATTTAACCTATATTTTACAAAAAAAAATTTTTGTTTTTAGTTTAAAATGTTCCTTATTCAATTTTATTAAATTTATCGTTTCCTAAAACGCAAAAGGCCCTAACTAACCAAAAATTTAAAATCGACTTTTTCATTGATTTTGATGTTAATGTAGCTCATTTTTAAACGCTTTTTATGTTATTTTCCGACAATTTGTTTTTTTTAAGCGATTCAGCCACTTCAAATTAGTTTTTTGGGTGGTTTAAAATTTTGCAATTAGCAAATTTTTGCGAATTTCCGCTTATTTAGCAATTTTTACCGAATTTTTGCCTTTTCTTTATAGTTTTAGGGACTTTTAATCAATTTTATGGCTTGTTTGAAATATTAAAAATTTTCGCTATTTTTGCAAATTTTGTTGTTGTTTTCGACATTTTATTTTGTTACACCCATTTAAAGATTTCAAATAAATTTTAGTGTTTGTTTAAAAGTTTGAAACTTTTCGCGAATTTCAGCCATGTTCGCGATGCGATGGTGGGTGGTACTATTTGGATAACGTTAACTGGTGCCGCAACGACGCTGAAGATTGAAACTACATTTACATTTTTTTTTCAGTTTTTGTAAAAAATTAGCATTAAATTATTACTTTTGCAACTGATTGTAAAAAAATCTTAATGTCTAATTATCGTTCTAATCTATATATATAAAATTGTAACGTTACTGACTCTCTGATTCATCATCGCACAGCCTAAACGTCTGATGCTAAAAACTTGAAATTTGGGCTCACCACAAATCGGTCCACTAAGAGATTTTTGGAAATTCGAATGTTTAGGGGGTAAAAAAGGGTAAATTCGGAAACCTTTTATCTCCAAATCTAAAAGAGACACAAGAAAACTGTAATATTTACTTATCGTTGTTCTTTTGAAAAATAAGTAGACAGGTTTCTGGTACTTTTTTGAAATTCGGCTCTTTTATGGTGATAACGGGTAAAACTTGAATTTTGGTACGTTTTTGTCAGCCCATCTGTCTTTTGAACCAATAAACCAAGAAATAAAATTTATACCACATTCGAAACTTATCAAAAAAATACGAATACAAGTTTGGTACTTTTTCGAAATTCGAACGTTTAACCGGTGAAAATCGTAACTATTTTTGGTACTTTTTTACAAAAAATTTTGCTTCATTCATTGACATATTCGTACTAAATTAGGGGTACCCCCTAAAATACTGCAATTTTTGATACTTTAATGGGGGGGGGAAATAGTACCAAAATGGGAAATACGGGAAATTTAAACTTTCTTCAGCTTTCTGGTTCTACAACAGGTATTTTTTAATTATGAGATAAAAAAGAAAATATTTGCTTTAAAAGTGTTAAAGTCATGGAAATTTCCCCAGGCCATTAACGTGTCTCAGGGCACTTGAACAAGAAACTTGAAAAACACATATATTTTTTTTAACTCCATTTTCAAATTTTTGTTAAACAAATTTCAGAATTTTTTTTATCATCACATTGGAATTTATTTAGAATCTAATAGGGAAAACAAATATGAAAAAATTATTTCAATACCTTCCACGTTTTTTCGTACTTGCGATTTAAATTTTTCGATTTTGAGGGAAAAACTAATTTTTTGGCCATATTTTGGCGAATGAGTCTAATTTCCTTACTGTTATGAATTTTAAGTATAACTTATTCAGAATATTAAAAACAAAATAAAATTTTAAATATACTCTGCAGGTTTTACTAAAATCGGAGAACATTAACCCTAAAATCATGAAGGTAAATTTCGACAAATTTGGGAATTTTGAAAGAAAATATAGTGAAATATGTGTTGTATTTTTTGTGCCGATTTTTATGAAACTGGAGCAGAATATACCCTAGTCATATCAAGACAAAACAGTGCAAAAATTGAGATAAACTCTTAAATTCATTTGGGGTCAACATGAACCCAAACTTTTTAAAATTTGAACGTATGTATACGTTTTTTTAAATATAAAAATAAAAAAAATTATTGTGTTGTTTTCACAACACAAGTGATTGAACGTTAAGTAAAATTTATATGAAACGTACTCAGTTTTTTGAGTGTTATTCATAAAAATTTTACTACACGTTTAATCACTTGTGTTCTGAAAACAGCACATAATTTTAAAATATATGGAAATAAAATTAACTAAACCATTTTCATCATATACCAAATGTGCATCAAACGGCTAAAATCTATTCTGTTTTGATTTTAAAATCTACAATACAAAAATTATTATATTCGGGCATGTTCTAGAAGTTGAATTGAAGTGGGTTTGAAATCGAGCAAATCTTAAAAACGACCCTGTACTAAAAGTTTATTAAAATATTCCATTTTATCAATTTCATTTTTTTAAGTAAAACCAGGAAAAACTACGGTCATTTTGTAAATAGTCAACAAATATGGAGAAAAAAATTACTGCAGAAACGAAACACGTTTTTAACTAATCTGAATCTAAATTCGAATCTGACATAAAAATTGGGCTATCACGTCTTATTTTTTTCCAATCCTGAAAGAAGAACCATGGCACTCATCATTAGTTGTTACCCAGCTAGCATTTGGCTGATTATTTTTTGTAAAAATCACCCAAATGATCCATTTCAGATCTGTTTTGATGATAAAAAAAAACTGATTTATCACTTAAGTTATTAAAAAAGGATTCATCTATCATTTATTTTTTATGTTTAAATAATGATAGTTAAATATTTTGAATTTTTGTTTTTGCCAAATGAAAAAAACAAAAATAGAAACTTTCATGTCAGCCAAACAAATAAGAAGCTTGGCTAAAAAAGAAGCCCAAAAAATATTGACAATTTATGAACATTAATGTTAGTGCAAATTGTTTCTTCTCTTCTTTGCGAAAAGCCTGAAAAATTAAAAAACATGACCATTAAAAACTGATATGAAATATAATCAAAAACTATATAATTTACGATTAAAAAATGAGACAAAAACGATTCAATAATGATTAGAAAAACTAACATTAAAATTATCAAAAAAGTATCAGAAAATTGTGTCACAAATGATCCTTTCAGGTGATTCATCGGTAGGGTACCATTTTCTCACACCGAGAGTATCATTTATGAATGAAAAATGAGATCATATACGGGTATTTTTCTCTTGAAGCTGATTCCTAAATGATAAGATTATGATTCAAAATGCTAGGTATTATTTTAAATAAAATAAAAACGAATAAATTAATTATTTTCATATAAATTAAATACCAAGAAATACATAAAAGTCACATAAAAGCTTAAAAATGAATATTTTGTGGAAATTAGCAAAAAAAAAAATAAAAAAAAAAAATTTACAGGGTCGTTTCGGGTGTGGGTTTCGAGGGATACCTCCCCCTGCCCATAAAAGTTCAAAAATGTAAAGGCGTAAGTAATCTATTTCTTTTCATATTTCCATTTTTTTTTAAATACATATTATTTTATGTAACAGCCCACAAAAGGGTGCGGGGCGAAAAGTGTAATTTTACGATCTCCTGGGTCCAATTTTAGGTTTTTTAACTTTCGACGACGTTAAAAGTTGCATTTGCTAAACAAAAGTATGAGAAAACTTTAAAAAACCTAATTTTTCAGAGATTGGATTAGTTCTTCTAGGAGGAACTTTTTCCTCCTTGGTCCGATTTTATTTATTTTTAAGATTTATCTGTCTATGACCATAACACATATTTCTGTCAAATTTCATCGATCTAGGGGCACTCAATAACTTTTAAGAAACGAATAAAAACATTTTCTTGTATCTCGAAAACCTGACATGGTAGGGGAAAGCCAATTACAGATTCGAATTCAGCCCTCCAAATTACCTTAGGAAAGATATTTGGTTGCTCCAGTCCAAAAGCTTGTTGGCTAGTGTAATTGAACTAAAAATCTTGTTCGATTTCGATTTCACTTTATTTCGATTTCTAGAAAATGCCCGATTAATTGTGCAAATATCAGATTAAAAAAACATTTTACGTTTCAATTTTTAGGTCAAATGGGACCCATGCTCGAAAATGGTTTACTTTTTATACACAACACAAAATGCTAAGTTTGCCTCCATTATTCATCTAATTATCTTTAACACCATTTAAATTTACAGATTTTTCACAGTTTAAAAAGTTTTGGGTCATTTTGACTAACATATGCATTGAGGGGTATTAATTCGTATGAATTAAGGGTATAGTTTTCAACAGTTTCATAAAAATAGGCACAAAAATATACATTATTTCGCTATCTTTCCTTTAGAAAGTCCAAATACATATGGGGGATTTCATGTCAAGTGACCCAATTTTTAAATCGATGTCTTCCGATTTGGATGGAATTTGCACCAAGGAAAAGCCATAAGCTTTCTTTTGAGCAAAAAAAAAAAACAGAGAAAAAAAAATTTAAAAAAAAACAAAAAATTTGTTTTCAAAAGATTGATCAAATAGCTATCGAAGCTACTTGGGACAAATTTTGCTAACACCAATAGGTAATAAGTTACATGGATGAGAAAGAACACTGCATATGCTAAAAATTGAAAACCTCTCGTCTAGAGTTAGAAACTATTTTTTTTATACATAAGCCACTCGCATCCCAACTTTTAAAAGTGTCATAATGTCCATCAGAGCAGTGTCATAATGTCCACAACTTAACTTATAACCAAAAATATTAAAATGTGTAAAATTTGTTTTAAGATACCGTTAAAATTTCAAGTGATTATCAAAACTTAAGAAAAAAAATTATTATTTATTGATAGAAATTTTTTACAATTCGAAGCTTTGGATTTTCATACAGACTATGAAGCAGCTTTAAGGCAGGCTTTAGAAAATGTGTTTCCCAATGCGTCATTTAAAGAGGTCAAAAGATAAGCTGGTTTGGAAATTTAATAAAAAGAAATAAAGACTGTGGTAATTGGTACCGAAAAATCCTAAGTCTGCCATTCGTTGGCTTCGCTAACTAAAGCTTCTCTGCACAGCCGGCCTTCGGCCGGGCGCAAGGATTTTTTCCTCTATGGTGTAACAAAAACCGGTTTCGCTAACTAAAGCTTCTCTGCGTAGTCGGCCTTCGTACGGAAACAAGGCAGATAGATTTTGGAAGCTATACTTAGCAAAACCGGTACTTGTTACACCATAAAGGAGAAAATCCTTGCGCCCGGCCGAAGGCCGGCTGTGCAGAGAAGCTTTAGTTAGCGAAGCTGGTGGTTGTTATACCCTAGAGGAGAAAATCCTTGCGCCCAAAAGTGTTTTCGTTATATATTTAATATAAACAGCCAGAGAAAAAGCAGCAAAACCATTTTTAAAAAATGTTTAATCATATTATGTTTAATTTAACCAAATCATTGTCACCGACAACCATATTATGGTTAAATTAGTTTCTTTAAAAATAGTTTTGTTGGTTGTGACCATTATAAAACATGTTTTTCTCTGCGTGTATGTAGGTCTTTTTTGTATTTAACTTTTTAGTAATTATGGACCTTATGACACTTTTAAAAGTTTCATACTGTCCATGGACACTGTGACACTTTTCTCAAACGTAAATTCGATTCCAATCGAAAATCGATTTCTTGCAATCGAATTTACGTTTGAGATTTTATACTAAAATCGATTATTGGGCTTTAAAAATCGATTTTTTTATTTTCATCAAAATTTTGGCAATTTTTAATTTTAATCTTAATTAAATCGATAAATTAATCCAAACACTGAAAGTCGGCTTTGTGAAAATTAATATATTATAGTAACACAACAAGTGAATTAAATCATGGCATTCCTGTGGAAATACGCTAGTATTCAAACAGACCAGTGTGTGAGCGATATTTAAATCTAGTTATAAGCAGAGTGAAAAACAAAAAGTATGTAATTTATCCTAACAAATTCGAAGTTACAAGGAAATAAATCTGCATCTTTCCGACATTAATGACAAGCAAACGTTTGTTGTCTAAAACTAACTTATAGTAACTTAGCAAAGAAACAGTCGCCACCGATCAGGAACTATTGTCATAATCCTTTGAAATACTAGCCATATTTTAAGGCTTGTCACAGAAATTAATTTCGATCAAAAGTGATTTCATTTTATGTAAAGCAAGATACGAAATCACTTTCGATCGGAATTGATTTATGTGACAGGCCTGATTGACTACACAAGAACACAAATTTAATATGTGAATTGTACACATACATATCGCACTTGTTTCTCTAAAGGCCATCTCAAAATTTACACATTTTCACTTTTTGCAGGAAAATTATTAAGAGTAGTCATGTCTGCCCAGTGCAAAAGTTTTAGTTCAATTTCTCTAGTAGTTTGCCAAAAAAAAAAATGCGGGTGTATCCCCCTTTGTGATATAAGGAATAAGTTTCCAAATTAATCTTAAACGATTTGAAATCGATTTTGAGGTTCGATTATTCGATTTCAAAAACCAAAATAAAAAAAGTCGATCGATTTTGGAATCTATTTACCATTCCCTATTTTCAACCTTTAAGTCAATTTGATTACTGAAGAATTTTTTTTCTTTCTGAAAAAACACACAAAGTTATAAAAAGTGAGTGCAGATCGGAAAGATTTTGAAATTGTTTACCTTAAGTCTATCGGATTTTTTTTATATAAACGAAAATTAAGGGACTACCTAAAAAGAAACACTTGGTGTAATTTTGGCTGTAATTGTCTAAGAAGGTGTCACTTACCCACCTGAAAATATCGGAAAGACATTAAGATGGATGAGCAGTTAAACTTGCAAAATTTTAACTTCCTTAAAGGTTTGGCAGGATTTGTAAAAAGTAGAGTGAGTACCTTGATATTTTTTTTAAAATACAATTAGCAACCTGTTGCAGGATAGCTAGAAAATTTTGATATTATTTGAATTACCGACTATCTACACTGATATTTGGGTGATCAATGGTTATTGCCTTTTTTGACAACTGTTCTAATGAGAATGACAAGGAAAACATTGAATACTGTTCAGCACTAAAAAAGCAGCATCCGCCTTTGACAAGCCCTCTGATTATCCGTTATTTTACAAGAGCGCATTTTGAGATTTATAAAGAATTTGCAAACCATGATCTTCGGTTGTCACAAGCAATCTGGCTGCCGCCTTACCTCTGGCTATATCAATAAAAGCACAATATTTTACCAAAAATTATCTTCGAATATATTTCCTTAAGACTTGAAAATGTAAATAGTTAAACTAATATTTCATTAAACCATAACCGTTAAAAATTTGTTCTTGTAAAACTTGTCTTATTTTTTTTTTAATATAATTTTATTTCTGTAGAACAAAAATAGTTTCTTCCCCTACCTTTCTTTTTTCTATATCCTTTAAGCATGTCGTACACTTGTTCCGGTGTGATGCATTACATTTTATAGACCACAACGAATTATTGCGGGTTACGATTATTTGTCATTGATTCCACACACAAAGCAGAGAAAAACAAAAATGATACAAAAAAAAAAAAGAAACAAATCTACACTCAATCTAATATACAAATAATTTGATTTTATTGCTAAGAGAATAGTACGGGAACGTGTGGCAAAGGCTCAACTAATCCCATTTCGTTACACTGTCACAAAATTAAATATTTACATTTGATATGGTGGTAAGAAAAATTCGTGTACAATGTAAAACTTTGTAAAGCAAACAATTTTTTATGGGCTTAATTTGTAAGCCTGATATTGTTTCTGGTTAAAAATTTAGGATGCCACTAGACAAGTGGTCATTTGTTTTAAGATGGGGGTTATTCCGTCTGATAACACAGTAGAGAATAAGCAAAGTGCATGGAAAATGTTTTGAACGCCTTCTTGTCACGGCAAAAATTAAATAAATGCAGGTGTGGGAAATATGCTTGCACTATTTTGCCACATCACAAGAGCTTTAAAAAGACAAGTTTTTTTTTATATTGAAAAATTCGGTCAAATATTTTCGGCCTAAGTAATAAAAAATAAAATAGATTAATAAAGAGTTTATAGAAATGCCTTTCATAAACCTTTAATAAGTCTGTTTTATTTTTTATAACTTAGGCCGAAATAATTTGACCAATTTTCCATTAAGATTTGTTATTTCTGAGAATTTTTAAACAAAATTTTTATTAAATGATTTTTAATATTGTTTATATTTTTTGAAATTGAATTCTTTATTTTTGTTTTTTTTTTATTTTTTTTTTCATTGCTTTATTTATTAAATAAAATTAATTTTTTTTTTTAACCATCTGCACCATTGGGGTCGCGTGTTGGTTTCGCCGCATTTAAATCAGCATTTTAACCATTTCAACACCATGTTTATCATGTTAAATCAAAGAGACTATTTAAATAAACAATTCTACACAATTTGTTTCGTTTTTTTTCTTTATAAGCAAGCATCTCAATTGTTTCCTATCATCAAGTGTAAAATATCTACAACGAAGCATATGAAAACCTCCCCCTTGCGACATAAATCACTTAAGCAAAATCTAAATATTCACACGCGACTTTTGGCAGCATCAAACAAATAAATTTTTGAAAAAAAGCAAATTTAAACTAAAGCGGGCGGAGTTTGTTACCACCCTCAAAACATAGACACTCATCCTTTCGAATTAAAATTTTATGACAAGAGTCACATAAAATGTACAATTTCTGGCAATTAAGCGATAAATAAATCCTTTTAGAAGAAGTTAAAAAAGAAAACTTGTTCAAAATACTGTAAAATGTTTTAAACTCTTTGAAAAGATTTCAAAAGTTTCCTTTTTTTATAAAGGAGTTTTGTGAAAACAAATAAAAGTTAACATTCGTAAACCGGTCAATTATGACCAGATTTACACAGCTCTAAAACATACATTCACTATATTTTTGTTTTAAGAAATAGTATAAAGTATTTAAAGAAGTTCTGTTTTTAAACACTACCTCCCCTATGCAAAAAAAGTTAAAGTTCACATTAATTAACCAACATAATAAGCCCAGTAAAAATTAATGGGTTTTATGTGTTGGTTAATTAATGTGAATTCTAACTTTTTTTGCATAAGGGGGTTGAACTTTAAACTCAGATTCCTTAATTTTTTAAAAATCCATTTTAAACTATGTATTTCTCAAACGCTTAACTTCAAAATTAGTGTTTTTTTTTTAACAAACAAAAGGGAGAAAAGGACTCAATATTTTTCTTTAACTTTCTACCCAACAACTTATTTACATAAATTTATTTGCACAATTTCTTATTTAGTTGCTTAATTTTCTAAATCTTGTATTTGTTTGTTTACGAGTAGTGTGTGTGGCTATATCAATACAAAATTAAAGTTGAATTCTTTATTAGGATAATGATTACAAATCTTCTTAAGCTCAATGAACTTGAGTTTCTAACCTAAACCTGTAGAAAAAACAGCCACCAGCTACAACTAAAACACTCACGCTTAAAATTGAACACATTGTCAAATAGTCCTTTACTCATAGCTACTGGAAATAATACAATTCATTAGGAAAAAATAAACTTTTATTATCATCACCATTGATTTGTAATCCTTGGTTCCATTTGCTGGTAGTTGTTGTTATTTTTGATTTGCAATCTACTAAGTAAACTAAATCAAAAACCTACAACATATTTGGAATACGGATAAGCAGAATGAAAAGAAATGTTTGCCTTCGTAAACAGTAGCAGCAGCAGCATTAGGAAACCAACATCACAAGCAAATTGTGGTGAGGAAATTAAAACAAATAAAACTTTCAATGTCCCAAAGCCGACAAGTCAAGTGGCTGTTTTGAAATAATAAAATTTAGGAAATTTCGTTTGCTATCAATGTCCTGTTTTTTAATGTGGTAAACAAAATATGTTAAGTTTTTGGAAGATAAAAAAAATCTGGATTTATCCAATCAAATAACTTTTTTAAACCAATGTTCCTCAATTTAGGAATATTGGAAAAGAGAAAAAGCAATTTTTCTCTAAAAAAAAGTCTTACCTTTTGACCTTATCAAAATGATGTTTTGTGACCACAATTTTGACCTTCAAAAATTTCCGGCTGTGAGGCTTAGACGCACTAATTTCTTAAAGTGTCAATTCTTTTTGTATGTGTTAATAAGTAAGGCAAATTAAAAATTAACTAAAAGTTACATCCAATTTTGGCGATAATTTTAAGAGTTTACGGTAATGAATTAAGAAAATAACAATTTCCTCTGCCACATATTACCGGTTGGGAGCATCGATGTCCGTGCCATAGACAAAAAAAAAAACGCTAATAGCAATTGCCGTCAAGCAAATCTGTTACAGCAAATTCTTTATTAGAACATCCTCTAAATATATTTATACATACATACAAATGTAATTTCAATCAATTGGCGCCTTTTTTGGGCAAAAATTTAAACTTTTTCTTACAAACCACACCAACACAAAGTTTACATTAAAACATTAAAAAGGCACTTTTATAAAAAAATGTTGGCATAATTTAAAAAGTTTAAGACACTTTTTATATAATTTTTGAGTTAAACAATTTTTAATTTTTCTGTAAAACTGATAATTGTTTCAAAAGCTCGTCGATTTCAAAAAAAAACATTCACAATTGATTCCAGTTGTTGACCGCATCATTGTGAATATATATAAGTAAATTAGAGCTACCAGACTGTTAGTAAGATACTAATAATTTCCGTTAAGCTTAAAGCAGTGTTCGAAAATGAACCTTAAATTATTCAGCAAACGGTACACACACCCAGAAATTATTTTTTACACTGATGAAGAAATGGGTAATCAAAAAATTGTTGTTGTTGCTTGGAAATTTGCACGAACAGCTGTTTGTGTATTTTATACATGTTTTGTTTTGTAAAAGACATTTTTGTTGTGTGCGCTGAACTCAACTGAAACGAACGAACATTAATGTTGTGTACGAAGATCACAAAGAGAGAAACTTTTTTTAAGGTATTTACTACACAAACACTATTAAAAAACAATATTTAATGTTTATTTTAAAACAAGCCCAATTATGAATACAAATTCCCCGGGAGTTTTTTCCTTTTTCCCATTTTTAAATTGAATTTACATGGCGTTTACATTTGCCAGTACTGGCAAGCCAGTAGCAATTCATTCAAATTTTTTCACTAATACATAAACACTTTTACAGCTATTTTGTTTTTGCATTGTTTTGCCAACTAATATGTATATGCTTACTGTCTTGCCAGTACTGACAAATGTAAACGCTGTGTAACATAGGAAAAATTGGAGAAGGGAGAAAACTCCCGGGGAATTTTTATTCATAATTGGGCCGAACGTTATGATATGTATTGTGAATGAAAAGAACGTCAATATTACACAGAGTCTTCACCTGAGATAATATCTGATATAATATGTGAGAGAACGTCGGCAGAATGAGAGAACAGATTTCTTCATATTAATCTTTATCTTAAACAAGGGGAACACGTATCTTATAAGATTTCATAATTGAATGACTCTCGTACAGTAAACTTGTATCGTTTTTATTCTTTTTTTTAGTTTTTTCTTTTGTTTTTGTTTAAAATATTGTTTTTTTAAACACTTATCACAAGATTTTCACTAATTGCAGTAAAAAATTTAACAATTTAAAGAATGCGTCTTATTATTGTTTTATATTCATGTATGTATGTGTATTTTTGACAGCTCATCTTATAAGATAGTTGTTATAAGATTTCTCATAACAACTGTCTCATAATATATATTATAATATTAATATTAACACTATTTGAGAGTCCACACGTAAGATAATACTCTCTGCGATTGAATTTGACGTTTGCTGATATAAAAATCTTATATCTTATCTCAGGTGGAGACCCTATGTTACTGGAGCTACCAGGTTAAGTTTGTTGTCGGGAGAGTTGCCAGTTTAATCGTTGAAGTTTATAAAACTGGCAGCTATTACCCTACAAGAAATGCATAACCAAAACTAAAAAATTACTAACACACTATAGTTTTCGGTTAATATAAAGAGTTATGAAATAAATCTTTAGTTGTTTTGCAATAAAAATAAAAATATTATGTAGTTAGACGAAAAATTATATTGTTTTATTGTAAATGAAGTATTTTTTTTTTTCAAATACATAAATGTGGCTCATTTTGCTGCAACAACGTTATAAATCAAAAATCGCAAATTATCGCTTAATATCACTAAACCCCCAAGCTTAATATGTAATGTAAGTCAACTGTGCGAATACATATCTATAGCTTCAATGTTAGCCGAAGGTTAAATTAAGCAAAATGTATGCGAAATATTAAACGAATATGACAACAAACAAGAAAGCTTTATAAATGAAAATTTGATTCATAAAATAAAATGGTAAATATAGTATATAATAACAAAAATAACTAAGAAAAAGAAATAATTCTCACATTCTATTCGTTAATGTTTTGCTTTACAACCCTATAAAATTACTATTATCTTGAATTTAAATCGACAAAGGCAAAACAGTTAAGAACACTTTCATCCTGTTTGTCAACCGATTCGAACAAAAAAACACATAATTTAAACTAACTTACAGAAAGAAGTCCATGATATATATTATTTTTAAATCTCAGCGGTTAAAAAAGGGGTAAACTCGGTTACCTAATATTTCCAAAACTAAAACATATAGAAGCAAGTTTTAGACCTATTGTTCTTCATTAGAAAAATAAGCGGACAGGTGTCTGGAACTTTTTTTTGAAATTCGGCCCTTTTGGTGAGTAAACGGGTTAAACCTGTATTTTGGAACTTCTTTGTCACCTCATATTTCTTTTAAACCAATAAACATAGAAATAAAGATGGTGCCGAATTCGTTTCTTAGTTAAAAAAGGCAAATATAAATTTGATACTTTTTCGAAATTCGAACATTTAAGCAGTGAAAATATTGCCTATTTTGTGGTACTATTTTTAAAAAACATTCCTCCATTCATTGACCTAGAAGCACGTATTAAATTGAGGGCTCCCACTATAATATTGAAATGTTCGATACTTCAATGGGGAGAAAAAAAGCATCAAAACGGGGTAATAACGGAAATTAAATTTAATAGAGATATTTATTTAAGTTATTGTAAAAACAAAGACCTTGAAAACTTGTCTGTAGGTAACTATATGAAAAATTCAAATAGAATCAGAAAAAGGTTGATAAAAAAATCTATATATAATACTAGCTGACCGCTCGCTCGGAAGCTATTTACTTATGAGAAGTGAAAAGGAAGAAGTGTGTTAAAAATTTATTTGTGCGAGTTTTTCCTTTTTTCTTTCTCAAACTTAGACAAATGTGAAGTGAAAAGGAGGCAGTGTGTTAAGTTCTTCCCGTTTCTCAGCCAAATCGCTTCAGCCGTTCTCACGTGATGCGATTACATACATGGATCGTTTCATTATTATATTTATAGATAAGATAAAAAGGAGGCAGTGTGTTTATAAATTTAGTTCTTGGAGTTTCTCCTAAAATTGTCTCATACTGAGAACTGAAAAGGACGCAATATCTGTGGTTATCATGGGTAACAGTGAAGTCTTAAATTAAATTTTTTAGGAGAGCCGAAAAAACATTCTAGATCAAACTTTGGACAAGGTGTTAAACTTTTTGAAATTGGTCATTACGTAAAGAAATCGGAATTGGTCCATATATTTTCAGAAATTTTAAGAACCATGTAAAGAGCGTAGAAAATTAAGCATTTGGTATCAACATCTCATAAGCGAAAAAAATGGACATAAGCGGTTGCCCATGAAAACCACAGACATATTAAACACAGTTTTACCAGGAATTTAAAATTTTTTTTTCTTTCAACCCATCTTCTGGAAATTTGGAATATATAAGAAAAATCAACCAGAACGCTCCACCCGTTTCACGTAATGCGATTACTTACATGGTCCGTTTCATTTTTATGTATATAATAAGAGGACAATTGGATACTTCAATCGATATCGAATGCCGTAAATTGCCTTCCAGTTTTTCAGAATAAACGATATTTTTTTTTTATTATTGATCAAAAACTTTATCCGGCTCTATTAAAATTATTTGTTTTTTTTAAATTAAGACGCTTTTGAAGAAATTGTACTTTAATAAGCCATGCTTTTTTCAGCGATTTTACTATTAACTTGGCAGCTCTGTTATCAGCAGTAGTGTCACATATGTTCGCAGGGTTGCATTCCCAATGATAGATAAAATAAATGTCACTGCAAAATCATTGTGAAAAAAGTACTTCTTCTAGGAGGAAAATTCTTAATGAATTAAAAAAATTTTACTTATATTAAATAATTTTTTGGTAAATATGTTTTAAAAATAAGAAAAATGTAAGTGGTATTTAAAATAGCCATTTGTTTACAAAAATATTTAACTAAAATAAATATTCTTAGCCAATGTGTGTTCGATGTCTGTCATTGAATTTTTTTTCTTTTCGTTGCAGAAAAAAGCAGAGCAGAAAAAGTCGAGAAAGAAAGAAATACGAAAACCTTTTTTTTTTTTTAAAAAATATAAGGAAATATTTTAAATATTTGCAAATTTTTTAAGTAAACAATATAACAAAAATTTACTTATAACTTAATCAAGTGCAATGGAACAAATAAAAGACTCTTTGGGAAGTCAAACGCAACAAAAGCAGCAGCAAACACACCAACAAAATCCATCAAAGAAAAAATCTAAAAATAAAAAGAAAAGCTCCAAAAATGATTTAAATACCACTGTGACAAGGTCTATTGAGGAGCAGAAACCAATACAGGGGGTGGTGGCAGAAAATGGACTGACAGACCAATTGAAGCAACAGCTGCATATAGGTAACGACAACAACTCAACTAATTTAAGCAATAGTTCTTGTAGTAGTACCAGCAACAATAACAATAAGGTCAATGGCCTCATGACAGAAAATTTGAAAAAATCTAAATCCTGCCCTCCCACTACTAACAAGACTACAAGAGATAAACTTCAACAACCTGCTTTAAATGGCCATCATGTGGTTAATGAGCAGACATCAGCCGTAAACGGCAAAGTCTTGACTCAGAATCATGAGATAAATAAGAAATCAAAACGGAAACCTGATACTAAAAAGAATACGTCAAGTTCCTTAGAGGAAAATGAATCACAACTGGAAAATGGCCACTGCCCTGAAAGGGTAACAACAAATGGCTTTAGCCACCAGGAAACACAAGTTTTAGAAAACGAACAAAACACTGCCATGACCGCCACCACAAACACTACAAGCACATCTAGAAACAATAATTTAGAAACTAAATCTGAAAGTTCCGAGCTGCAAACTAGAGAACCAGAACAACAGCTGATACAACAAGAAGAAGCGTCATCTTTAGAAACTTTAAGTAAAAGTCCAACAAATCCTGTAGAAATGGATTTAAGTAATGTTCATATTGAGTATAAGGAATACGAGTCTGAACTGCAAATGCATGTAGGTTTGAATTTAAAGTTTTTTTTAATTTCAAAAGATTTTGTTATTCGTGCTTAATTCCCTGTTTCTATTATTGATAAAAGCACTTGAAATTTATTGTTGATGGAAACTGGGAATTAAGCACGAATAACAAAATCTTTTGAAATTAAAATTTTGTATTCCCAAAAATTGAAATTAGTTTTTTTTTATGTTTTAAATTTCTTTCCTTTTAGGATATCATGCGCTTAATCCAAGCCGAACTATCCGAGCCTTACTCAATCTATACTTATCGCTATTTCATTTACAATTGGCCTAAATTGTGCTTTTTGGCCGCCCATGGCAATGAATATGTGGGTGCTATTGTGTGCAAGCTGGACATGCACAGGAATGTAAGGCGTGGCTATATTGCAATGCTGGCCGTTCGCAGAGAATATAGGAAACTTAAAATTGGCACAACATTAGTGCAAAAAGCCATAGAGGTAAATTTTGAAATAACAAGACAAAAAAAGTGGAAAGGGCAACACAAATTCAGGCATGGAGAAACTTAAAAAACAATACATACATATATAAAATATTCACAAGATTTTTTATTTTACCATTTATATATTGTTTTTATTTTTTTCATCCTCTTTAGGCAATGTTAGCCGACAAAGCGGATGAAGTTGTCTTGGAAACTGAAATGAGCAATTTGCCTGCTCTACGTTTGTATGAAAATTTGGGTTTTGTTAGAGATAAACGTCTATTTCGTTATTATTTAAATGGTGTGGATGCTTTACGTTTAAAATTATGGTTTAGATGAGACAATTGGTAAAAAAAATGTATGCCCAACAAAAACAAATTAAACAATGCTTGTAAATCATAAAATATTTTCTTAAACATAAGTTTTGCCAGCGAAACATCTAAACTATACGAAAATCTATTTCAGCAAAAGAAAAAAAAATATAACAAAATCAAAATATTTTTGTTATTAAAATCTATAAGTGAATAAAACGGTATACAAAAATTAATATGAAAGTCTGTTCGTTTACTATTTTCGGAAAAGAATCTGAAAATAGTACAAATTTTAGAAACTATCAAGCGAACAGATTAAATATATTTTGAGTTTATTACACTTTAACATAACAAGTTTTATTTCCTATGGTTTATTTTTAAATCGATTTACACATAGCAAAGCCAGTTTATTGAAGGGAAATAAACTTAATAATGGCCCAAGAAAACGTGTTGTGTGTAAATTATGTATAAACTAGATTTTAGGAAACAGTGAAAACGGTTCTTTGTTTAGCACAAATTCAGTTAATTCTTTAAAACGATTTTTTTATATATTTTTTTTTATTATTAAATTTTTAATATAAAAAATTCTGTGTAATTATCAAAAATGTAACTATTTAAATGAAGTACATTTAGAAAAAAATTTAATTTACAAAATACAGAAAGTTATATGATTCTCAATTTTGTTTATTTTTGTAATCAGCTAGGCCTGTCTATAATGTATTCAAGCAAGTTAACATGAAAATAAAGAAGCAATTAAAATATGGTCTTAAACAATCGATGGACAAGAAAATTTATAACAAATCATACTTCATTCTTAAAATGTTTGTATGTGAATCTGTCTGTAGTTTGTAAATTTAATAAATAACATTATTATTTGAACTGTAATATATTAACAGCTAGATTTAAAAATATAACATTTAGTATTAAGTGCATAATTAAAATTGCTTTGAGAGCAAAACGGATCAAATTTATTTCAAATATAAGAAATTGGATTTTGTTATAGCCGTTAAAAACTTTAAAATAAATAATTATAATTCTTTTTAAATTAACAAAAAAAATTCGCAAGAGCTGCTGGAAATTATTTTGTTGAAAAGTTTTTAAGTCATAAGACTGAGTCAAATAAATTTTCAAAATAACTTAAAAACGATGATATAAAAAACTAAAAATTCTCTTTATCTATATATTAAAGAATCTTTAACAAAAATGACTCAATCTCCTTAATTTTTAATTTACTTGATTTCTATTTGAATTTTGTTATATTAATATTTAATTATCGAACTAACAACGCCGAATAATCAATAAAAAGCATTGAAAAAAATATTAAAATACACAAAGAAAAAAAATCATATTTAAACATAAAATTAAACTAATAAATGTGTAATTTTTTTTAGAAATTTAAGTATGTAACAATATTGATAAAGAGATTAAACTAAAAAAAAAGGATTTGTTATAAAAAAATCCATTTTACTAACAATGCCTTTCATATTAAGTTAAAAGAACAACTATCCCTTGAATGCTTAAAAAAAAACTTAAAACTTTTAAGCATTAAAAACAAATTGTGTTTTCTAAATTATAAAAAAAAAAAACAAAACCAAGTTATTAACTGATTTAGAACTAAAAAAATCTTGTCGTATGGTTAATTTTAGTAAGTTTTATGTAAATTTAATTGAGTTTATAAACGAAATAATAATTCTAATACTTAAAGAAAGTGTAAATATAAAGAAATCAAATACAAACATACATATATACGCAACAAAAAAAGTGTTTTATTACAAATTTTGTCACAAAACTTTTTAATACCGACAAATTCTTATTTTTTTAGATCAATAAATCTGTTAAGAATAAAATATATAGGGGACTTATAATGTTTAAGCATCTTTAATTTATTTTTAATTTACTGCATCGTTCCCAATTATCATTACTACTTGTTTACATTTTAAAGGTAATGCATAAATTCAAAACTTCATTTACTAACAAAAATAAATTTGTACTCCAAAAACAAAAACCGCACACTGCCACAAAATCCAGTACATATTTAATTTTCCTAAAATTTTTCAAAAAATCTTATATTTTTTGAGGGACAAATCAGGTTAAAAATTCATACCTTCAGTACTTTATATTTATTTAATTCGCCAATGAAACTAATATTTCTAACAGGCTAGTATGCTTCAATATAATTCGGCCTTATTATGAGTGTCGTAGTCGAAAACCAGTCGTTTTTTAAAATTGGTATCACGAAAACGCAAGAATTTTAATCGTCGTTTTTTAATAAGATTTCTGTAATGAAAAAATTTCATGACCAATTCTATACAAATATTTCTCTATTAAACAGAATTTTGTAACAAAAATTATGAAAATTAGATTTAAAGTGTATTTAAAACAACTTCCGAATTCTTGCGTTTTCGATTTCCAGAACACCCCAGTATGATTGTTGCAAACGACACAAATACGACAAACATCCCATCTGTTGTCATTTTCGTAAATTTAAATTTATATCCACTACAATTTTAAACGACGACAACGACACTCTTGATAAGACCGATTAATTCGAATGTAGTATATAAAAATTGATAAATATAAAGTTATTTCAAGGAACATAAGAGGTTTATTCTTATTGCTAATAGGGCCACAGAAAACAATAAAAGTTTAAAAATTATACCGAAAGTATTGAAGTCTAATTCCCCTTGTACACTTGCATACATTTCGGAGGAACGCATGGAAGATGTTGAAAATGTGAAACATGCGTTCACACTTGAAACATCTACCATCAATAAAAATGTCACCATTTCTTAAAAAAAAAACTTTTATTTTTTTTAAATACTTTTTTCCAACAAAAGTGCAAAAATTTTAAAAGAGAACCCCAAAATGTGTTTGGAATTAAATTTGTTTAATAATAAAAACAAAATCTAGAGGGATATAACCGATTGGACGCAGGGGCAACCAGGGCTCTATTAGCATTGGTCTCAGAACGCTTATAAAGTTTTTAACGGGTCATTGTTCTGTTATAGCTTTTACGAGTAAATGGGACAATACCATACCAGACTTTTGCAGGTTATGCGAGGATTCTGAGGAGCTAGAGAAATTGAGCATGTACTGTGCCACTGTCCTAGGATACGGGTCTCAGGCAGAAATGGCTAGGCGATAATTTCACGACGAACTGGGGCCTATCGCTGTATGTTATCCAGTCGATCTACTGGACTTTGTCAGGAAAATAGTTCGGTTGTTTATGATGAGGGGACTGTAGAGGGAGTTTTTTGTTCTATGTGGTATCTCATAACTATCTTAAATCCATATGTCAACTCCTTTCTTCCTCAGTTTTCTCTTTCTTCTTCCTCTGTGTTGAAGGGATTCACAATGGACCGCATGGGTCTCCTAGTGGAAGTGTGCCTTTGGCACATAACCCTTCCTAACCTAACCTAATCTTGTTTAATAATATAAGAAAAAATTAAACAGAAAAAGACTTGCGAAAAAGTGAAAACTTGACTGCTTTCAAACATAGTAAGGGTACTATTATTTACGCACAACAAATTGTCTGTGTGGTTGTTGTTATATTTTTGCACTTTTGCTTTTTCGCAAGGGTGCAATTTGTGATGTGAATAAACCCAGTGTCATTTTTGTTGCAACTTTTCTGGTGATGACACTAAAATAATCGGTAGATGTGGAATGGAATACAATGAGATAGGAACATCGTGTAAAGATGTTGATTTTTAGCTCTATATATTTCTTATGGGAAAATTTCAACATCATCGCTTTGATGATGGTAGATGTTGACCAGTGTGAAAAGGGAAATATAATTTCCCGAAGGACGTACTGGAATTGAAAACTCAATTTTACTAAGTAGGAACACTGAAACAATTTCTAATTAAAATAATATTCTAATTATTCAGCATAAAGGAGATGGACATCGATTTAAGAAGTATATTATGGATGTATGTATTTATCGTTGTCTTAAACACAAAACGCCTTAACTAATAAAAAATTTCGAAACTCTGATTTTTAAATATGTGTGTGTTTCATGAATGTCTTTTCCTTTTTTTATGGAAATCGATATTCAGTTTTCTTAGTAAATTGTGAATAAAATCGAAAGTTGTACACCGATTACGATGAAATAAAATTAATTTCATTTGAAATTATGGTAAGATAAATGTTTTTAGACCAAAACAATGATTTTTGCCGCATTTTTATTTTTTATGAATTTTTAAAGAACAAAAAATTTGTTTTTTTTTCAGAGCTGATAGAGAAAAATGGAGATTAGATTTGAAATCAGCGAGCTCAAATTAGTAAAAAAAATAGTAAAAAAAAATCAAATTCCAGACTGCAAAATGACTGTTCCGCACTGTAATCAATCAAGAATCACGTATTAAAAATACACAGCCTTCACTTTCATTGTCTTCAAACTCAGGGGGTCTACTCTCTATTGCGATGCGAAAACAATTTCGATGCGAAAGCTAAATGCCTATTTGGTACTCTCTATCACTTTCGCAAAATTTTCTGAATATGAAGCAATAGTTGCAAAAAAAAATTTAAGATTTACGGTCTTATTTATAAAAAATATATCAGGTTAATAAGAGGGTTATTAAACACATTTTCATATAAAATCCGTTTCATAAACCCTTTATTAACCTGTTTTATTTTTTATAAATAAGGCCGTTAAAATTTAAATAAAATAAAGTGATGATGATTTACGAAAAAAAAAATTTTAAGATGCGAAAGACATATGCGTAAACGTATTAAAAAGTACCAATCGCTGGATTTGCTACAATTTTTTTTCGCATCGCAATAGAGAGTAGCCCCCCAGGGGCCTAATTATGGCATTCGTGATCGAGTACTTTCTCGATTCGAAAGCAATTTTATTTCAGTCGATACTGAACGAATCGAAATTATTTTTTCAGTATTGTGAAATTCAAATGAATGCTTTACAATAACGAAAAAATAATTTCGATTCGTTCAGTATTGACTGAAATAATAAGATATTAAATTGCTTTCGAATCGAGAAAGTACTCGATCACGACTGCCAGAATCTGGCCCAGGTTGAAATTTGACGGAAAATATACAAATTGAAATCCCAAAAATCAAACATGGGTAAAAAACCTTCGTCTGCTTAAAAGTTTTATTTCTAGAAATGATGTCAAAAACACTTTTAAAATTAGTCGTAATAATCAGTAGATACTTTCATCACAAACTTTGTCGCCAAAACAAAATTTAGTAAAATTTTCGTTTTAACTAATTTAATAGTTGCAAGAAATTATTTTTCCTTAATTTTTTCATAAAACAAAAAAACAAATATTGCTTAAAAGTATATTTTAGGATAATTTTGTAAAACTTATAGCTAAAATAACAAACAATTTTATTTACTAGTTTAGTCCGCAGGCAGTCCAAAAGACAAATTTTCAATGTCTTGTGCTTTTACAACTTAAAACTTATCCCTCATCTGCTTCTTTTAAAACCTTTCGTACTAGAAGAAGAAGCTTTGGCATTAGGCGCTGTAGAAGAAGCGTTTAAACGCATTTGCTTTAAATCCTGTCTAGAATTGGATTTAATATTGTCAATTTGTTGTTTAACATGATTATTTTTTAAGCCCATTGAAGTAGACGTTTCAGAATTGGCTGATTGTGTGTTGGCGCTTTCAGTTTTATCAAATAAATCACTTACTTCTAAAATTCGTGGCTTAAAGAACATATTTGGTCGTATAATTGTTTTCTCGGGGGTTTTAAATAGGCTTAGCAGGCCCCAAGGTTCTTGTGATTTGTCCAGTTCGGTTTGATATTGATTTTCCATTTCCGACTCCAAAACCCAGGCAGCATTACGTACTTCAATGCGTAAACGTTCACACTCCTCCAAACTCACATTCTTACTTACATTTAAGAGCTGTTCCAAGGGATTTACTATGTACAATGCCGAATGATCCGGTTTGGATATAGCTCTACCTTCATTTAAGGAAATGGCTTTATTTTGAAAATCAAATTGTGAAAAGAACTCAAAGAACTGTAACAATAGTTCACTAGTTCTGCTGGTATTACTACTACGAAATCCAACATCCTGGAAGTCACGGGCAAATGTACAATTTAAGCCGTCCTCAGTAAGGCGTACATCATTTGCGGTGGCCGTTTTTATAAGAGTATTTATGGCGGGTAATACTGGTTGTTTGGTTTGTTGTAGGAAAAATATTACCAGACAGGTTAAAGAAAAATTAGAGATCCATCTTCCTGGTGAGGGGTTGGTTAGCCCACAAGCACTGGCCCAACGACGTATTGCAAAAGTTAAGGGTCTTACACGTTCGTCGAATTCACCAAACATATACAAAAGTTCCGACATATAAAAACCCGAACTGAAAGGGATATTTAAGAGAAGAGAAGAAGGTTTAGTTGATTTTTTAAGGTTATTAGATGGATGAAGTGCCGAAGCTTGATTGTAGTTTTAATGTATTTATGGTAAATAATGGTGTTTTAAGTTTTGTTAGGTTTCTGCGCGCTTATATAAAATTTAATAAAGATTTAAGTAATTGAAAATATGTAAAACATTTGTTTTCAGCGTATGTTTGTAAACATAATACAAGTTACTTTAATAAACTATTTAATTTTTAGTAATTTGTAAAATGTTTTGGTTTTAGAAATTTTATCTTACTATCTAAATTTATCCATTTTGAATTAATGAGATCAATTTTGATAATGAGAGTTTAAATAATGTACCTTGGAGAGGAAAATTCTTTATTTAATAAATTATTACGAAGGTAGTTATTACATAGATTCTAAATATTCTTTACCTTTTTACATGTTTTATTTGCCTTTTACTTAAAACATGTTAAAATACTATAAACTACCGGAATTCCGGATATGAGTAACACAATACATATTTACTAAAGTTTTAAACCAAAATATTTTGTTGTGTCAAAAAACAACAAAATATGTATGTATGTATGTATAAACAAAATCATTTTAAATATATTTTTCTTATAACGTTCTTTCGTAAACAGGTGTAATTCTCTATAGTCTACCTTTTCTACTTTATACAAACTGTATGAAGTACCTATCATTAAACACAATTTTGCAATAATAATATTTTATCTTATCTGTTATGAGCTCTACATATCTTATCTTATCATAAAAAAACAATGAAACGTAAAGCTTTAGTATGAATTTTCTAAACAGAGCAGAGCCACCAACGATGTCATCATCAAATGGGTTTACTTACAAGAAATACAGTTAACGAATAACGAACGAAAATTTACGATCAAAAAAATTACACAAAGCGGAGAACGGAGTTTTCAGTAAAAAAAGCTGTTAGAATTGTTTGAAAAAAGGTGAACATAAAAAAATAAATTCAACTAAAGAAAATTTAACAAAAACTTTCCAAAACTAAAGATTTAAAAATAAATTTGTACAGATTTTTAAAAACAAGTTATAGAAATTTTATGAATAAAGAGTGCTTTGAAAAAAAAATAAACAGCATTGAACTAAAAGTGGAACTATTACCAAATCTTAATAAATTGTTTAAACCTTAATTAGCAAAATTTTACAAACAAATTATAAATTTTTTAAAGAAGGGTTTTTTTATTTTACCACTAATTTTTTTTCTTTAAATTTGAACGAAAAGTGGAACTATTACCAAATCTTAATAAATTGTTTAAACCTTAATTAACAAAATTTTACAAACATTCTATAAATGTTAAAAAGAAGGATCTTTTTATTTTACCACTAATTTTATTCTTTAAATCTCTTGGAAAATTGTATAGAATTTGTAAAAGAAAAGTCTTTTAAAAAAAAGTGGTTAAAAAGTGACTACACCATTCTTGTTGTAACTTATTAATCATCGTTGGAACTGGTTGATTACGATAACGCGTTTATTTGCTTAATGAACAAATATTTTACTGATAACGAAATAAAACAAAAAACCTTATTGAACCAAAAAGTGTTGTGACAAAAATATATATGTACATAATAATAAATAAAATGAATTAAAAATTATTCACATGAAATTGAAAAATAGGATTACAAAAATTTTAAAATACTTTGTAAAGGGCGTTACATTTTTAGTTCTTCAGTTTTATTTTTTAAAGAAAAACTAATAGAGAGAAAAAAGAAAAAAAAAGGATTGGTGAATAATTTTAATAAAGTTTTTTTTTCCTTTAAAAAGTGATTCATATGTTGCGTTTGACCCTGATAATACATTTTTTAATTTATTGTTAAACTTAGAGATAACTTTTTAAAATTAACTGTCAATTTCACCAAGTTCAGTTAAAACTTACTATTACTTTAACTTCCAGTTAACAATATGTTTTTGACAGTTATAACTGATAGTTAATTATAACTGAACTTGGTGAAATTGGCCGTTTACCGAAAATATTAACATCAACAGGTTTTGAAAACTAAAGGTCAAATGCCAAATTCTAAGGCCGATTCTATTCTGACGGGTGCAACATTTAGACGTTTTAAACGTCTTTTACTAATAGAAAGAAACACATTTGCAATTAAGTTATTTCTAAAAGGGGTAACATTTTTTTATATACTATTGTTATCTATTTACAAATAGCCACGAGAGAGCTTTAAAGTGCATGACGGGTGCAACCAAATTGGCCAACTTTCATAAGATCATACCACAAAAACACAAAACTCTGTTAATTTTTAAACTTTTATTGTATAAAGCTTCGTTCACAATCAAAAAAACATGTTCACTTGGTGTTCATAATAGAGCAACAATTTCTTTTGCAACCAAACACATTTTGCATTAAGAACCCATTTGCAAATTTTAGCCACAACTATATTATGCATTTATTATTATTTTTTTCAAAATTTTGTTGAAATTTTCATTCAAAACTTAATAAAATTATTTTAAACTTCAGAAACAATTTCATACAAACTGTTGCTGAAGTTCTAGTTGACTCAACTTTAGTTATATTTTTAAAAAAAATTTAGTTACATTTTTGTTTTAAAAATGAAAGCAAAATATATATCTGTGGCCGTATGGAAAAACTAAATAACTCCATTTTTTGAAAACACAAGAAAAACACACTTAAAGTTTTAAACATATTATGCTTATTATTTAATATGAATTTACATATGTTTCTTTGCGTGCGCATTAAACAAAACATAATTTCAAATAGTGTTTAAGATTTCTGGTTCCATTCAACTAATTTTTTGGCACTAAAACCGAGAATCAATGTCAGTTATCTTGTTTTTTAGAAAAATAGAGTTATCGAGTTTTTCCGAAAAAACTTTTTTTTCAAATTATTTTAAAATTTTACAGAATTAAGACAACTTATGAAATGATTTGTGGAAAAACATTAACTATTTGTTTTTCCAAAAAATATTTTTTTCTATTTATGTATATCAAAAACTAGCATTAATTCCGCTACTTCGTGAGCGTCTCCCTTTTTTCGTGGACATGTGTATATGCCAAACTTTATGTTTCTAGATTAAAAAACGACCATTTGTAAAACAAAATAGCAAACAGTTATTCTCATCCGCTCATGACATTGCATGTTTAATTTTATGTTTATAGGTGCAGTATTAACGAAAATTTAAAAGAGTACCAATTAAAGAACAAAAAAGTACCAAAAAGATACCTCCTACATATCCTCAATCAATGAGGACCTTGCATTTTTAATTTTATATTTTTAGGTACAATACTAACGGAAATTCAAAAAATACCAGTTAAAAAATTCACTCACAGGTTCTTATCCACTTATGACGTTGCATGTTGAATTTTATCTTTATATGTAAAATATTAACTACATATAATTAAAGAAAGTTCCCGTTGTAAAACAAAAAGCAAAGAAAGGAATTTAGTTTCCCGTGTTTTACACTTTTTGGTACTTTTTTTCTCCCCATTAAAGTATCAGAAATTACATTATTGTAGTAGGAACACAAAAATTAACGTTCGAATTTTTAAAAAGAACCGAATTCGTATGATAAGATTCAAATGTGAAATAAACTTTATTTCTATGTTTATTGGTTTAAAAGATAGATGGGGTGACAAAAAAGTTCCAAAATACATGTTTTACCCGTTTACTCCCTAAAAGGGGCGAACTTAAAAAAAAGTACCAGACACCTGTCCCCTTATTTTTTTAAAGAACAGCGATAACTACTACATTTTTTTGTATCTCTTTTAGTTCCGTAGATATTTTTCGAATTTAAAAAAAATTCCGTCTTAGTTGGGGAGAGACCAACCTCCTGTCCAAATTTCAAGCGTTTAAGCTGTGTGGTGATGAATCAGTCAATAACGTAACAATTTTATATTTATTGATAAGCCGAATCAAAAGTTTTACCCTTTATGGCCGACCCCTCTTGATTTGATTGGGTTATAAAATTGTTTTTTAGTTTTTTAGTTTACCTGAACAAAAACGCTGTCTTAGCATTGCAACAGTAAAAAAATATTAATTGGTAAGTCGAAAAATTTTTCAACGTTACTGTACCACATAGAGTACGGTGGTTATTTGTGGGCAAAAAAGAATTACTCGGAAAGATTTCGGGTGTTTGGCAGTCGTGTTCTTTATATCAAGAGCTGCAGAAATGATATAATATGCCTATTCTATAATATTCTTTGAATTATCGGGAGTTTAAAATTTTAGGTTCCAAATTTTGACCAAAGAGCTTGTTACCCGAACTTGTTCTATTTTGCTCTTTCTTTTAGTTATCGAAACAACGTCGTCTTTAACTTCTAATTTTTCTGTTTTTTTAAGACACCATGGAGTTACCTTGTTTCTTCAAAAAATGCATAGAGTTATCTAGTTTTTACATAAAAATCGGTATTTTTCTGATTCTTGTTTTTTAAAAAACTTTTAAATGAGAAACTATATTAAAATTTTGATCTGACAGAGTGGTAGTTAATGAAACACGACTTCTATTTTTGGTGTTATCTCATTTTTCGCAAAAAGTCGAGTTAACTAGTTTTTCCATACGGCCACAGATATAATCTTTTAGGAAGAAAAGAGATAGAAGAAAAAACGAAATTGTTTCTGTGATTGTGAACGAAGCTTTATTCTTTTTTATTGTGAAAGATGAGATATCAGACAATGATTATCAAACCAAACATCGTAGAGAAATATAATCCAATAATAAGAAATTTGCTCTTTAAGCCATGACGGGTGCAACATGCAATGAATTTTCTGTTCGCGCCAAATCTATGAATCTTAATGCTTCGAAGTGCATATTATTATAAAATATAGCTATTTTACTTTAGATTGGCATCAAAAAAGTATCAAATAGTGTGATTTGAAAATTGATGTTAAAAGTTGTCTAGAATAGAATCGCCCCTAAATAGATGGTGAAGTTTTTATAATTATATTTTTTTCAAAACTTTATCGTCAAATCATTTTTCTATTAATTTGAGAATTTAATACCTTATAATATATTTAACTACATACTATATTATATATAAACGATTTACAAAGTAATTGATAGTGTAAAATCTATAAACCACCTTTATTAAAGTAAAGGTCAGAGGCCGAATTCTTATTTTTAGGAAATTTTCATAATTATCATTTAATACAACTTTACTCGAAACTATAAACGTTTTACGATGTCCTTTAATATAAAAACTACAAAAAACCTCTATTTCAACTTAAGGTCCTTTAACCAAATTATGTACATATAACCAAAATTTTAAACTTAGCGTTCTTTCTTTTAAAAATTAAACAATTTCTAAATTATTTTATTTTATTCCTTTTTTTTGGCTTTCAGCTCTTGATTTCTTATCCCCTGATTCAAAAGAACAAAATGGCTGCCGAAAATACTTTGGAAAAACAAATTGGTTGTGTTAAATACACACTATTTTGCTTCAACGTAGTAGCGTGGATGATAGCTACCTCATTGTTTGCTCTCACAGTATGGCTAAGGGCTGAACCTGGCTTTAATGAATGGCTGCGTATACTCGAGGCACAATCATTTTATATAGGAGTTTATATTTTGATAGCCATCAGTATTATTTTGATGGCTGTTTCTTTTTTGGGCTGCCTGAGTGCTTTAATGGAAAATACTTTGGCTTTATTTGTGTTTATAGGTACACAAGTCTTTGGCTTTATAACCTCGACAATAGGAGCTGCTCTTTTGCTGCAATACAGTACGGTGCACTCTAGTCTACAACCTTTGCTACAAGTCAGTATTAGCCGTTTTGTAAGTACCTCGGAATATTCCTACTCGGCCTATGTTCTTAATATGATACAAGAAAATATTGGTTGTTGTGGTGCCACAGGACCTTGGGATTATTTGGACTTGCGCCAACCCTTGCCAGTCTCCTGTCGCGATACAGTCAGTGGAAATGCCTTTTTCATTGGTTGTGTTGATGCTCTTACATGGTTCTTTGCGGGTAAAACTTCATGGATTGTAGCCTTAGCCTTGGCTCTAGGTCTACTCAATATTATATGCGGTGTGATGAGTTTGGTATTAGTACAAGCTGTCAAGAAGGAAGAGGATGAAGCTCGTGCCTACAGGCATTAAGTGAAGAGTAATACAGATGAGCTCTCTTCAGTTTTTATGTTTAATTTTAAGCCGTTTATAAATTTTTACAAGTCTTTCACATAGAAAAAACACAAAATATGCCGAATGAACTACTTTACATAAAAATCATTGTTTGTACTTTAGTTTTGAATTTAAGTTGATGATAATAGTTCATTACAAATATTTAATTAAGTTTTTAATTAATTAATTAATAATTAATTACTGCCGTATTCATACAAAACAAAATAAATTTCAAATGTGGTTTAAGGCAAAATTTTCATACAAATTTTTTTTTAAATAAAATTCAAATCCATTTTAATTTTTAATGAATACGGCAGTTAATTTTAAACATTTTTGAATACAAAGCTAAATATTTTTGGAAATTCTTTTAGTAAATAAAAGAAATTCTAAAAAACATCATCATTCATTTTAATTTTTTAATGAAGTTTTTGGTTTAAAAGAGAAATTTTGGCAAACACAACTAGTTCTTAACAGAGCTTTAAACAAATATTTTGAGAACTTCGGAAATTTGAGAAAAGTAACTTTAAAAGGACGCTTAACTTTTTTTTGTTTTAATTCTATCAACTTGGTATTATTCATAAATATATGTGTGTATGTACATCAGGGTTGACAAAAACGCGCATTTTTTACAAAAAACCCAACCCAGCGTGGTTTTTTTTATGGGTTTTATTCGGCTTTTTTGGGTTTTATGGTTTTTTGTGTAATGATCTAATAATTGGTCAAAGCAATGTTGTCAACTCAGCCGTTTTGGTATAAATTTAGCAAAAAAATTTTCATAATTTTTTTATGGCATCATCATCAAACGCATGTATGGTTATATATATATATGGGCAAATCCCAGAAACAGTCCACCAACCAAAAATTTTTCAAATGAATTTTTTTTATGGAGTATAAAACTAGATGTATAATTTCATGTTTATATTAAAAAATATGTATTTTGATGATCATTAATACAATAATTTTTACCAAATACTACCCCACCCCTGATTTATTAATGTTATACGTGAATTTAGAATTATTTTAGGTGATTTTTGTGCTTAAAATGGCACTTACAGCAGACTCATCAAAATATAAGTTTCGTTAAAATAAAAGTTAATATTCATTATTTAAGAAATTAGTTTAAGAAATGCAATTCATAAAAATATAATTTGTTTTGTTAAAATAAATAAAATAAAACAATAAAATACTACTGGAAAATCTGTAGCGTGCGTCACAAAGGTTCACGGCTTTTGTGAGAAAATCACAACATTTTTTGGCTGCGAATAAGTGCTTTAAGAATTCTCTTATAGTCATCTTTGTTTTAGGAATTAGATTTTGTATTCCTTATGATGAAAAATTCGCCAAAAATTAGGAAAACACACTTCAAACTTTGAAGTTACTTCCACTTTTTGTAGCGTGCGTTACAAAACTTTGTGATAGATTATTTCGCAACAAATACTTGCTAAGAAATTATGATATATGCTATTCGTAAGTACATATTAATGCCACTAAATACTATACATAAGTTGAAGCTATCTCTTTTGAAAGACCAAAAAATGTTTATATATCAATCAGAGAACGCGTACGAATGTAGCGTTCGTCACGCAGGATTAGCCCATATGTAATTCCTTATATACATATATATGCCTCAGCTGCAAAGTGATGTACAGTTGATTTGTCTTTTTATTTTACTTTTATGCCCCCAAATTAGATCGGAACATTTAAATGAATTTTACAATGACATTCATAGAATTTAAAACAACGTTCAGTTCTATTATGAAGCTTTAAATCTCCAACAAATGTTACTCTTAGTTCAAAAAGCAATTGCAAAGACCGTTGAAATACTACTATTGTTTAAACGGGATTTTGTTGAAAAGCAGACTTACTCCAGCTCATTATGTGGCGAATATGATGCATACTAATAATTCAAGAAAACGAAAAGATAGTGAAGAATGGATAAGTCAAAAGCACTGCTTGGCATTTAAAATTAAAGATTTTCCAGATTTTTTTTTTTCTTATTGCAAAAATGTAACTTTTTATTACAACAAACACAAGGAAATAGATTTACCCTAAAAGTTGCAATTTAAATAATATTTAATCAAGTGTAAAAAAAATCAGGTTTAAAAGTTTCAACATTACAATTTTTAAAGCGTTTTATCCATTTAACATTATTTTCATATATATCTTCTATTTTCATTGAATAATTCTCTTTTTACACTTTCGTTAGGCATCTTAAAACATAAATATTTTGCTTTTGATTGACAGTTTGTTTTACTTTTTTTGACACGTGAAATATGAACAACTTTACACTTTTAAATTATAATAAAGACCGCTTACTTCAACACGAGTGGAATTTTCTATTTTTACTTTGAACTGAATGCCCTTAATATTAATTAAAGAATTTATCAAATTAAATTAACAAAAATGGTGGAACATATTAAAAGCCAAAAATTAAAAATTTTTACCAAGAAACTTTTACGATTTTTTCACTTCAGTAATTAATTGCCCTGCTAGTTCAGCATCAATAGAAAAATTGTTATAACTTATGCTTTAACATGGAATAACCTTAGAAATCGTTTTGGATTGAAAAAAGCACTAGCTCTTGTAACAATTTGTCGGCATTTAAATCCAAAGTGGTAACTGATTTAAAATAACTTCTTATCTACGTATTTGTGCTACTATTTTTTATGAATTTTTTAATTCTTTTCTTATAATTTTCTATACTTACAGTTATTTCAATACATACATATATAATATATGATTATTTTATTGGTTCTAGTGCTCCTACTCCAAATGATTTTATCTTTGACCACCTTGAAACCTCGCCTGAGTTCTTTTTATTCACTTTTATAAGTGAGATGGAACTATTTGAGGCCTTAAATAAGTTAAAATCGAAATCTGTTGGCATAGATGGAGTGCCCATTAAATTTTTGAAACTGTTTTTTTCCTTTCATTTCTGATGCTATTCTGCACTTGATTAACTCGCTTTTAACTACGTAAATTTTTCCTTCTGCCTGGAAAATTGCTCACATTGTCCTTATACCTAATGCTAAAATGGTTCGTTGTCCTGATGATCTTAGACCTATTTCCATACTACGAGCACTGTCAAAGGTCATAGAACATGTTTTAAAAAATCAAATGCTTAATTCGGTATCTGATAAAATCTCTGAATCACAGTACGCATTTTAAAATAGCTTAAACTCTACTTGCCTTCTATTGAGCCTCACTGACACTATAAGGGGAAATATTAATATTTAATGAAATTTTTGAGGATGATATATATAACTCGTGATGATAATAACTCGTGTTTAGAAAATATTAGACAGTGGGCCGTAGATAATTCTTTGTCGATTAATACATTTAAAACTAAAGCAATGATGTCTAGCCCCACGTCTCGTTTTTTACCACCTTGGATATTTTTTTGGGGAATGATGAAGTTCAATTTGTTGACCACCACAAATGTTTGGGAATTATTCTTGATAGGAAGCTGTCTTTTAGTAATCATATTGATTCCTTGTCGGGGAGAATTTGGGGTTCGTTGCGGAAAATTTACTGTTCAAATATATTTTTACCCTTTCACGTTAGGAAGAGATTGGCGTATGCGGTTTTGATGTCCCAGGTTCTCTACGGGTTTGAAGTAATATCTGGTACTGTTGGTTTCCTTCTTACCAGATTGAGACGTTTGATAAATGCAGTTGTTGTTGTTTGTGTATAATAGTCGTCGTAGGGACGATATCTGAAATTTTTGAGGATGATATATATAACTCGTGATGATAATAACTCGTGTTTAGAAAATATTAGACAGTGGACCATAGATAATTCTTTGTCGATTAATACATTTAAAACTAAAGCTATGATGTCTAGCCCCACGTCTCGTTTTTTACCACCTTGGATATTTTTTTGGGGAATGATGAAGTTCAATTTGTTGACCACCACAAATGTTTGGGAATTATTCTTGATAGGAAGCTGTCTTTTAGTAATCATATTGATTCCTTGTCGGGGAGAATTTGGGGTTCGTTGCGGAAAATTTACTGTTCAAATATATTTTTACCCTTTCACGTTAGGAAGAGATTGGCGTATGCGGTTTTGATGTCCCAGGTTCTCTACGGGTTTGAAGTAATATCTGGTACTGTTGGTTTCCTTCTTACCACATTGAGACGTTTGATAAATGCAGTTGTTGTTGTTTGTGTATAATGTTCGACGTAGGGACGATAACTCTAGTTTTGTGAAGAGTTTTCTAGGCTGCTCTTTTAATAAGTTAGTATCGTTTCGCAACCTAAGTCTGTTCATAAGCTCATAAAAAGTGGCAAGCCCTTAGCACTTTGTAATGCTTTCCTTTTCTCGCCTCGTATTAGAAACCCACACCTAATCGTTCCTAGAATTGTGAGATCAGCATTTGCTAGATCTTTCCTCTCAAGAGTTGTTGGTCATTGGAACCACCTACCATTGGAATTGCGTACCTTCAAGCACTCTTATAACGCTTTCAGACTGAAACTAATGACGCATTTTATAATTACCAATTAGTAAGTTATAGTGTGTATACAACACAAAAAAACAAAGAGCAAAGAGCATAAAACAAACAAATGCAAACGAAAACAAACCAATACAATCCCACACATGCAAAGCTTTCAATGTAGTGGTGCCCATACCTGGTTATTATGTATTGCTTAAGGCCGTTATACACTATCCCACAAAGTCTTTAGTAATTTACAAAAATGCAACCCTGTCATAAGTTGTTATTGTTTTTTTAAAATGTTCAAAGAAAGATTAGCTCAGGGAAGCATTTTTGAAAAATACGTAAGACTTTGTGGGATAGTGTGTAACGGCCTTTAAAAATTGGTCCTTTTTTGGTTGGAGAAGCGAATGAATTCCGATTGTTTGTTAAAAAATTTGATTGTATAATGGAATATAATGAAACTTTATCTACATACATACGTTTATTTTTGTATATATATTTCTTTGATTTAATACTTCGATATAAGGTTCTGTGTAATATATAATTGGCCTCAGTGGCTTTTATTAATGAACTTATAAATTAGTAAAATAATATTTTCACTTCAAATTTGGAACTTTCAAAATCAAATTCAGGTTTTTAAAAAACAAATTCAAATTTTTCGAAATCAAATTCAGTATTTTATGGCGATTTCTTTTCTGAGAAAAATATGTTACAGTATATATATGCAACATTTTCTAATGTTATCTATAATCACTCGAAGTGTTACATGTTGTGCAATTTCAATAGAACACAATTAATGCTTTTTTTTAACTTTTACACTTTCATCATTAATGTACTTCATGAGCGATTTTTAAAGCTATTTGAGCGGTTTCTGCACGCCCCGGTAGGCTATCTGGTAGCGAGCTAGTCTATCAGCGCCAGGGTTGCGTGTTCGATTCCCGCCTGAGACTGGTTTCTTTCCTGCTGACAAGCATATAGCTTCGCGGGATTAGCTTAGGAAATTAAAAAAAAAAACTAATGGCTTAGAAAAATTAAAACGATTATAATATAAATAGACTTTTTTTGATTTTAATGTGTAAATATTGTTATATTTTGTTTAAAAATAATTTTTTTTTTACAAAATTATGAGCGGTATGAATTATGACAAACAAAATTAAACATTGGTTGTACAAACAAAGTAGTAAGTACCAAAGTTTTAAAACAGTGCAGTATGAACACCTTAGTAAAAGTAAGGGTAAAATATGCAACATGTTTTGCATGTTTTTCATCAACATATTCACAAAATAACTTGAAAATTTTTCTTACAGTTGTATTTTTTGTACAAACGAACACAAAAATGTAAAACATGTAACATTAATGCAACATATTTCTCAGAAAAGAAATCGTCATAAAATATATTATAATATAACATTATAATAAGTGTTTATTTTAACAAAATGAATATGTAAAAAAAATTTCAAATCTAAATTTTTTTATATTCATAAAAATCAATGTTACAAAACTAGTACTTTTGTTTTTCACTGTAGAACAATTTAGCACTGTTTTTATACCCTTCACCACAGGTGGTGAATAGGGTATATATAAGTTTTTCATTCCGTTTGTAATTTCTATAATATTGATGTTAGACCCTATAAAGTATATATATTCTGGGTCCTTATGAGGAGCGAAGTTGATTTAACGATGTCCGTCTGTCCGTTGAAATGGATTTTCCGAAGACCCCATATATGATGGGGCCAGGTTATTATACATTTATGTCACATATGGTCCGGAATTGTTTGCTATTGCAATTCAGCATGATCGGTCCATAAATGGCTGAGATATGAGTAAAAAACCACGACTGCCTCAAATTTTTTCCCATAAAGGTCCAATTAGACGTGACATTACCATACCAACACTGTATTACCAAAACGACATAAACATACCATACAAACCAATTCAATTTTGGTTTCAACGGTCATACAGTGGCTATGGTAATACAGTGTTGGTAATGTGGTTTTTTGTATACCCTTCACTACAAGTGGTGCATTTTATTTGTAATGTGTTTAATTGTACGCATACACATACACATTAATGCATATATATGATATGCCGCTCAAATAAAGAAACAAACTCATAGACTCAATATATTTTTTAATTGAACGCTTCTTCAGTAAAAGCATACCATACAAACCAATTCAATTTTCGTTTCTACGGTCATACAGTGTCTATGGTAATACAGTGTTGGTAATGTGGTTTTGTTGTTGTTTTTTTATACCATTCACTACAAGTGGTGGATTTTATTTGTAATGTGTTTAACTTTACGCATTCACATACACATTAATGCATGTATATGATATGCCGCTCAAATAAAGAAACAAACTCATAGACTCAATATATTTTAATTGAACGCTTCTTCAGTAAAAGCATACCATACAAACCAATTCAATTTTCGTTTCTACGGTCATACAGTGGCTATGGTAATACAGTGTTGGTAATGTGGTTTTTTTGTTGTTTTTTTATACCATTCACTACAAGTGGTGGATTTTATTTGTAATGTGTTTAACTTTACGCATTCACATACACATTAATGCATGTATATGATATGCCGCTCAAATAAAGAAACAAACTCATAGACTCACTATATTTTAATTGAACGCTTCTTCAGTAAAAGCATACCATACAAACCAATTCAATTTTCGTTTCTACGGTCATACAGTGGCTATGGTAATACAGTGTTGGTAATGTGTTTTTTTTGTTGTTTTTTTATACCATTCACTACAAGTGGTGGATTTTATTTGTAATGTGTTTAACTTTACGCATTCACATACACATTAATGCATGTATATGATATGCCGCTCAAATAAAGAAACAAACTCATAGACTCAATATATTTTAATTTAACGCTTCTTCAGTAAAAGCATTCGTAGCCGAGTTGTTAAGTTCTCTCCTGAGACTGATGATGTTGCTAGTTCGAATCCCAAAAAGAATTTTTTTTCATTTTTTTTATTTAATTTTTTTATGTTCTAAAAAACGATTTTAAGATTATAAAACGAATTTCAAACATCAACTTTGGCAAAAGAGGAAACGGGCTTAGGTACAAATATATAAATGTTTTTTCTTTTTTTATATTCTTCGTCATGGCGAAATGAAAAGTTGGCGTGGCTCAATTAATATTTATTTATACCTATCTAAAGAACGTTATTTATGTATATAACTTTTTGTTCTTATCTCATCATGGTGAAGGGTATATAAGATTCGGCATAGCCGAATATAGCACTCTTACTTGTTTTTTTATTCGATTTAGCACTTTTAATTTAAATTCTTCTGGCAAGCCTGGGCCAGATCGTCAGGAAACTTCATCCAAAGATTTTAGAAAAAGTAAAGATATTATACAAATAAAACTGTTAAGCGAATAAGAATTATAAACCTCAGTTTTACTTGCACAATGGGTGCAACAAAATCAATAAATTTTTTTATTGTTTACTTTTTAATCACACTTTTTGTAAACAACTATTTTGACAAATTGGATTGTTGCACTAACAAAATGCCAGTTATTTTTGTTAGAGTTGTAATTGTTGTAGCGACGAGTTTACCTTGTTGAATTCGCCTTGATATGAACCTTATTAGTGTGACACATATTTTTCTTATTTAAGTAAATAGGGTATTGTGAGTTTGTGCTGATGTTGTTGTATACCGATCGACTTAGAATTAGTATCTGAATCGTCCGTCCTGCTGGCTAGTTGTCTCTCCATGTAGACCTTCTGCGCAAATTACAGGTCACAATTTTTAAGACAATTTAATGAAATTTTTCATACTTTTTTGAAAATTTTGAGAATCAGTCCATAATTTCACATAGCCCCAATACGAACTTTTTTCCCAATAGAGTCTTTGTGCCCATAATCCATCTTATTATGTTGGCACTTGGACAAAATTTGGCCCAAATGTATATTATTTCGACAAAGGAAATTAATTTTGTAATAAGTCCATATATGACCGTGGCTCCCACACAAATACTATTCACGAAAATAGCTTGTAACTTTCTTATAAATATTGGTGTGTATTGATAAAAAAAAATAGCTACTCTGTCATGACGAAATTTTTTGCTAGTAGGTAAAGCATTGAACGTAGATTATTTATAAACCCTCTCCCTTAAATCACTTTAAGACGAAAAAAATCTCAAATAGATGTAGTTACCTAGATTATATTCATCGTTAAGAATTCTCATATTATAAGTTTGGTTTTTAAAAGGTCCATAATTGCATATGGGACCTAACAAAGGAACTCTCTTAAACATTTTTCTATTAATACTGTGGTGTAGGGGATCAAATGTTCGGAACTGACCGGTTATACTTTCAAATTTGCTCTTTTTTGTAAAAGTTTTTTTATCATTAATAAGATTTTGTTTGTTGTGCTAAATTCCCAATTTTTATTCTTCATAAATAATACTGAAATTTAATGTTGGATAAAACACTACATAGTTCCTATGCGTATTTCACTGATTCGTTAGGCCAGATCATGTGAGGTGGAGAATACCCTCTCGACTGTTCATGAGAGTATAATCGAACAGGAGAGACAGGTACTTAACGACCTTCACGTGGATAGTCTTCTGGGACTATCGAGTGACTCCTGTGGTGAAACCGGGGCTACTCAAGGGTTAGAGGGGCTGACTCTGCTCTCTGACACGGAGCTCGATATTGTCATATCAGCTCACAGTCAGACTGCAGAGCCTGCCACTCTTATCTGTGAGGCCAGGGGACATCAGAGGGGACACTCGGGAGAAAATTGTCCACAACTTGTTCGGCAGGACGCCGTGGAGGTTGGGCCAAGCGCCCCTCCACGAGACATTAAAAATTCCAGCCGAACGAAGGAGGAGAAGGCGCAGAACGGAACAAGGAGCTCTCTGGCATATCTGGATAAGATGGCGAAGAGAGATCCTTCAACGTTCTCCGCGAGGGATAGGCACCTTCTGAGAAGGCACCGACAAAGCGTCGCCAAATTCGAAAGAATTTACGGCCCTGTCGGTACCGTGCTGGGTTGGCCCTATCCTTGGAGAAAGCAGGTGGATGAGGTCGCCGACCCGGTCACTACTCAAAAGAGTACAGGGCCGGTGGCGTCGTCAACCTGTGGAGAGATGGAGGAAGGTGGGGTTGCCCCGATGACCAAAGCGCTCATGTCTTCGGAACGAGCTGCGGAGGATAAGGGGGCGATACCCAAGAAGGCAAGCAAAGTGGCTAAGGCAGCGGACACAGTGAAGAAGGCTGGCAATCCTCCGTCCGATTCAACTAGTGGCTCTCGTAAGGAGGCCAATAGGGGAAAAGGTGCGGGCAGGAACAAGCCTTCTAAACTAGTCGTGCCTAAGTCATCGTGCTCAGTGAAGAGGGTTGGTGCATCCCCGGCTGAAGCTCCTAATGGCTCTAATAAGGAGACCATTAAGAGGATCAGATCTGGGGATGATCAGCCTTCTTCATCGAATAAAAGATTGAAGAAGTCGACGAGCCTGGAAGGTCAACTGCAAGTGGCTGTCATTGATCGGAATGATCCGGATGGGAGGATCAGTGCCGAGCTATGGCAGTTAGTGGAGGCTAGGCTTATCGACGAGCTGGCAACATTCAAGGGCAAAGAGGAGGACGTATCCTTCAATGGTGCGGACTGGGTTAAGGGAGTGAAGGTTGTCAATTGTGGTAACAAGAATTCTTTGGAATTCTTAAGGACTACAATTGACAAATGCAGCGACATTAACCCGGGGGCAAGGTTTGAAGTCATACAAGCCTCCGATTTGCCAATTAGGTCCATAGTGACAGTATGGATTCCACCACCCGTACGCCCGGTGGAAACTATACTGGCAGTATTGGGCAATCAGAACAATAGGCTTCTTACCGACCAATGGAGGCTGGTGACCTCACTGGTGTGTAAGGAGAATACCGGCAGGGACTTCCGCTTCGCAGTGGATCGGAAGTCCATGGAATTCTTGGTGGAGGTGGGGGGGGTAGTTAAGTTTGGTTTAGGTAACGTCAGGTTCCGGTATCCGAAGCATGACAGGACCAAAGAGGCTGTTAGTGGTGCAAATAAACCTGCACCATTGTGAAGCAGCCTCATCCGAACTGGCAACCTTCCTCACTAGCACCCGGACGGACGTGGCCCTAATCCAAGAACCTTGGATTAATAAAAATAAGGTTTGTGGTTTAGGAGTTGCGGGATACACTCTGTTTGTCCCGTCCACAGAGGACAAGGTAAGAACGTGTATATTAGCAAGGAATGAATTGAATTTTCTCATCTCTCATTCTTTCAGGTGCGGTGACTTAACCGTAGTAAATGGAGAAGCCAAAGGTAAGCGCACTCTTACACTGGCTTCGGTGTATATGCCATACGAGGCGATAGACCCACCTGGTACTGAGGTGCGGGAACTGACGGCATATGCAAGGAGGAGGGGTGCAATCCTTGTATTGGGCTGCGATGCCAATGCTCATCATAGCCAATGGGGGAGTGCAGATATAAACAAAAGGGGTGAGTTAATGTTTGATTTTATAACTACTAACAATCTTATTATCTGTAATATGGGTAACACGCCGACGCACAGTGGGAAATTTTACGAGAAGGCGGCCAAAATTCCATAACTTTTGACTGGATCGGTATTTTTTTATGCGATTTTTTTTGCTCGATAGGTGCGATGTTAGGCTTTAATTTGCGCTATAAAACGTAAAATTCGACTGATAGAAGCAAAAGTTATGGGGAGTTCAAAATGCATTTTCATTTTTTTGTTGAGTTTCGGTGTAAAAGTTGAATATTTCATATATGATTTTTTTATAATTTATCATTATTTCTCTTGTATTTTACAACTGATACTTATTTTTTATTGTTGAACTTAGATCCTGTCAGAAAATGCCAATATTTGGCCCCTGGACTCCTATTGGAGTTCAAAATGCATTTTCATTTTTTTGTTGAGTTTCGGTGTAAAAGTTGAATATTTCATATATGATTTTTTTATAATTTATCATTATTTCTCTTGTATTTTACAACTGATACTTATTTTTTATTGTCGAACTTAGATCCTGTCAGAAAATGCCAATATTTGGCCCCTGGACTCCTATTGGAGTTCAAAATGCATTTTCATTTTTTTGTTGAGTTTCGGTGTAAAAGTTGAATATTTCATATATGATTTTTTTATAATTTATCATTATTTCTCTTGTATTTTACAACTGATACTTATTTTTTATTGTCGAACTTAGATCCTGTCAGAAAATGCCAATATTTGGCCCCTGTAAATTTTTTAGTCCCAATATTCACAGGGGCCAAAGGTTGGCTTTTTTTTGGAAAGACGAGTTGTTATAAGGATAAAACTGAAAAGGAATATTTTGAAAAATGCCCAAATAGCATTCTTGGCTATCGATAACATTTTAGGTAATTCAACTTTTACTTTTGGTTTGAGATGTATGTGTATTTTATTTTATTTTATTGGTTCGCTTTCGCTGTTCTGTATACTGATTTTTTGTCCGTTTTAAATCCAAAAATAGTGCAAATGCTTCTTCTGGAGTAAATTTCATTTCTTCAGTTGGTGTAGGCATACTTTTTAAAATCCTCTTTGTGCGTTTAGGGCTCGCTTCCACTCTTTTTTCAATTATTGCAATTTTTGTTTTCTTATTTTGCGTTGGTTGAATTTGATGCAGAAATGAATCCTTTATCATACTATGAGAAATTTCTTTATTGATATTTGCTAGCTTGCGTCTTCGTGATCTTTCACTGCAATTGTCAATTTGTTTTGCGGGCCGACCCACTTTTCCAGTTTCCTTAGCAGTTATTGACAGCTTCTTAAAAATCAGATCATTTGTTAGCCATTTTTCGTTGCGTAAGTAAAACGTTTTCTTGTTTCTAGAACATTTAAGGTACCGTTTTCTTAATGTTAATAAAAAATTTTTAATTTTTATCTTATGAATCTTATGAAAGAATGGATTATTCATTATGTGTAACACAAAATCTTTTTCATCTTTCTGTTGAAAATATATATCTGCGAGAACTTTATAACTGAACTTAGCCATTGTTTAAACAATAATGAAGGTAAAATTATGAATGCATGCACTTTTATACTCTTGATAGAAGTTTTTTTAAATGATCTTTTGTTACTGCTTCTTTAAAACATAAAAACCCTTTTTTAAATACAAATTTAATCTTTTATTAGCATTTCTTTGAAACATAAAAAACCCCTGTTTTCACAATTTTTAAAAGGATACCATACCGGCAATAAATTAACAGGTAACATATAGGTAATTTTCACGTAAAATATAACTGCGTGCTAGTTTTTTTACCATTTACCTGTTCTTCCATTTTTTTAAATTAATTTGCAATTTTCAGGTAATTAAACTATGTAGTTTATGTTGCGGCTATTTACTTATGTTTAACCTTTTAACTTACTCAGAAATCTAACGTGTTAGTCTATTTATGTCGCCTATTCGTTTTGCAGCATCCGTTCACCCACAATAAGTTCATAACAATGGCAATACCTTTACCATCTCCAAATTAATTGATAACCTGACGTGCTAGATAATTTATGTGGCCTGAACTGCTTTATTTGTCGAAAATTCTTTAAGATTCACCTTCTTTAATTTCAGTAATGTTTCCTTGCAGGACTTATTTTTTGAACCGAATATCTTACCTTGGGTCACAGAAATTGCTGTAGTTCGCAAGGTCGTATCCAGACGTGCGTACAATGGGGTATAGAAATGTAGGTTAGATTCTGGACTACAAGAGAGTATAGGTTTTTTTTTGACGCATTTTGACGCTCAGGACTTATGCTCTATAAAGTAGGAAATTTCCGGGAAATTTTGACATAAAAAAAAAAAAAAAAATTAAAAAGTTCTAGAGGTCGCAGAGTTTAATGCTTTAAACCACGTATAGCTAATAAAATAAACTAATACACAAAACTTATTCTGTCAAAAAATCTTAAAAAACAAAAAAGTTATGAGCATTTCAACTTCAAAAATTGACTCAGAAATTCAAAACTATATCCAAATATTGAGAAAGTCCATTTCGGACCACCCTGTTCTCAATGAAATAGTTGAAATAGGGTTTTAATTTTTTGGCTCCCGAGGTTCACTAGTATTTACTTTCACATGAATAAAAAAATTTTAAAATCGGAGAACAAAAAAAAAAATAATTTTGGCCGCCTTCTCAAAATATGAACCAGTGTGCGACGTTCAGAAATAAAGATAGGCAGGCAGTGATAGATCTGACATTAGTGAACCGTGACGAGCAACTTGTTGCTGATTGGAGGGTGGCAACGGACTGTACATTTTCAGACCATAGTCGTATTACCTTCACATTGAATTTTGACCCACCTGGGGCTGCTCCATTTAGGAACCCGAGGGGAACAAAATGGGACTCCTTTAGGGAAAGAGTCCAAATTGGGTTGGCGCAAATGGCCTTGGGCGACTTGCTGCCGACTGATCTGGAGGGGGTGGTGAACAAGTTCACTCATCTTCTAAGGGAAAGCTATGAGCAGTCCTGCCCGGTTACATTTCCGGGTAGGCGTAAACAGCCCAAATGGTGGACCAGGGAACTCCAAGTTCAAAGGTCTACGGTTAGGAGACTGTTTAATAGGGCCAAGCTTACCAGAGCACCAGAGGATTGGAACAATCATAGGGTGCAGTTCAATAGATATAAGGCGGATCTGAAAAGAGCAAAGCGACTATCATGGAGGCAATTTTGTGCATCCATCGATAATGTCAACGAGTTGTCAAGATTCCGACGGATTTTATCCAAGGACCCTAAGGCCCTTGGTTATATCCAAAGGAATGACGGCTCATGGACTGAGTCTGGCTCTGAGACCCTAACCTTACTTATGGAGACGCACTTTCCCGGGTGCAGGGAAACCGGAAGTATGGACGACGGTCAATGGGACGTGATGTCCATGACATCGGATTATGCTTCCGCTTGCGTCGAGGAAATGGTCACAAGGGAAAAGCTGGTGTGGGCGGTAAATACTTTCGACCCATATAAATCACCGGGTCCGGATGGCATTTTTCCGGCCATGCTTTGTAACATTCCGGACGACGCATCATTTCTGCTGGTGAATATATTCAAGAAGTGCCTCAGTAGGAGGTATCTGCCTAGAGGGTGGAGAGAGGTTAGGGTGATTTTTATACCCAAGGCTGGAAAGGCAGGCCACTCGAAACCGGGGGATTTTAGACCTATTAGTTTGTCTTCTTTCTTGTTGAAGACTCTTGAGAGGCTAATAGATTACTATCTCAGGAGTAATATTGAGACACGCCTTATAAGCAACGCTCAACATGCTTACCTGAAGGGTAAATCTGTTGAGAGCGCGTTACATGAGGTGGTGGGCTATATTGAGCACGGTCTGGGGCATAGGGAATATACTCTGGCCGCGTTTCTGGATATAGAAGGAGCCTTTAATAACATTAGGATTGAGGCGATTAGGGATTCGTTGTTGGAGTTGGGAGTTGAGGATTTTCTGGTGGAGTGGATAGTCTGCATGCTTGGCAGTAGGATTATAAACTCGAGCCTGGGGGATCATGTGATAAGGAGGAGGGTTACCAGGGGGACACCACAAGGGGGGGTTCTATCACCCCTACTGTGGTTGCTTGCGGTCAACGGGATTCTTAGATCATTTGATTCCATGGGCAGGAAGATTGTTGCCTATGCCGATGACATAGTTCTTCTGGTCAGGGGAAAGTTTCTGTCCACGATCGGGGAAATTATGCAGGTGATGCTGGGCGAACTCTCGGCTTGGGCAAAGGATAGGGGACTGGGTGTTAACCCTGTGAAAACTGAGCTGGTGTTATTTACCAGAAGGTATAGGATAGAGGGATTTAGGGGGCCAGTGCTAGATGGCGTCGAGTTACCGCTATCGGGCGGAGCAAAGTATTTGGGTAACTTTCTGGACTGCAAACTGTCTTGGAAGAGAAATACTCAGGAGAGGATGAGAAGGGGACTCAATGCATACTACACATGCAGGAACTCCATTGGTAAGACCTGGGGTCTGAGGCCAGATATGGTAAACTGGATTTACACATCGGTTGTTAGGCCTATACTTACCTATGGATGCACTGTCTGGTGGGGTGCGTTGGGAGTGGATAGCTATAGGAAGATGCTCAGCAAGGTTCAAAGGAGTGCATCTCTTGGCATTACAGGCGCTAGGAGAAGTACTCCGCAGGCAGCGCTGGACATCCTACTATATCTGTCCCCTATTGAACATTATGTGAGGAGTGTGGCCGCTAGGAACTTACTTAGACTTTACGAGTCTTCTTTAGTTAGGCCTAGGCGGGATGATCACACGAGAATTTTGTACGAGATGGGTCTGCTTGGTCAGGGTAATACTCTTGGGGGTATTTCGGATCATAGGACTATGACCCTGGACTTTGGTGCAACACCACCGGTAGACTTCCCGGATAGGGAAAATTGGAGTGGGTCCAACGGACTGTTTGAGGGGTGGGCAGTGTTTACGGATGGATCCAAGATGGAAACCGGCACTGGTGCCGGTGTATATATTGCGGACACCGATGTGAAAAGGTCTTTCAGACTCCCCGATGAGTGCAGTGTCTTCCAGGCTGAGATCCTAGCGATCTGGAGGGCGACGGAGGCGATACTGGAACACATCGTGGGTGGATCTGTGGTGACAATTTACGTCGATAGTCAGGCTGCGCTTAGGGCATTGACAAATTATACGGTGCGATCGCGCCTGGTCGCTAGGTGTAGAAATGCTCTTAGGGAACTCATGGAGGCATTCAATGTAAGGCTGTGTTGGGTACCCGGACACTGCATGGTTGATGGAAATGAGGTGGCGGACGAACTGGCAAGGGCGGGTTCGAATATGGACTTAGTGGTAAGGGACATGGGGGTAAAGCCTCCCCTATGTTACTACTTTGGTGTGATAAGGGAAAAGTTCCGTGATGACGTTAACCGATCCTGGGGGGACAGAGTGGATTGCAGGGTGTCTGGGGCACTATGGCCCAGATTGGACGCGGGGGCAACCAGGGTTCTACTGGGATTGGATAGGGGTGGTCTTAGAACGCTTATAGGGTTCTTGACGGGTCATTGTCCTGTTAGGGCCTTTACGGGAAAATGGGACAGCACCATACCGGACTTCTGCAGATTATGCGATGAATCAGAGGAGCTGGAGACAGTCGAGCATGTACTATGCCACTGTCCTAGGATGCAGGGTCTCAGACAGAAGTGGCTGGGAGAAAGGTTTCACGACGAACTGGGGTGCATCGCTGGATGTAATCCGGCTGATCTACTAGGGTTTGTCAGGGAAATAGTGCGGTTGTTTCTGTTGAGGGGACTGTAGAGAGGGAATTTGTTTTTGCACAGCACCTACTAATTTTCTAACTTTCTGGTTTTCTATCATCCTATACTTCTTTTCTTTACTTCTCTCTTTTCTACATTCTTTCTCTTTATCGAAGGGATTCACAATGGACCGTACCGGTCTCCGGGTGGAAGTGTGCCCTTGGGCACATAACCCTTCTTAACCTAACCTAACCTAGGCCAGATCATCAGGAAAGCTAAAGATATTATGCAAATAACACTGTATAGTGAATGAGAATTACAAACACTCAAGTTTTATCTTTCATATTCAGCCTGATTACGGTTTGCGTTGGCGTATACGCCTGAGTCTTTTTTGTTAAAGATTAAAGTAACACACAACCTGTGTTCTTTAATCTACTACAAAAAAACGACTCAGGCGTATACGCCAACCGTAATCAGGCTGATTATAACTAAACGTCAATTTGATATCAGGTGCAATTCCATTTAATTTGGGTAATTTTGCGTTATCTCAAGTATAGTTTTGAACTTTGCTGGTGGTAACACTGATCCACCACCTTAGGGGGACTTCCATAGAAACATGGCGTTTTATGAAATTCTTAAGTTAAATTACAATTTTTTATCTTTTGTGAATAAAATCAAAAGTTGTAGACAGATATTAATCATTTATGGCTTGTTTTGTTTAGAATTTCTATAGAGGCATACCTGCATTTCCCAATTTTTTATGATTTTTTATATAATAAAAATATCGAAATTTTGCTAAAAAAAATATTTTTTTTTGCCAAAAATAATTATGCGCAGATTAGAAAAAGCTATAGCCTTCCTTAAAGGTAATGTTTATTTTTATTCAATACACTGAAACGTTTTTGAAACAGAGGTATATATTTTTGTATAATTTAATTTAAAAATGTTTCTGATGGAATTGTCGAATTAGTTCATTAGCAAAACTTTAATAGTTTCTTGCGAGCTTTAGTTTCGGTACGAACAGAGATCTGTTGGATAAATACTAGAACGAAAAACTTGAGGTCAATTGCCTCAATTCACATTATTCAGTCTTATTCCGGTTGTCGTTGTGGTCATCGACAGTGTCGTTTAAGAAGATTAAAAAACACAGGCTGTGTGTCACTTTAATCTGCGACGAAAACGACAACCGAAATAAGGATGAATAGCCCAAAATGTATTTCAATCATCCAAGGTGAAATTTCTAACTTAAAACATGTTAAGCTGTTTTTATTAAAAAAAATTGTAATTCTCTATGTTAAATTATTTTGATGAAATCTTAAGTTGTATACAAAAGTCATATCGTCGGCTTAATATGCAAACCTAAACCTAACTCTCTTTCTGTACATTTTACAGGAGAGAAAAAAACTTCTTATATTTCATATTTGCAGCTTGAGAGGAAAACCAAAAATATTTTTTACACACATTAAGACTCAAATTAAAGAAAAACTACATGCTGGTCGACGAGGCGTATCTTTCTTTACTGCACGGCATCGAAATCTCAATTCACTCAAAAAGTGGATTTAGCAGGTTTGCATATTAAGCCGACGATATGTAGGTTAATTTAAGAAAATACTAAAAAATCATTTTGTACTCACAGATTACTCATTGATAAATCAATTTCCAAATTTAAATGCTCATGATGATACTTAATAATTGGAACTCTGGCCTGCAAAATGCGCCTGACATGGCAAACTCCCGGTAGAAATAATTGCAACATATCGCCAATACTTTCCATTTGTCTTTGCGTTTGAGAACGGCCATTTGTTAGGTTTTCTTTGGTGTGGAAAACTAAACGGGAATCAGGTCTCTTTTTGGTCTCTGCTCCTTTGCACTCTTGATCTAAACGTAAAATTAAGTCTAAATCACATCCCATTTTTCCAAAACCATTAACAGAAGAACCAAAAGGTAAAGCGTTTGCCATTGGAAAAATGCCCGAAATGGCCTCTTGTACTTGATAGGCGGCCAAAAATCTTAATCGTATGCCCAAATCATTTAATTTTGTACGGTCATAAAGTTCAGTCAATTGCTTTTCAATATAAGGGCATTCCTTTAAAACCGTATTTAAGTCGTTTATCTCCATTATGTTATTGCCATCAATTACAAACAAATTGTTTGCTTGAGCATCCTCTATTGGCTTACGTTTTAAAGCCTTTTTTCTAGAAGCTCTAAACCACAAAAAGGGCGAACGGGCTGGCACACCATTCAATTCCTCATTGTAAGCTGAAGAATCTATAGCTTCTGAAGCTTGTTCACTATTTTCATACTCAATTAAAATATAATGTTGAGCATCATCATGCCGAACACAATAATGATGAGCTCCTACTATATTACCATAGGTCTTGCAATAGTTGTATAACTCTGGAAATGATTTTTCAGAACTAACTTGAACCACCACACTGCGTGTTGCCTGTCGCTGCCGTTGCAAAACAAAATCATCAAAAGATAATTTAAAAGCTTGAACCAAGAAAATTTTAAAATAATTTTAAATAAAAATAAATGTTTATAGTTAAATTGGCTACCTGATTGCGGGACTGCCGGAATTGAGGAATATTTAGCTTTTAATACATATTTGGGATAATTTTTTATGCTACAGCTTTGCTTTACTATTTTGTACATGTTTTTTAAATAATTTTAGTTTAATAGTAATACAATTTATGCCGTTTTACAAATTTTACTAAAAGAATAAAATTAATGCAACCAAAACAACAAAACACCAACCCGCCTGTTACAAAATTTGAGGTTAACTACACAGCTGTTGATAAGTAAACGAATTAGGCAGCCCTTTAGGAAATTTCCTAATTATTAACAATTAGGATTTTTGTTATTAAAAATGCTTCAAATTATAAAAAGATCAATTAAACTCAAGTTTAAATTTGTTATTATATAATTCTTGCTCATCATCTTTAAGTAGAATGCTAAAAATTCCTTAAATTACTTTTTTTTTTTTTTTGGATTTTGCTTAAAACTAAAAATTTTTGGCGAAACTATTTAAGTTATAATGCCAGGGTATCACACAATTTTTTGGAGCTTCAAACACAAAAACCTCGTTCGACCTAAACCTTCGTATAGGAAGGCGAGAGCTTCCAGAATCCGCTCCAGAGTATTTTGGTCTCCACCAGTAATCTTCTGAGTTATTTCCTTGGTACTCCACCAGTAAAACGTCTGAGTTATATATGGTTCTCCACCAGTCACATTGAGTTAATTATGGTTCTCCACCAGACAACACATTTAAACATTGAGGTTAAAAACGAATGCATATAGTTAATGCAGAAACCGCAAAAACTGTAACTCGGTACAGTTATACGACGCCGAAACATTAACCAATGCGGGGTGACACCGCAAAACGCACGAAAAGCAGACAAACAAGAACGACCTGTTTGTCCTTAAAAAATAATGACAAAAAGCGCGAGCTGCTTCTCCACTCAGAGCAGTTTTACGAGTGCCTTAAATTACTAAAAAGTTTATTGCTTAAATTTTATTAACCTGATGCAACACTGTTTGGGACAGTAGTGTTAGTAAACGCAAATAAAAACCAATATTATTTAATAACAGTAATTTTATTAATATTGGGTGGGCAATTTTTTATTTTAAATTTGAATCGGCTTTAAAAAAAGTAATGGGGAAAATTGCGGCATTCGATATCGATTAAAATTCCTAGTTAAATCATATTGTAATTTCGATCGAAATTGAATGCCGTAGTTTGCCCCCTGGTTATTTTTCAAATTTCTGGTTTTATTGGAAAGGTTGAACTTTGTCATTTAAAATGGAACACAATGTCATTCATATGACTACCACGACTGGCTCGGCAGTACCTCATCCGATTACCCCAATTTATCAGTAATTTTCGATTGTTTCAACTCGAATCTTTTCAATGGCAACTTCAATTTCATGTTTCAATGCTTCAATTGAGTATTAAAAAGCAACCGAACTCCATACAAGTAGTGGAAACACAAATTCAGTTCTATGCACTGGTGGAAGAAAACATAAAAAGACTACGCCAAAAGATAGCCCGAAATTAAAAGAATTATATACAGCAATTTCTTCAAATATCATCTAAAGAAATAAAAAATTCACTTTAACTTTATACTATATCTACAACTATCAGACGGAGAGCCGGAGAAGGACTATGAGCTTACAAAACTGTTAAAAAGCCACTAATTTCTAAAAGAAATAGCTTAGCTCGCCTCAGTTTGAAAAAAAAAATACCTTAACTGGTCTGAAGAGAAGCGTAAATGGGCTTTTCTGATGAATCAAATTTTTGCTTACACGGTTCGGTTGGCAGGTGCCTGATGCATAGACCAATATTAAACACGGTGGTGGCAACAATTTAGTCTGGGGGTGATTTTCCGGGCAAGGAATTGGACCGTTTTATAGAATTAATGGAATCATGAGTTCAGCGAACTACAAAAACATTTTTGCCATTCTCATCTTGGGAAATGCCGTTCATTGGTTTGGGAGTTTTGACACGGTAACGTCCCCAAGCACATGACTCAGATGGTAAAACAATGAATAGCGAATGAAAAATTATGTGTGGCTGCATAGACTGCCTAGTCACCTCAACTAAATCCTATAGAAAATCTTTGTGAAAAAGTGAAAAGTAAATTCGGAAACATTATTTTTATGAAAACCCGTGGATCTCTATTTTTATCTAAAAGAGCACGGAATAATATCTTAATTAATATAATTGACTATTTCATTCGGTCCATACCAAGGCGATGTGAAGTAGATGTGAACGAAAAGGATACGCTATTAATTACAAATAAAAATTAAAAATTTCCGGATTTTTTATTTATAATTTTTATATGACCTTAAGCTAATCAAAAAACAACATAGATAATCGACACAGGCCAACAATAAATATTGAACAATAAAAATTTTTGTTTTTATTTAAATTTTGTCATTAAAATAACGGTTTTTGTTACACATGGGCAATGTTTTGACCACTACAGTATACCCATGTATTACATTAGACAAGTTAGTAGTTCTCTTATTATAATATATAATACATCCCAAAAAGATATTTGTTCTGCCAACTCTTTTATCGGGTGTTCCTACTCTTAATGGATAAAATTCGCATCATTCATTCTAGTAAATTTATCATTACAGAAAAAATTTATTAATTGATCTGTTGATTTTTAATTAGAAATATCTGGTAATTTTATTATATTAAATTTATTATTAAAGGCATGGTATTCTTGTTCCATAGTTAAGGGAACATCAATTTTTTTAAACAAAAATACTTATTTACTAATTTATTTTTCAACAAAAATCACTCCTCCTGCACTCTTAAACGATACTGTGTTAAAAACGCCACATCAAATATAGCCTCTTGCTGTAGCAATTCATGTACTTCATACTTCATAGACTCTTCGTAGGCATACAATATACTTGTATCATACAGCATCATTTTACAATGTGCTAAGGCTAAGATACAATTTCTTAAGCGAGAAATAACCTCTCGGTCTGCCCGTGGTATAACTTCAGAAAGATTTTGAGAGAAACCTCCGTCACCACCGTCTTGTTCCAAATTGACCAATGGAGAAATCCAAATAAAACCATTATTACCCAATATAATACTGGCACCGCACGGCAAATTATGAAAATGGGTCTTGCGCCTTTTTACTAAAGAAGGAAATACCTTAACTAAAACACCTTGTGATAGTTTTCCATACTTAAGCGACCTAGTATACAGAGACAAAGTGCCTTCATCGTATATATTTTGTACTTCAGCGGATATAAGATCTCCTTCCTGCAAATATTTTCTCATAGCTTGTTCATCTTCTGCTACACGCCTTCTTAGCTCACCACCTGGTAAGTTAACTGAAGATAGTAATAGTATAGAATCTAAACGTGAGTTGGTGTTTACTTTCCATCTTTTCTGTTGTACTTCTGTGATGCGAGCCACCACCACATCACCAATCTCACCCACATAACGACTTTTCAAAGGTTTAATGGACACTAATTTGTTAACTTGTTCTATAACACCAGCCACAGAGGCTTTAATGTCATCTCCCTCTACGTAGGTACCATGGCCTTTCATGAATCCCTGTTGGGCTGTAACAACTTCACCGGGTGTATACAAACGCGGAGCATTTGTTTGATTTTGTGCCAACAGACCCATATTAACACGATCTAGGGCTAATTTTATATTCACATTTGTTGACATTTTATTAAAGTGTACTCAATCTTGTAATAGAAATTTTTAAAATTAAAAATAAACAAAAATTCTATTTACACGCGGTGTTTTGCTTTTAAGTAAATAGAAAGTGATGCCCATTAGTTTAAATTGATGAATTTCAAAGGGTGTCTCAATAAGAGTGCACTTTTTAAATTAAGTTTAATTTTTTTGCGCAAATGGCAACTCTGAAATACGGTAGATGTGACATACATATGTTTATTCCGATTACTAAAAATGGAGCGCTTTACAAAAGAAGAACGCGTTATAATTGTAAAAAATAGGTTAAAATAGCCTATTTCCGATGTGCGAAAGAATTCTTTCTTTCGAACAATTACATATAAAACAAATTCTAAAAACTTTGTTTTTGCTTTAAATTAGTGAAGGGCAACACACATACTATTACATTTATGCTTGTGTGGGAAGCAGCGTGGCCATTTTGGGATTTTTGCAGCTAGATTTAGCATTTTTTTGTCTGATTTAGCTGCTTATTATTCTTTTAGCAGTTAGAATTTTTTTTTAGCATTTTTCAACTACATATTTAGCATTTTTTAGCATTATTTAATTTAAGAATATTCAAGTAATCTTTTTTTGAAAATCTACCACACTTTTTTGTTGAATGCACATACAAATCCCTACTCTTTTGCTATAGAAACAGTACAATCTTTTAAAAGATCTTTCATATCAAATTGTTTTAAACATTGATTAGTTTGATCCATTAAGTTCATGTAAAGGGCGAATTTAAGGATGTAAGTGCAACTCTACAACTACAAAAAGCCATATGTATTTTGTTTTTGCAATTTAATTGCTTGTTGTCAAAAACAGTAAACTGAACTCCAACGGGTTTTTACATAAAATTAAATTTTTCACTTTTTTATAAAAGGAATTAATAGTTTCAGTTTAATATTTATATATGTTTTATTATAAAAATAATATTTTTCAAAAAATTGTCAGGTAAAGACGCTATGTTATCGAATAAGGAGTTGGGTTCACTAGACCTGCTGTTCAGTGTTTTTCGCCGTGTTGTATGTTAGTTGTCAAATCTATAAAAAGCCAAATACACTTGTCAAATGCTTGTCCAGCCGGCGAATTCAACGTGTACGTGTGCTGGACGTAATATTCGCCGTCATATCTAAATTTTTTGATTTTTCAGCGTTGTCGGTGTCACACATCCAAACACATTTTCACTAATACTACCACAATGCTTGATGAGTTTTTTGATCAATGTATTTGGGCCTTTATTGTTCATGATGAAATAAACAGGTGGCATTACTACGCCAGATGACGATTTTTTGCTCTTGCATTGCTTGTCCAATCTTATGTCAAAGTTTTGCTTACAAAAAGTCCACGTTTTGTTTTGTGGTTAGTTTTGACGTAAGCTGGGACTAATTTTCAATTTTTTTTTGTAATGTTGTATTTGTTGCCGTAGCGATGCCACCTACATTATTTCATCATGTTATTGCTTACGTTTTAATTCGCCGTCGTTCTAATTGAAATGTCAAATTATATATTGTCAACTCGGCGCTTTTTATACTGTTCTAAGTGCTTTATGTGTTATTTTTTTTAATTTTAGCTGCTTTTTTATTTTCGGTGACACTAAATCTAATTTTATCAAAAAATTTCCTGGAGTGTAACAAAAGTGGTCATACATTACAAGGCAACAGCAAATTTTATGGCAACAGCAAATGTTACTGACCTTTTATTGTAATTTTTTGTATTATAGGGTGTGTGTGAAACGGTAGCAAGGTTCTATGGTGAAAAGAAATTTGTTTGTGGTAGAAAATTTTCATATTTGTGCTGTGTGAAATTGTAACATTTTGACAACGTAAAATTTTGACATAAAGAAAAAAACAATTACTAGTAGTTTTGTGAAAATGAATAAATTAATCAAGTTTTTACCAATAATCATTTCAATTCTGTTGGAAATGAGATCGTCCCAGCTATTTGATGAATTCGTTCTGATATATTAACAATTTTTACAAAAAGTGTGGGCAAAAAAGCTTATACATATGTAAATACTTACATGTTGTATAATTCTCTTTATTTTTTTGCCGCTGGTCCTACATCCATAATATTTTTTACTTTGTTTAAACAAATTTGATGAAAAAAAATTTTGGTGGTTCTCAAGTTATGCTACTATATGTTGTGAAAATGTTTTTATTTTTTACAAAATGCAGATTCGCATTCAGCGTTCAAAATAACTATAGAAACAACTTTAGTTTCTAACAAACGAAAACTTTATCGAAATTTGTAAACCTGTTTAGTTAATATTTGCCTTTCTATTTTAGCTAATTTTTTTCTAAAAAAATAAAGGCCTTATTTTTAAAATTGTATTTAGGGTTATAAAACAAATTTCCTATAAAAATATTTTAATTAGCCTTTAAAAAATTTTAATTTTTTTTTTATAAATAAGGGATAAAACTAGGAAAAACTTTTATTATAACTTATTATTATTTTTCTTTTAAATGTTTATATGTATGTACATTTTTATGAATTTTCGGAAGAGAAGAACTAAATATGATATTATTGCTGCCTGTTTAACAATTTCGAACATAAACGTTAGTATAAAATTTAATGTGATGAATATTTTTTAAGCTTCGCACATATGTAGGTGTTTTTCATAGAAATGTTCAATACAGACGAACGTTAACTTTCAAATTTGTTGAACAGGTAATATATATATATATATATATATATATATATATATATATATGAAATTTACGAGTTTTTGTTAATTTCAGCGTATTTTGAAAATTAATAGTTGACAGCGCCATGTTTCAAAACGAATTTGCCGTATTTGGTCATATAAACAAAGGCGAATTAGCTTATTTTGTCAATTTAACTTACCATATGCATGGCATCACTACGCCAGATGACGATTTTTCGCTCTTGCATTGCTTGTCTAGGTTTATGTCAGAGTTTTGCTTATGTTTACAAAAAGTCCACGTTTTATGCTGTGATTTTTGTATTTTATTAAAGGTTTTGATAATTTTAAATTAAAATAAAAAAGATATTGACCATAATTAAATAAAAATTGGCTAAAAATTTATTTATTTCATCACGTTCACGCTTTGATTTTTGTTTAATTTATTTTTTGACGTAAACGGTAATGTAATTTCCATTTTTGTTGTATTTGTTGCCGTAACGATGCCACCTGCTTATTCCATCATGGTATATTCTGGTTATGCGTCATTCCCACTTGTATTGCAGGGATGGAAAATGTATTTTATTACATTAAAAAAAATTATACTACGGTCTATCCAATAGGTCGCCAGATCTTTATTTAGATATCAAAAGTTGTTTACATTTTGCCTATATATGTATGTGTATTTTTGTTTACTTTTTTGCCAAATACACGCTTACAAAACAAGTTTTTTCTATTGTGTATTAAAGCACCCCACACACTTTTCAATTCAATTGTCAACTGAGTCGGTTGTTGTCCAAATAAAAGCGTATATGGCTTTGTCAACTGATTAGCTTGATATTTGTCGAGTTGGTTGAAGAAAAATCAAAAGATTTTAATTTTTTTCAAGTTGACTAAGTCTTTCAATTCGATTGTACTGTGTGTGCTCGAGTCTCTCGATAAGCTGTCAAAATTAATGTTTGTAGTTTTCTTTTGCAAAAAATAGTTAAGTGTTTTAAAAATTGTCTTTTATTTTATTAAATTTTAAAATTAATTTAAAATCTTTCAATTCAGCTTATAAAGTGTGTGACCAAGCATTAATTCAGTTGAAAGACTCAGTTGACAATCGAATTGATTGACGGCGAGGAATTTCATAGAAACAAAATGCCTGTTTTTTGTATTGTTGTAGAAGTTAGCAGACTTATTGGAAAGATCATGGCGGTACAATTTTTCTAAGCAATATGAATTTTTGTGATAAATATATTGTAGGTACTAAAGCTCGATTCATCCGTTCGTACGGAACAATATTTTTGTCCGGACAAAATTTTTTATATTAAGTTTGACGTCTTACTTTTGAGAGGGAGAAAGAAATTTTTTGTTGGGCAAGTTCTTCTTGAATTGGTTTAATTTTAATTTTTGTTTAGAACAAAATGAACTGAGTTGCTTGTTTTTTTTGCTGAATAATTTAATAAAAAAAATAATATTTTTAAAAATAATAAAATCAGTTTTCTTTTCTCGTCCATTTTTTAACACACTTTTAAAAAACAATTATAAATAAGTGTTTTGCAAGTTGTGCTGCCATTTTGTATAACTGTTTTTTTCCGAAAAAATTTTCCGGAATGGGTGAATCGTTCTGCAAAACACTCTCAGTAAAAAAATTATTACCCGGAAAAAATGAATCCACCTTAAAAAGGGGGCAGTTTATAATTTTGCTAACGAATGTATAATAGATGGATATTTTTTTAGATCTATCACATCGGCTTTAACTCTAATATTTTTATTTGGTTTATTTTTGTTGATATTAATTAATTCTGAAAAAAGCATCAAAGAAAAAAAAAACACTATTGTACGTTGATTTCCAACTCTGCTCTATGTACTGTGTTTTGATTGGTGAAATTCAATAATATTCATTGGCAAACAAAAAGTGAAAATTAATGTTAACAATTAGGGAGGTAAAGAGGTAAACTGGTTATTAAATTAGTATAGTGAATTATTTATCGTATTAAATCGCATCAACGGCAAGTCACAAGCACGGTATTAATAACATTTTCTGTTTTTGTTAAAAAAAATACAACATTGTTTTAGTTCTGTATAAATTTTCAACGAGTGATAGTCGTATTTAAAATACACATACGAATAAAAACTACAAAAAGAAACTTCCAGAATAAATTTTAAGTGGTATTTATTGGAAGTTTTTGTTAAAATGTTGACGGCACCACGTAAATTAGTGGTCGCTTTAATTGTAAGTGTTTTGTTAGCTGCAGCACCAATATGTGAAGCTAAAAGGGCTTTAGGTGGCAGTAATCGTAAATCTTCCGGAAGTGGTGTTACTACACGTCGTCAGCCCACCAGTGTCACCAAACCAACGTATAACACCAATAGCGGTAGCAGCAGCAGTAATTCACACGCTGATGCTGCTAAATTAAGCTATCCCAACTATAATTCTCAACCGAATCGCCCGGCCAATAATCCTACTTCGAATAATCAGCCTATTGGCTGGAACGTACCTAATCAAGGTAACGCCGGACCACCACCTCAATACTCTGCTTCGAATGTAGCTGGAGGAGCTAAAACTAATATTCATGAGCCTCCACCAGTGTATCAGAAACCCAATTATGGAGCTGCTCCTCCTAGTTATAACCAGGCAACAGGCACTAATTATGGTGCAGCTCCTCAATATCATAGTCCAGGTGCAGCACCTCCAGGAGCAACATATCATAATAATGTACCTCCTGGAGCCACTTACTACAATAGTGGCTCTCAAGTACCCGGAGGTTATCCAGCTGGTGGTTCTTCGTATCCAATGGGCGGTTATGGTGGGGGCTATCATGCTCCCGGTGGAATGCCCCCCGGTGGAAATTACTATTCTTCGCCACAAAACTTGCCACCAGGAGCTGTACTGTATTCCTCGCCACCTCAGCAAACTTCGTCAGGTCTAGGATTTGGTAAGTAAGACAATGTATTTTTTCTTGCAAATCTACGTAGTTTAAAATATTGAATTAGTAAATACGAATGAAATACATACATATGTATGCACATAGTTGAACATTAAACATTTGCCAACAACATGTCATTAACATTTTTAGAATTTTGTAAAAAATCACACAATTTATAGTGAAGATTTTAAAATAAGCGTTATTTCATAAAATATTTAATTCATCCCCATTTGAAGAAATCCATTCGAATTTGTTAATAGTACATATTTTCAAAAGTTAGGGGCCATAGAGTATGAACTCTTTATCAAAGTCAATTAATTTCATGTAAAAGCTTTTATTTCTAAGACCTTAGGCTGAAACTTATTTACAGTCATAACCAAAGTATAATATATGTACATACGTTGCTCATTACAGCTATAAAATAAATTAAAATAAAAAAAATAATGCATCCATTTTTCCAAATAAATAACATGTTAATTTATTAAAATTGTTTCCTTGGTTCTACAAAATATAACTCGAAATATAATATAATAATCGACTAAATAGATTCTATAAATTAAACAAAACACATGAAAGTAAATAATACAGTAAATAATGTTTTAATAATATATAATGGATTGCTTTTACTTCGTGAAGACCTATGTACATTAAACTATAATTTCCATATAATAATTTACAGTTGGGAATTTTTTTCAATTTTGCAAAAAATCACATTTACACTTGTTATAAAAATACTCTTGCAAACGTGACTAAAAATTTTTTGTTTGTGAATTGAATTAAATTGAATTAAAGAAAAATTGTAAAATCCCTTAGTTTCAAACCGGTAGTTTTACATGTTCAATATTATTGTTTTAATTGTTTAACTCAAAAAATAAATTCTTTTGACAGCGAAAGATAAAAAGATTAAAATATTTAATACCTATAGCCACCATAAATAAATGTACAAACAGTTAAAATAAACACACTGATTCTTTAAACGTCATTCACAAAGCTTGGAAATGCTGTCAAGCTAATAAATAAATATATATGTGTGCATTTATAGACTTTTATTAAGCTTTTTTTAAGTTGTTATAAAATTTGTTTAAGTATTTCAATGATTTTTTAAATTTATTCCTTTCCAACTCTTATACACCGTATTTTATTATTTGAATGATATTATTGCAATATTTAACCGGTTTTAGAGGTAAACTAATTTAATTAACTAAAAAATAAAAAAAACTTTTAAATGCATTTTAAAATGTTTTATAATGTTCGAATATTTACTACTTAAAATTCCTTCAACTGTTATATATCGTTGGTCTCATGTGGAAAGGCCCTAACTCACATAATTGCAACTTTATAGGAGAAGGTAAAAACATAATAGAAACTGTACGTATCGTAATGTAAAATGGCTTCTTCAATTGCTTGTAAAACTGACATTTTTGATGCTATTGCATTAAATTCTTGTGACGAGGTGTATTTGTGGGAAATGTATTGAAATCACTAAAAAAAATCAATTTCGAAAAAATCGAGTTAAAGCCTTTCTACATGAGACCGACGATATGTACATACATACATATTCATAATTTTGTATTTTTTCACAATTAAAATTCTTGAATATTTAAAATGCTTTTTAGATATAACTGTTAAGTGTTGTACAAAAATTTAATAAAAACTTTTATTATATTCAACATATTTTATTTTTCGAATTTATTCTATGAGCTAAATTTCAGTTATGTATTTTATAAAGCTTTTTTGTATTTAGCTCATAGAATAAATTCGAAAAATAAAATATGTTGAATATAATATAAATTAACCTACGAAAGGAAATAATTCCCAGTTTCTATTTGTTAAAAACTTTTATACAATTTCAATAAGAGTAACTTTTTTTTTATACAAAAACTCACACATTTCTTAAAGATATAATTTAACAAGACTTACCCTCTTATGCAAATTCCATTCACTTTTGCTGAGTTGTTGGTTAACTAATGTGAACTTTAACTTTTTTTGCATAAGGGGGTTACTTTGTACAACTGTTAAACAGTTATAATATTCTTTGATTATTAGTAATACGCATTTCTAAAAACAACTGTTAGACAGGTGTTAATTTTGAAAAAGTACTTGTTAAATATTTTTCCTAAACAATATGAATATTTTAAGTTTTAACTATTCAAATATTTTTTCATTCGCTTAGAATTTTTCATCAACACGTTTAAATCCAAAGTATGTACATGCAAGTGATCAGCCGTTTGTTTGTTTATTATCGTAAGATTGTCAAAATTTGTTTACATATTTTTTTAATTCTAAATATCGTCAACTTAAATAAAATCGGCCGTAACTGCACAAAAATTCGAAATAGAGTTTTTGATTGATTATGGTTTGATTAATTAAACTACATAATCATGCAAAAAGACGTAATTGTTGCATGAAAAACATAATTTTGGAAATACTTTGCACAAATCTACTTCAGGTTTTATACCTAAACCGAAATAGTTAAGAGGGTATTATGCGTTTATGCTGATATGTGTAACACTAAAAAATATTGCCCATCTTTTAGTATACCGATCGACTTATAATCACTTCTTGAATCGATATAAAGATGAAGGTCCAGCTCATTATATCTTGTGCGCAACTGTCTGCTCGACCTTCTCCTGACCGAATGCAAACATGACTTTTGCGTTTGCTACGCTTTATCGGCTAAATAGCTGAATATATAATTTCCTTTAACTCCGGGTGGAGCGTAGGGCCATAACAAAAGATCTATAGTTGTTTCTATTTTTTGTTAAATGTTTTAGTTCACTCCAGGATTTATTAATCTGGATTATTTCATAGTTGGTAATGCGTCGCCATGTTGTTCTTGGTGTTCCCTGACTTCTAGTCCCTTGAAGGCAGAACTCTTTTCTAAGGGTATGACCTACCTACCCATCGCCATTTACGCCATTTGATTTCAAGGTCAATCTGGATTTCATTTGTTGCGGTCAGTAGTTATTGGTTGGATATTATTTGGGGCCATCATATTTTCACAATTTTCCTCAAACGGTGGTTTGTGAGGGTCTGAAGTCTTTTTATTAACCCGCAGTTAAAGCCCAGAAGGACTGTCTTTACATTTGAGGTAAAAAATTTTAGTTTTGTTTGAAGCGATATTGAGCTTGATGTCCATAATTTTTGTAGTTGGATGAATGCCCCTCTGGCCTTGTTTATGCGGGACAGAATATCCGCATTGGTGCCACCATTAGGTGTTATCATGCTTCCTAATTAGCAGCAATTATTTGTTTGTGCAATGGTTTCATTGTAAATGTTGAACGAATGATTTTGGGATGTGGTGAGAAATTCAGTGTTGTAAAGCATTTATTTAAGTTTTAACAACGCTTAAAAAATTATTTCGATCGACTCAAAGAATTAGAAATAAAATCGATTCGAAAAAGTGTTCAGCTTGATTTTAACAGCGGGTTTTAAAAGTGTTCGTTCAAAACTGCTTATGTATGGAATTACGCGGTTAAAAAGGAAGGTTTTTGATAGTGTCTGATTATATGTATTTTTTTAATTGCACCAGAAGTTGGCACCACCACGTAAAAAAAATAAATCTTGAACTGCTGAAAAAACGGAAATTATTTAAACTATGTAAAAAGAACGAAGTAGTTAAAAAAGTGTTTGAATTTTAGATATTGTTAAGTTTTTCTTCGAATTTGTTCCATTTTTTTTTTTTTTTTTTTTTTTTTGATAAAAAGGTGTTAAAATTTAATTTCATGAGAGGTTTTATTTACTTTGTGCCAATTGATTTAATTTACATATACGCATTAAAAAAGAAACCAAAATTTTATTTTTTTTAACATTGTTATTAATAAACTGTAAATAAAGATTATTTTAGTTTGGTTTAAGTGTTATTTATAAAAAATATATACATATCGTCATATTAAATGCAAACGGACGTAACTACACTTTTTATTTTTTTACAGGAGAAGCAAAAAAATTTACAAAATCAATAACAACAAGGTGTAATTGGCGTTTGAATTTCGTTAGTAAAATCGCCATTTTTGATCGTAGGAATATAAAATTTTGCTCGAGCATGTATTTTGATAAAACGAACCATAATCGATAAAAAACTTAATTTCGAAATTTTGTGTTTTGTGTAGTTACGTCCGTTTGCATTTAATATGACGATATGTATGTATGTATGTATGTATTTGGGCATTTCCAGCGAAAAGTCTACTTTTTGTAATGTACGCCAGTAAGCAAATAAGCTTGTATTTTTAACCCATGTTGTTTAAATGTTATCCCTTTTGTTACTAAATGTGTTACATATCAGTTTCTTTAAAATACCTCGAGACTTTTGATATTCCATGTTTATAACACTGCGGAACAGACAATTTGCGGTCTGGAATTTGTTTGTAAATTTTTACTGATTTGAGGTCACTGATTTCAAATCTAATCTCTATTTTTCTCTATCAGCTCTACTTTACGAGATATACCGTTATGCTCAAAATTAAGGCACTTTCACTACATACTATTGTAGTTTTTTTTTTTTTTTTTGAAGAAAAAAGGAATATTATAACAAAAAAAATTTTTTTGTTCTTTAAAAATTCATAAAAAATAATGCGACAAAAATCGCAGTTTTGGTCTAAAAAATTTTATCTTAACATAATTTCGAATAAATGAGGATTATTTCATTGTAATCGGTGCACAACTTTTAATTTTATTCACAATTTACTGAGAAAACTGAATATCGATTTCCATACAAAAATAAAAAACGTTCATGACACACACATATTTTAAATGCTATTTGTTTTAAGTTTAAATGTGTTCCCTTGTGTAATAATAATTATTTGAAAAATAACTAAGTTTAAGTATATTAGAAATAATATGGATATTAAAAACTAGAACTTAGAAGACAAAAAAGTGTTCATGAAAATATTTATTACTTTTATGGTATCTTTTTGCAAAATTTTAGGTTCTGGCTTAGCTGCAGGTGCTATTGGCGGTGCCATTTTGGGCCATGTTTTAACACCCACACAAACAAAGGTAGTTGAACAGGCTCCCGCTGCTGGTGGTACCAGTTCTGATGGTGGGCATGATCGTATTATCATCATTAATAATGGACAACCTGTTAATACCACTGATGCCAATGGCGTAACTGTTATAAAGCCTGGAGAAACTCCAGCTCCAGGAGCGGCTGCTGGTCCCGCAGCCGGGGAGACCCCAGCCCCCTTAGCACCTATGGTCCCTGCACCAGGCGGCACTCCAGATATGACTCAAAGTTCAACTAATCCTGGTGAAATCCCATTAGCCCCTATAGTACCTCCTGCTCCAGCTGCAGACGGTAGTGCACCACCAGCTAATCCTGAACAACCACCAGCTGGAGGCATAATTTGTGTGCCAGTACGTGTCAATGAAACTGATCCAAATGATTCTACAAAAATGATGGAAGTTGAAAAGATTGCCTGCTATCCTGCTCCTCCACCGCAAGCCCAAACACAAGTGGCTGCCGAAGGTGCAGATACCAATAAGCCCTTCGAAAACTTAGCTTCTGCCCCAGCTTCAGCTCCTTTGGCACCTATGCAACCCATTGCGGCCGGTTCTTCTTCACAACAATTGCAACAAGAGTCTACCATGGTTGGTGATCAAACCATCAAATCAGCCGACAATGCTGCAGGACCCAAAAAAGAAAGCTCATTAGCGTTCTTAATGTGCTTCGTATTAAGCTATTTAATTGCTAATAATTAAATTATATAAACAAAAGCGAATCAAACGAGCAAACATAATATGTATGTATCATTCTCAAGAATCTAAATGTGAATTAATTATTTAAAACAATCTGGTCAAAAAATTTTAATAATTTTAGCTTTTTAAAATATATAGCATCACATACTTTTATTATAATCGTATATATGTAAATGTTAAGCAAATTGCACTTTTTAACTAAATGAATATTTGTAATTCCAATCATGTTTGTTAGCCAATTAAATTAACCTTGAAATCGAATATACAAAACATATACAAAAAATACTCTTTTATAAAAAAAACCTGCATATTTTTTTAGTTTATACCTCAATACATACAAAAAAAAAGAAGCTTTAAAATGTTACTATCTATTACAAGTAAAAATACATAAAGGGTAATCACGATGGTCATTGTGCAAATTTGCATTGTGTAAATTTGCAGTGCATATTATGATTGATCGTGAGCGTACCACTTTTATTTTTTGTGCAAATGTGCTATTTTTCTAAAAATTTATTCTGGCCACACTAAAAACTTCTGGCAGCACTGTAAAAAATGTGAATTTGTTAAGAATTATACACAAGCAAATTAAAATATATGTTTTCTTATTAATTAATTTAAATTTAATTCTCTAATTTGTATTAAAAACCACGAAATTGTTCAAATTATAAGTTGCCTTAAAAACAATATGGCACTTAATATGTCAAATGTTATTGTTTACATTTGTTTGCAACGGAGCAAATATGCACTACTAATCTTGCTCATGGTTTTTTTAGTGCAAACGAATTTAAAAAGAGCAAATTGCAAATACGTACTTTTGTTGTTGTATTGTGCAAATGTATGTATTTTTGCACGCATTTGCATCGTTTGCACACTTTGCACTACCCATCGTGATTTCCCTTATATTATTTAGTTTGTTAAACTGTTTAATAATATAAACTTCCTTAATGTATTTTTAAACTAAAAAAGACACAATAGAAAAAGTATTGCTTTATGTTTTAGTACCTTAAAAAAGGAATAGACCTTTAAAATAAAATAATCAATATTATTATTGTTAACCTTAGAACACCTTGAAAATTTTATCAATGTTTTTACATGTTATGAATTAATTATTGTTGTTACCAAAAACTAACACTCTGCCTACTCCACTGAAACAAATAACTGTAAATTAATGGACTTATGTGAATTAACTGTAATTAGGGAATTATTTTTACAAAAACTTGAATTTCTTTTTCTGTAACAAAATGAATATACATACATATATTTTAAAACATTTATTTTAAATTAAATTGTTATTGTTAAATATTTAAGTTGGCAGCTTTTGTATGCAAATTACTTTTATATAATATACACGAAAAAATAACTTAACACATTTTGTCAAAATTTTTATATTTTTTTCAATAAATTTGCACTTAAATCTCAACACCACCCTACAAAAGGCTTTATATAAAAGAGTTTTATTAAAATGATATTTTTGTTTATTAAAAAAAAAGGTAAAATACATTTAAATAAAAAGGGAGTTTAGAGCCAAATTCACAATAACAGCAACATTTTCAGTTGGTGTTCAAAACAAATAAACCAATTTTTCACAAACACACACATTTTAAAGCAAGAAACCGGTTGCAAATTTTGCCCAGAACAAACAGGTATGTGATGTAAATCGATCGTTTTTAGCAGGTGTGATAAATTTCGGCCGATTTTAAAATGAATTTCTGATTGTCGATTTTAAATCGTTTTGTTTTCAAAATCGTTTTACATCATATGTACCTGCAAACGTTTTCTTGATTGAAAATGTGTAAAGTTGTGAAAAAAAACTGTTGTTTTATTGTGAACACCTAGTAAAAATGTTGCAATTATTGTGAATCAAGCCCTAATTTAAATTAACATGAGTACAGTTTCGCTAGGAAAAAAAGAAAAAAAATGTTGGAAATATGAATTTGTAAAACATAAATACATACTTTAATAATACAGTAGACGCTCGCAAATTAGAACCGCTTTGTTTTTGAGGCAATTCTAATTTCTGAATTATTCTAATTTCTGGACGTTTTTATTTCGAATAGAAAATAAAAATTACTTCAATTTTTTTTGATAAAAACAAGAAAACAAAACGTAATTCACTCCAATACATTAAATGTATTTTTTAAAATTAAAAATACCTTGTCGTTTGTTATATTTGGAAAACTATTCATTGCTTCCACGGAATGCATTTTCATCTTTATAGGGATATTCCTCTCTAAATATTTTTTTAGCTTTCACTTTAAACCACTCATACAGATGACTTACCATATTTGGGTATTCAGCGCTGTGCAAAGATTTATTGCTTGCTTCCTGATATGTGTTGAAAACAGCATTTAATATTGCTGTTCTATGTGATTTGATATAGCTGAATGAAGATGTCGTAACATTAATATTCCCTTCAAACCCTTTGTCAAGCTTTTCTAATATTTTGACCTTCGTTTCCGATGATAAAGTGTTTTTTTTACGTTTATTTGACATTTCGAATGATACACTTTCATTTTTTAATAGAGACTTCCAAAATATGTACACATGTTTCGAATTTCACGAATAAACTAGCCAAAACTATATATAAATGCGACAAAAAAACAACAAATAAGGAAACACATCTAAAATTTGGTAATTCCCCTTTTTAGTTTTACATGTTCAAACAGAATAAAAATAAATTGCGGATTTCTTGTGTTAAAATAACAAAAAAAAAACGCTCTGAAATTAGAACTATAAATTCGAATTTTAGAGCGTTTAATGTATTGCAAACACTGATTCTAATTTCTGGACGTTCGAATTACTGAAAGCTCTAATTTGTGAGCGTCTACTGTATTCAGTAATAATTTATTTATTCGAAAAATCTAGAACCAATTAGTAACGTAGAAAAACTGTATTTAATCTTAACTAAAATCAGCTAAATAAATCCTTAAAGTCTAATAAAATACCAATGAAAACAGTTTTAAATTATTAAATCATTTTTGTAAAATTTAATTTAGAAAAAGGCCCCATTTACAAAGCGAAGTTTTTAGTTTATTTTCTATCTCTTATATAAACTCAAAACTTGCGCACAACAAGTTTAAAATGTTTGAATAATAATTTTTTCTAGCATAAAAAGAGGAATGGAAAACTCAATTCTTGTGAGAGAAAATTTGCTGTATGTGAATTGGGTAAAATAATTGTTTTTAAGGTATGGTTTGGCGGAAAAAATTTTATAATAACAAAAATTTTGTAATCAAAAATCTTAAAAAACAGTTTGAAACTTTTTTTTTGCTAGTTTTGAAATGAAACAAATTAAATTAAATAGTACCAGAAATTTTATTAAGTTTTATAAACTTTTTTTAATAGGAACAGTTTTTGAAAGTAAACAGAGTTAATAAAAAGGGGTTAAAAGTTTTAACTTAAAAACAAGAGTTGATCACAATATGAAGATTTTATTTTATAGATTCTTAATAATAAGGTATTTAAAAACTATATTTTATGTAACAGACACCGATAGGAGCGTAGAAGGGCTTTAGAACACTTCAGGGGCCACGTAATAGTGTTCGCCGAAATGGTGTGTCTGAATAAAGAAGGTGTCCGTATAGGAAGAATTATTCCACTGTATTTTCTTTTAAAAACAAAATACTATTAAAAAATCCTGTGAATTTTGTTAAAAAGCTATAGAGAAACTGCAAATTTTTTATGTTGGGTTGGTAACGTTTTAAATTTGTATGTATACAGCCATGTCACAGAGTACAATTCCGTTCAGAAACGAAATTCATTACGTATTTTGGTGCTTCAGAAAATGACGAAAACATTTTTTGGAATGAAACCAGTTTTGTATGTATGTATCTGAAAGACCAAAAAACTATCAAAATACACTTTCTATCAATAAACAAATATGTTTTCTTCGATTCCGAACGGAATTGTACTCTGTGACATGGCTGATAATTTAAGATGTTTTTGGATTAAATTTTCATTTTTAACTTGGAATATATTTGTTTAGTTTAAGTTAATTAGAAAATTGTCTAAAGACTTCCGATTTTTGGAAGTTAATTATTATTCAAAAACATTTTTAATAGGGAACAGTTTTGATTACATATACATACTTCTGTTTCCTAAGATTTTGAAAATTTTATGGTGTTCTAAAATTCATACGATTTGCAAGCGATCTGCCATAGTTTCCTAAACATATTCTATTTCCCTTGAGCATACTTTGGCAATTTGTAGTCGCCAAACTTCTTGCGATTACAATTTGCACAACACCTATTATAAGAAACATTTTCGTGTTTTTTAAATTTCTTATATCCATTACCTACTGTTTTTAAAGTCAACTAATAAATATTTACATTTATGTTATTTACTTTGCTGTTCAGCTTTTAACAAATAGAATGATTTAAAAAGTTTTATACAACGTACTTTGTTTAAAATAAATACATTAACCACTTAAAGCAGTGTTAAAGAAGAGATAATACTTTGATTATTGTTTAATTTTTATTCATATTAATTTTGAACTAAGGTTTTTTTTATTTCAGTTAACCTTATTTTATTGATTAAATAAAGTAGGAACAGTTTTTTAAAATACTTGAAGCAATCAGAAAGATAAAATTTTTTAAGAAAAACCCATTTTAAAAAAATGTTGCTAGTGGAAACAGTTTATAAAAGGCATTGTTCAGAGAAAACAGGTTTGATTTGCTAAATATAATTTAGAAAAACTTGTTTGTGGCTTAAGAATTTTTTGGTTTTAATTTATATAACTAAAAAAGCTATAATTTTTGAAATGGGAACAGTTTTAATTTGTATAGTTTCACTAGTGGAAACTGTATAAGTACTTGAATATTATTGATTTACAGCTGCTCTTTTTAATAAATTATAAACTTTTTTTTTTAAGTGGGAACAGTAGAATTTTTTTTTATTTTTTTAAATTTTGTAATTTTTCCAAAAAAAAAAATGAATTAGTGGGAACAGTTTTTACAATATATTATTTTATTTATTTTTTAATAGTTAAATATATAATTTTTATTCAAATTTTGGAAAAAATCTATGAATCTTTTAATTTTGGTAGTGCTTCTAATTTGAAATTGTTTTAATTTTTTTTATTCTCAAATTGAAATCACGCTTGTACATAGTTATTCATTTAAATGGCATTTGTTATTAAAGTTTATTTTTAAAATATGGCTACAAGAATTAATGTTAATCAAATTATATTAAATTGCCTTGAAAATAATTACAAACAGTTAAACCTCGTAATAACAGACAAACTGTGGTTTGTATATAAGTTTTTATTAATTTCAAGCGGAGTAAAGATCTTGATTTTTTTTATAAATTTTCATTTTTCTCTATATTATATTTTTGCTGTTTAATGTTTTCTTTATAAGTTTAGCAACATTTCTAGGAAATTTAACTGATATTTTTTTTAACGTCAAAGGGTTAAATTCCACTTTTATTTTTAACATAATTCCAACACTATTATATTAAAAAAAAAAAAAAACACTTCATAGCAGAAAAAACTTTTGGACTTCACTTTTTTACTTTGAGTTAATGTAAAACAATTTTTAATAAAAACATTCATTATTAAAACTAAAGCTTCGTACAGACGGTGGTGCCATTGTCAGATGCATTAATTTTACACATCTTCCAAATGAAAATGAGCTTACAATGTTCACACAGTTGCAAGACTTTTTAGACAATTTTAATGACAACATTGTAAGATCTGACCACCGTCTGTACGAAGCTTAAGTTTAGCACTTTTAGTTTAATGATAAATTTTTTTAAAATTATTTATGCATAAATATTTTACTTTACTTCATGGCCGGCAAAAAACAGGGCCTTCTCTTTGAAGACCTAATAAGATTTTGCAAACTTTAGTTAATAGGCAAATTTTGTTTTACTTAAAAACAATATACAACATTTTTAATTTGATATTGTTTATTTTTCCAAAAAATAATGGTTCGCAATCGTTCAATATTAAAAATGTGCTGTTAAGGCCTACTCATAGGCCACCTTTTTCCCTCTGGGTTTCTATCATTTGAATAAATAAATACCTTAACAAGAATTATAAACAAATGAAGAGTGAGTAATCAATATTAAAACAAACTTTTAGATATACAAAATATAAAAAAAAATTAAGGGACTCAAATGCAAAATAAGTCAACGAAAATCTGCTCCAAAATCCGCCACATAGAATTTTTGCGCTCTATCCAAATTCCCGTTTATTTTGATTGGAATGAGATCTCAGAGAGGAAGAGCGAGTATTATTGAGTAACAAGTAAAAATAACGTGTTTATTTTCAAATACTACATGAATGTCACTTACTTTTACTCTTTGTAAAGATAATAAATTTGTTTTACTTTGAGAAGCGATAAGATACAATGGGAATCAATTTTCAATAGGCTCCCACAACTAATGCCAAATAAATGGTTTGTCATAACTAGAGTAGAGTTTGTAAAAAGAACAATTAAATAGAAAGAATAGAAGAATTTTTGTTCAACTTACATTTGTTTTGAAATGTTCAGCATGAGTGATTAGTAAATAATGTATGTATACATACATATACACATGTACATAAATAAAACTGCATATAAAAATTAAAAATTATTAAATAACAGATAAAACTATACAGAAAGAAAGAAGAAACAATTACACAAAACTGACCGCAAGTTTAAGTAAAAAGCATACGAGTATAAAATAAACTCTTACTTGCTTGCCCCTCAGCCCTTCCTTCTGTTGATGCACTTTACAGGCTTTAGAGTACAAAAATATGCATCAGTCAACGTTATATAACTCATCTCAGCCACCACAAACGCCAGATTCTGCGGGCATTCTTATCGCCAATGCAGGCTCAGTAGCCAACGAACGTAGAGGCCAGAAAAACATAATGAATTGTTTTCGCGATCGTACGCCTAGTTATACGCGTTCAAACAGTAACCTCGCACGTGTTAACGGTGTTATTACAACAAAACCTTTAAATTCAACACCGGAAGGTGTAGTTTTACTAAAGGAGGCTAGAACTAGGCCAATAAAACTTACTTTACTTAAAAGTTCTAGCACCCGTGATTTATCCAGACTCTACGAATTGGATTGTAATCCCCAAATACCCCAGACACCTTTCTCATCCATCTCTTCTTCGGAATTAAATAAAATGACTTCTTCCTCTTCATCTACGGCGTCTTCCTACAATACTAATTGCTCTTCCTCTCAGTGTGCGAAACGTTTGCAGAAATTGGAGCTTAAAGTCGATAATTTAGAGAAACAATTAAGTAGCCAAGAAAAAGAATCCAAAGCTCTGGCTTTACAGTTGGAAGAATTGCAAAAGAAATTCGAACAAATTACAAAAGAAGAATTGCAAAGTAAACGTAAAAAGTCTAGTAGTATGAGATTGACGAAAAAAGATTCTAATGCGGGAGCATCGGCGGTACAACCCTCCAAATTAGTGGCCTGGATGAAGTTGTCGAATTTTTGGAAACAGCGACCTAGTATACAGACGTTAAAAGAGCAAAATATATACAATGGTAAGAAAAGGATTTATATTAATGAACAAAAGAAAATATTTTAAAGAATAGAATCTGGGGCCTAATTCTGGCAGTCGTGATCGAGTAATTTCTCGATTCGAAAGCAATTTTATCTCAGTCGATACTGAATGAATCAAAATTATTTTTCAGTATTGTGAAACTCAATTTAATGCTTTACAACACTGAAAAAATAATTCCAATTCGTTCAGTATTGACTGAAATAATTAGATATTAAATTGCTTTCGAATCGAGAAATTACTCGATCACGACTGCCAGAATCAGGCCCCAGGACTCTTATTTTATAATTTGTTTTCTCGGAAAAGAATGTTTTAAAGATTTTCTTATTTCTTAGGAAATCTGCCTTAAAACGCAAGAGTTTTTCTCCGGAAATACATAAATGTCTTAGGGCCATTATTACAAATTGCCGATGATTAAAGGATTAACGTTAGGATTTTATCCCACGTATAAAAAGTTTTTCGCTATTACAACTTTGCTTTATCCTTAAGTGAGCGACTTGTTAAAGCCAAGTTCATCCTTTTAGATAGGTTTGAGTAAAGTCGAAATAATAAATAGCATGTTATACGCCCGACAAAATCCTAACTTTAACTAACGGTATGTTGTAATTATATCCCTTAAGAACTTAAAAAGCAATTTTCTCTTAATGTAACTAAGTTTATTAGAATCTAAAGATTTTTTCTTAAAAAATAATGTCGTAAAGTCTGAAAAGTTTTGCTTTTAAAAAAACTATTAGAACCTATAAAGCTTCGTTCACAATCAAAAAAACATTTTCACTTGGTGTTCATATTAGAGCAACAATTTCTTTTGCAACCACACACATTTTGCATTAAGAAACCGTTTGCAAATTTTAGCCACAACAATATTATGCATATTTTATTACTTTTTACAGTATCATGTTAAATTTTTCATTCAATACTAAATAAAATTATTTAAAACGTCAGAAACAATTTCATACAAATTGTTGCTGAAGTTCTAGTTGACTAAATTTTAAAAAAAAAAAACTTTAGTTACATTTTTTTTTACAATTACGTTTTCTTTTATCTTTTTTCTTCCTAAAGGATTTCATATATTTTCCTTTCATTTTTAGAACAAAAATGTAACAAAAATTTTTTTAAAAATTTAATTAAAGTTTAATCAAGTAGAACTTCAGCAACAATTTGTACGAAATTGTCTCTGACGTTTAAAATAATTTTATTTAGTTTTGAATGAAAATTTCAACAAAATGTTGTTAAAAATAATAATAAATGCATAATATTGTTGTGGCTAAAATTTGCAAACGGTTTCTTAATGCAAAATGTGCGTGGTTGCAAAAGAAATTGTTGCTCTATTGTGAACACCAAGTGAAAATGTTTCTTTGATTGTGAACGAAGCTTAACGCTTCTTTTAGATTTTAAAAATTTTTAAGCATTAAAATTTATAAAGTTTTCCTAAAAACATTTACCATTTAGACGAGCCCTGTTTTGATACCGAAATCGAATTGGTCTTAAAAGATGAAGTCCACAAAACTGTGCCCAAAATCGTAGTCGACTGCTGCCAATTAATCGAGGAAAAGTATCGCAAATCAACAGAGCCTATTGAGGGAATTTACCGACAATGTGGGGACTATAATAAAATGCAAGCCTTAAGATTTAGCATAGATGCTAACGATTATATGGCCTTAAGGCAACCCAATGTAGACATACACACTTTGGCGGGGGTATTAAAATTATTTCTAAGAGAAATAAAAAGTCCTCTTATATCGGCCAATGAAGCGAAAACTTTTATAGGCAAACCCAATCAATGGCGTAAGTTATATAAACTATTAGTAATGTAAGCAAATATTTAAAAAAAATTAATAAGACAACTTCCTAGTGTTGACTGATTTGCCTAGTAAATTGGGAATTTTAAAAAGACTGATACGTTTATTGCCGGAAGTAAATCGTGATACTATGGAATATTTATTTGCACATTTCAACAAGTAAGTTTTAAATAAAATTTAATGTTACACAAAAAAAAAAAAAAAAACAATAATCTAATCTACAAAATAACCCATTTATTTTTTGTTATTTTATCAGATTAACTAAAGTGCCTTTACAGCATATAAGTGCCGAAACTTTATCATTGTCTGTAACACCTTCAATATTTCATACCGTTCAAACTGGGGCCCGAATTCAAGACATACACCTGCTCCTAAAAGAAAGTGAAATTTTAGCCGATTGTGTTAAAATAATGATCGAATATCATCAAAAAATTTTCGAGTAAGTTAATTCTTTTGCAATTGCTTATAAAATTAATTTTCTAAATTGTCTTTAAAATTATAGCCAAAGTCTAGTAAATAATTCTAATACAGCACCAACACCTTTACCTCGTTCCCTTATCCATCATAATAATTCCTGAATTTTTGCTTCCCTTATCTTCTTAAAAACCTCTTCATTTATTTCGTGTGTTTTAGATGCACCTCGGATCGTAAACAGCAAAGAAATCGCATTAGTGTCAGGAATTTGAAGAAAACTTTATCACATCCAGATTTATTATTTCAAAATTTATTTTAAATATTTTATAACACAAAAAAGTATTATTTTTAAGATGATTTTTATTTATTAATATTTAGGAAATACTCAGATTTTAAAATAAAATGTTAATAATGATGAAATAATATAAATACATTATTAATCGCTTCTATAAAATTCTTAATATTAACGTGCAAAATGCCGGTGTGAACATAAACGCTAAATACTGTATAATATTTATCGTTTATATGCACACCGGTAATAAGCATTTAACGCTTCTGTGGATCCCACCTTGTGCAATTATAGCTTGCTATCTATAAGGCAGCAAAAAATTCTATTGTTAGCTTTACCATACCAACTTTACCACGCAGAGTATTAGCTAGAGAACAAGCCCTATTTAAGTCTTGTGTATCACACGTTCCAAAGAACTTTGTTTAATTTCTTTAAATTTTATTGCTTCCACTAGGAATTGATTTCTGGTTTTTGTCGTAAAAATTTTTAGTATATTTCTTTTCCAGTAAAATCCCACTAAAATCCAGTAGATAAGTAATATGAAAATTTTACAAAATTATGTGTACAAACTTGTACAAATTTTGGGGTAAACGAACGCAGCTATTAATACGTTAAAAATAAATTAACCGAACTTATAGATAAGAGTTTTAAAATAAAGGAAATTTAAAGGGGATTTAAAAACAAAGATCCTGTTTTAAAAGATTATAAAAAAATTCCTTTTATATATTTTTCCCATTGGATAAAATTATTTGAATTTTTCGATTAATTCGAACAATTTAAAACCTTTATTCGATTAATCGACAATTTTAAAATTCAAAAATCGATTAATTCCTTACTCGAACAACACCAAAAGTCGAATAATTGGATACTCTAGTGTTGACTACCACTTGTGATTTAAGTCAAAAATTAACCCTTAACTGCCTATCTCCCTTTTTTATAACATTCATTTAGACATCACTAAAAACCCATTTTATAACAACAAAAATCATATATTTGCCCAGGAAACACGTTTTATAAATATGTAAGTATATTAAGCTACTATTAAATTAACCCGTTCATGGTACACTTTTTTAAGAGGACATTAAAAAAACTTTTTTTTTTTATCTCGTTTAGGAAGCACGTTCATTTGATATCAAAAACTGATACAATTTAACCCTTTTATGGCCAACATGCCAACAACATTAATTAAAATGAATTATTAAAAAATACCTTACGAAAAATCTTTTCGCGAATTGTGTTCAGTGTATTGCATATACATATGTACCTTGTTAAATGTGCCTTGATAGCAATTATATTATTTTTTTAAACAAGAAGTTTGGCGACTTCAAAAGTATGCTCAAGGGAACTATAATATTTTTAAGATACTATGGCACAAGGTACATTTACACATTGTAGACTCATTTGGGAGTGTAGACATGCTGCTCTATCCATATAAAACAAATGGAATAAAAAGGTCTAATTTTTAGTTGTTTTTTGAGTGGCAAAGAATAAACATGGCAAAAGTAAATGTGGAGTTATAATTTTATCTATACAAAGCCGACCGCTATTATGGCAAGACAGATTACCAAATTTTCTGTTGACTTTTAACCAAATCTGCTGTTAACTTTTTGCAACAGAAAATCAAAAAATTTCATAGACATACGGCAGTCAAAATCTGTCTGGAAATTTGCTTCATTTATAAGATGAACACCAAATCTTCAATTCAATTCCTATTAATATGAATACGATTTTCGCGTAATATAAATAAAGAAACCTTTCTTTGGAATGGCATTTTAACAACGAACCGCTCAGAAATTACGCTTAGTAATAAAAAACTTGCCGCTCAAACTCGCCGCTCTGTCGCTCATTGCTCGCCGCTTTACCGCTCATTGCTTGGCCTCGGCCTTTCTAAATTCGCCGTTGCGGCTGTGGCATTATGGTTACGTCACGTCTAATTTGAGCTTAACGAGTCTACCTTGTGTAAATGTACCAAAAAGCACGAGTTGCAGAACACCATAAAAAAATCTGGCGTTTTGCGATTTCAAATCGTGCGATTGTCAGAATATAGCCGATATTTTTCATTCCAATGGCCCTTAAACTTTATAATTGAAATTTCCCATCTGGCAGCACTATTCTGTATTAGTTGTCATCAAGGCGAATTAACTACAGGTGGTGACGAAACGGCATGTGATTTTGACGGTTCGGGCTTATTTGTTTTGATTTGTTAGTGTTTTGCTAATAAAGGTTGACATTTCGAGCTAATGGCACTATTGTGTTATAACAATGCAATGCAAAAGCTTATGTTATTTCTGTTATGTTTGGATTGTTGTAGTTCCGACACCACCTGTAGTTGAATTCGCCTTGGTTGTCATTTTAATCAAGAAAAATTTCCCCTTTTATTTTGACACTTCACATCATATTTCTTACTTTGTTTTTATATGGAAAAATAAAACTACGAATATAAAAAAAAAAATTTAAGTTAATTTATTAAAATAAAATATATAAAACGCAAATATTTCACAACAATTTTAACAATTAAAAAAAAGTTGGTAAGTATTAAATTAATGTTATACCTATAACACAGGGTTTTTTTCAACAATATGCTGTACTAAGCTTTTCCAATATTTCGCTATTGGACTGTGTAGCATCCTCAGGGAAAAAGAAATTTATAACCAACAATAAATAAATTTCGTCGAACACTATTTTATTAATTAAATAAGATCGATTAACGTAATAGTAAATATTTTTAGATAGTTTGAAATAAAAAAGCAAAAAATCAAAATATTACCTCATTTCCGAATCATATATACCCTTCACCATGGTGCAATAAGAACAGAAAAATATATAAATGCCGTTCTTTAGATATAAATAAATCTATTTTCTAACATGCCCACTTTTCGTTGTCCAAATATGCAGAAAAACAAATTGACATCGTTAAATCCACTGCGCTACACATAGGGACTCAAAATATATATACATACTTTATAGGTTCTAAAATCAATAGGTATGTATTGTAGAAATTATAAACGGAATGATAAACATATATTATACTCTTTTACTTTCTTTAGATTGTAGGTATAAAAAGATTTATCAATTTTGTGTTATTACATACAATAAAAAGGGGAACTATTGCTTTTATTGAAAGGGATAGGGGTATGCGTGAAATAATACTTTATGCAAAGTTAGAAAAATGAATTCCAGACAAAAAGTTATAAAGTTGGAAAAAATACGTGTTTTCTTATGGGTTTTAAATTTAATCTTATCTTCTTCGTTATAACGTTTATTTAATTTGATAAGGAAGCTATTAACCATATGCAGTTTTTTTATTTGTAGCATTTCACCAATTTATTTTTGAAGCTGAAGTGGACAAAATGTTAAAAATTGCAGCTGAAGGTGTTATGCCAATTTTGGTGTCATGCATACAAACCTCTACCAGTTCCCAAAATGCCTGTCAACGTTTAGCTCCCCTAGCTGTTACAGCCACACAAAAATGTTTATCCCAATCACAAACCGCCCTGAAAAAATATGTTGTTAAAGATCATTATGAGTTTGATCAAAAAGTGAGTACAAAAAATATTTAAAATTGATGTCTTTGAAATACCTACTCATTTTGAAAATTTCATTTAGAAGTACATACCATAAATAGCTGATTGAAATAGTTGTAAATAATAAAAGTTTTATTGACATTTACCATTATTTTTGTAGTAAATAGCTAAAATGTGTATTATTCTCTTAAAGTGCACTGGATATCATTTAATAAACCTTCAAGCTCTTTATTTGTTTTTGTGTGTCTTTCTTTTTTGTTTACATTTACGCCCGGGTCGGCTTTAATTAATGAAATACACAAATTTTGATACTTTCAATTGACGTGCGATTATTTGATGGTCTCGCGGTGTGCTTGACGAAAAAAGACAATTATCTTAGTGTTTGCCGTTATGGAGGAGTGCGCGAACTTTCAAATTAATACAACATACTCATTATTAAACTGTTGATTGAGTAGTTTATTTGTGCGTCTCCGAAAAAGGCGACAAATAAACGACACTGACACATACATATGTATGTTTGCTAATAACTAAAAATTTTATTGTTATCATAAATTTTCTTTGAACACGGCATATAAATTGTCTATTTAAATATTTTACTAATATCTATGTTTATATTTTTTCATTTTAATTTCCTTTTAATATAACGGGATAATTTTGATTTGTTTACAATCATCAGCACTGTTATAAAGGGTGTTTTTTTAAGCCCGATAGAACTTGAAATTGTAAAAAATAACACAAAAAATTAAATTGTAATCAAAATTTTTTTTTCGAAAGATCAATACGTGACATTAACATTTGAAAATGATTTCGGGCATATGGGCACCGCGGCTGTTCTTGACGAAGCGCATTCTGGACGTCCAATTTTGGGCCACTTTTTCGAGCACTGCTGGCCGTATGTCACGAATAACACGAACAATGCTGGCCTCCAAGGCGTCAATTGTTGCTGGTTTATCAGCATAAACCAGTGACTTCACGTAGCCCCACAGGAAATAATCGAGAGGTGTCAAATCGCACGACCTTGGAGGCCAATTGACAGGTCCATTTCTCGAAATCAACTTATCGCCAAATTTTGATTTCAATAAGTCGATGGTTGCGTTCGCCGTATGGCACGTAGCGCCATCCTGTTGAAACCACATCTCCTCCGGATCAATGTCATCCATATTTTCAAACAAAAAATCATTGATCATGGTGCGGTAACGATCTCCATTGACCGTAACGCGAGCTCCGGCCTCATTTTTGAAGAAATAAGGTCCGATGATGCCACCAGCGTGAAAACCGCACCAAACGGTGCATTTTTCTGGATGTAATGGAGTCTGTAGGGTCTGTTATTGCATCCTCTAGAGAGTATGTGGTACGAAATCTATCCACAGTTCGACGAATGGCTTGTTCAGATGGACGATTATGTACGCCATAAAAATGACGAAGTCGTCTATAAGTTGCGCGAATCGACGACTGATTTTCAAAGTAAATTTGGATAATTTCGTAGCGTTGTTCAAGCGTGAGTCTATTCATGATGATTTGTCAGAGTATACTGAAACGATAAAAAAAAATATTTCATCAAAATTTAATTTTTTGTGTTACTTTTTACAATTTAAAGTTCTATCTAGCTTAAAAAACACCCTTTATAAACATACTCTCATTTTAATTCTTTAAATAATTTTGCTGTATTTGCTCTAGTGATAATCCATTTTCTATCTGTTCCTCTCCCACTCTTTTATAACCCCAGATGTGCTGGAAATCGAAAATGTAAAACGCAAGAATTTTAAAAGTCGTTTTATAATAAGATTTCTGTAATAAAAGAAATTTATTACAAATGTTAAACAAATATTTCTCCATTAAACACATTTTTATAACAAAAATTAGATTAAAAGTGTAATAAAAACAACTTCCAAACTCTTGCGTTTTACGTTTTTGATTTTCAGCACACCCGTGTATATTTATTTGTTTTTAAAAAAGTTAACAATAACAAGCAACCTATTTTTATTTCACCTTAAAAAACACAAAAATAAACCCCAAAAACTTATATACATATTTTTATTATTGATATCCATGATTTTAAGCACATTTCGTAAGCAAACACTAAATTCAAAAGTTTAATGTAAAACAAAACAAATTTTATCTCTTCAAGGTTATCAATAGTGATATACCTGTTATAGTAAATTTTCATGCAGAATGGTGTGATCCTTGTAAAATTCTGACTCCCAAAATGGAAGAGCTTTTACAGGACTCTACAGAAATCGATTTGGCTATAATAGACGTTGAAAATAACACGGATCTGGTGGAGACATTTGAGGTTAAGGCTGTACCCGCTGTTTTGGCTTTTCGAAATGGTGTAGTAGTGGATAAATTTATTGGATTGGTAGATGCTAATAGTATAGAATCTATAATAGATAAATTAAAGCGCAAAAATATTCCTTCTACTGGGGATGATAAGAAATAAGTTAAGATCAGTCAGACCTGATAGATAAAAATTTGGGTTCTATTAAAATTTGTAATTGACACAACAGTGAGATAAAAAATTTAAAAATGTTCTTTAATTATATTTTAAGTGTGTAAATCATGTAACAAATAATACATACATATGTATATAAATAGGTATGTATGTATTTGTGTTTTAGTTTTTCTTTTTAATTAGTAGTTAGTGTAAGTTTATAAAAAAAATTAAAAATAAATATAAAAATTTAAATAAAAATATTATAACGAAAATTTAAATGAATTTTTAAGTTTACAAAAAAAAAAAAATAAAAAAAACGTAATAAAAGTACAGGGTAATAAACGAACTGGAATTGGGTTTTATTTTGTTTGTAAAAATATAATATGAAATTTAAATACAGTAGAGTCCCGATAATTAGTGCCCCTTAAATCAAAAATCATAATAATTATTAACAAACTGCTTGTCCCTTGAAAAATCGCGTTAAATCGCAATAATTCTATACATTTCGGTCACCTCGTTAATTCGTATTTTGGTTTCAATACAAAATCTTTTTTTTTAACCTACATACTTGGCTGTTGATAACCTCTTATACTTTTCTCTTATGTATTTCGTAATACAAGCACTGTTGCCAACTTTTTTTGAACACTTCCCGCTAAATCGGACTTAAAAACCGCTAGAAACCGCTAAATATTTAATTAAGCGGGAATTTTCTTATAAATACCGCTAAAACCTAAGTTTTATATTAATCTAGATATAGGTTGCTTTTTCAAAGGAATGCGACTCTCAAATTACGTTACATACTCAGGTTTCCAACTTCTCTGGCTATTTTTTTCGCAAAAAAAAAATTTGTTAGAGTGATGAATTGGGCTGTGCCGAATCTTTGATAATCTACACATACAGTTAAAAAAATTCCGGAGTGGTCTTTATATGGGACCAAAGGTAAATTATGGGCCGATCTTCACGAAATTTGAAAAAGTAATTTGTTCTTATTATAATAGAGCAGATTGAGAGCGTAACTGTTTTACATCTACTAAAGTTTTTTCCGAGAGAAGGTTTTGTATGGGGCCAATGGTGAGTTAATGACCAATAGGCGCGAAAGTTGACAGTGTAATTAATTGTCATATAAAACTGTAACAGTCCAAAATTTATTACAAGAGCAATATTTGTTACCGTTTTAGGCGTACTTAAGTGTTTCTCGATAGTGGGCTTTTTATGGGGCCTTGGTAAATTATTAATTAATTAAAATTTTGAGAGTATGATTTTTAGTCATATACAATGAATTTGTGCAAAATCGTATATCAATTTGTGCATTCCGCCACTTGTTATGCTAGTTTTTGTAACAAAATGATATACGTTTTAGGGTGGTTGTTTCACATTTTGATTCCTACTGAATTGATTTTGCTGGATTTCAATCCCAAACATCTTAGGGAACTAGAAACAATTTGATACCAATATTTATCTTTTTTCAACCAACGGACATTTCTAAATGGACTTAGAATTACTCAAGGACCCACATTATGTGTATATACTTTATCGGGTCTTAGATAAATATTAAAACAGTTTCACACGGAATGACAAACTTAGTATACCCTTATCACAACTGGTTGTGGTGGATGGTGTACCAATTCCTTTTTAAAAACTCAAAAATAATATATAACATACGCTATTTTTGGCAATTATTTGCCGTTTAAAGCAATTAGATAAAAATTAGTGAATTATATTGCTTGGGATATATCGAGACATGAAAACATCAATACCTTTCCTTTTTTTTTAAAATGCTTAGCAAGCTTTAAGTTGTGAATTGTCACATACAGTCCTCACAAAATACTAACTGATAATCGAAAAAAAATGCCACATATATACAATATTCAGTTCACTAAACTTACAAAAGTACGTAAAACCCTAAACATTAACAAGTAGTTTTAGCCAAAAAAACAAAAAAACTTAAGAAAAAGTATAAAATCTGTAAATTTAAAATTTGAGAAATGTTTTTGTAGCGAAAATGAGCCACTGAGAGATGTTTGACAATCGCTAGATTTCCCGCTTACCGCTAAAACGTATTTTTCCCCGCGATTGACATTTCAAAAACGCTAGATTTAGCGGGAAAATCTCTAAATTGGCAACAGTGAATACAAGGCAAACAAATATAATGTACATGTGTATGCATGCATGTTTGTACATGGCCATATTTGGAAGTACGTATGTATATACATACCTATAAAGCTAGATTTACCGTTTTTTCTGATTTACTTTTTTCTTTGTTTTTTTATTTGTTTGTGGTCGGTTTGTTATTGGATTTACAAAAGATCACCGTTCTAGTGAAAAATTGTTTGTGTTTTGCAGCGATTAAAACACTGCAGTCAAAGTAGAAAAACTGCCATTTCATTGGCAAAAAAGAAACTGTTTGTGCTTTTACTTCTGATTCATTAAATGTAAACATTCGCTGTAACACCAACTTAAAAAGCGAAAAGTTGTACACAAGTTTTAATTTTTTGTTCGACAGTTTTTGGTTTCGACTGCAGTTTTTTAAGCCCTGGTGATTTGTACTTTTTTTGTTAATTTGTATTTTTATTTTGACCTCGTTAAACCTAAATCCCGTTGAATCGAAATCCCTGTAATTCGTTAAAAATGGCTGGGGCCTGATTCTGGCAGTCGTGATCGAGTACTTTCAAGATTCGAAAGCAATTTAATATCTAATTTTTTCAGTCAATACTAAACGAATCGGTATTATTTTTTCAGTGTTGTAAAGCATTAATTTGAGTTTCACAGTACTGAAAAAACAATTTCGATTCGTTCAGTATCGACTGAAAGAACTAGAAATAAAATTGCTTTCGAATCGAGAAAGTACTCGATCACGACTGCCAGAATTAGGCCCCGGTTTCTTTCCGATTACGAACAATCGGGATTCTACTGTTTTTTTTTTTTAAAGACAACTGTATGGTAGTTAGGCATTTTTTTCATTCTTTTTTTAGTTTTTCTTTTCAGTAAAGGTCGATTCACCCATGCGTTCCGAACAAAATTTTTGTCCGGACAAAATTTTTTTTATATTGAGTTTGACGTTTTACTTTTGAGAGAGAGAGCAAAGATTTTGTTCGGAACGTTTTTTCTTGAATTGGTTTAATTTTAATTCTTGTGCCGAACAAAATGAACTGAGATGCCACTTTTTTTCAATTTGTACATAAAAGTTGAATTGAGCTGCCACATATTACATTTTTCGTTTTGTGCTGAATAATTAAAAAAAAAATAAACAAAAGATGGATGTTAAAGAAAATATTGCCCTGAAACTAATTGAAGAAATAAAAAAACCAGGAAGAGAATGTATTTATTATATGGGCAATCGTTCATATAAAAATACTTACCTTAAACAAAATATATGGACGGAAATAGAAAAATCTATTGGAATTGGTCGTAAGTAAATTTTAAATGGTAAATTTTAATTGCCCCTATCGTGAATAATTTTTCCCTGGTAATTTTTCCCCTTTTCACATATTTGCGATCATGAACAGCTCCCATGAAAAAATGTAATTCAAAGGCGAATAATAACGTGAAAAAATGTTCACGGGAATAAATTCCCCTTATCGTGAAAAGTTTTTTCCCTCGTAATTTGTTCACATTTCCCTTAGATTTTCTCACTTTATTTTTGCTAGTGAATAGAACGTGTATTTTAGTAGTTCCTCCTATAAATCGAATATTAAGGGCTACATCCGTTAATAAGGCACAAACCGATATATTGGTCAACAAAATGGAAAACAACAGGTTGATTGACGCCGGATATGTGAAAGATGTGGTGGCAGAATGTTATCAACCTATCGCTCCAATACTAATTATTTAGATTTATTATTTTAACTTTCCTTTAAAATATATACGTGTATAACTTTAAACAAAAATTTCAATGATTTTTAATTTTTTCTAATTTTCTTCTTTTTTACATTCACTGGAACAGATAGCATGAAAAATTTTTCACATGAGATTCACGATTGCTTTTTTCCCTTCGAGGGGAATGTAAATTTCATGGGAACAAAAATTCCACTTGTTATTCACGATAGGGGTGAATATTTTTTTAACATAATGTTTACCAATTATTGTAGGAAGTGAATGTCAAATATTATGGAAAAGTCTGCGAAGACGCTACAAAGCAGCTTTACCTTAATCGAGTGACTTTGATCGAAATTTTACTTTTTGAGATTATGTCATTCGATAACGAGTAGTCGATCGAATGACTTTACTCGAAATGTCATTCGATAGGTTAAGAGCTTTCGTAAAAACATTTAATTGTTTTTTTACAAACAATTTACACACTTTTTGGGAATAAATATTAAATTTCTTTAACAAATAGCTAAAAATTTAAGTATTAAACTTTTTTCAGCAATAAGAAATAAAATAATAACATTCAGTTTTGCAATTTTTCGCAAATAATAGTCATAAATAGAAGCGATTTTTGTATTGAAAGTTTTTTGATACTTTACAGCTTTAAAGATTTTTAATAAATAGTGGACTTTGCTAATATGCCGCTGTTTGCAACTTTTTGCAAATTTCCCCTAATTTAGCAATTTTTACAGAATTTTTTCCATTCCTTATACTTTTATCGACTTTTAATCAATTTTATGGCTTGTTCGAATTATTACAAATTTTCGCGAATTTTCGCTATTTTTGCAAAAATTTTTTTTTTGTTAATTGTTGACATTTTGTTTGCGATTATTTGCGAATTTTAGCCATGTTGGCTAAAGCAGCGATTTTTTCTGTAAGTTTTCTGATTCTGTACAGCTTTAATAATTTTTAATATAATAATAATTTTTTTTTGCTAGTAAATGGGTTTTATGCAATTCAATTAAAAATAATAAAATTAATTTTCTTCTTTCGTCCATTTTCTTTAACACACTTTTATAAAAAAAACTAATAGTTTGCTAACTGTGCTGCCACTTTGTATAATCGTTTACATCTGTAAACCATATGGTAGCTTTGTTTGTCCGGACAAATTTTCCGAGATGGGTGAATCGTTCTGCAGAACACTCTCTGTAAAAAAATTATTGTCCGGTCAAAAATATTGTTCGGAACGCATGGGTGAATCGACCTTAAGTGACAGCTATCGAGTTGCGATCTGTCACATGTGTTTGCATCTATTGATAAATTAACTACTTGCAATCAAAAATCAAAAAACATATTTATGTGTTATTAAAGTTAATTTAAATTTATTTAAAAAAAGTTAAATTATTTTAGGCATAAGTAGTTTTCAAAACTTTTAAATCCTATTTAAACATTTTCAGTAAGTGGTATTTGTAAATTTGATAGTACAAGTTTGTTTTAAAGCACTTTTAAAATTCTTCTTTACAGTTATAAAAAAAGTTACAGCTGTAAAGCTGACGGTAGAGTTCTAAAGTTTCAATATAGAAAAAAGAAGTTTTTTTTTCTTCTATTTTTTAGAGGTTTTCATAGATGAAAATCATAGAACAATAAGTACGAGGAAAGTTGTCATTATTTACCCATGTATTGTCAAACAACGAAATATTACTTAATTGCAAATATTTTAATTTTAACATATTTTGCACTTTTAAATATTGCAAGCTTACTTTTGTTTATTTGAAATTCATTTTTGGTTAAAATTTGGTACTTGTTACAAAATTTTTAAATTAATTAATTATCAAAAAAAAAAAAAAATATTTTTTTTTTATTATTTTCTTTTGTTTGACATTACATTGGTTTCAAAATTGAGAACTTATTTGCTAATGCACCAACCTTGTACTTATATCATGGATAAAAATATTAAAACATTTTTTTTTAATATCTATTATTTTTTTAATACTTCTTGCACTTTATTAACAAAAAAAATTGTGATTTTCTTAAAACTAATACAAAAATAAAAATTATTTCGCTCATGCTTATAGATTTTACATGATAAAGTAAAATCTTTTTTATTATTTATTACAAGCCATTCGTTGCTGTTTAAACAAAAACAAACTAAAAACTAACAAAATATGTATAATAACAATTTGAAGTGAAAAGTTTAATTTGAACAAAAAAACACAAAACAATTAAAAGTTCTCAAAAAGAAAAAAGTTTTTAAAACTTCTTTTTTACATATCGAATTAAAATAAAATATTTGCAATTCTTGAAAATAAACACAATTTGCTAGTTTTAAAAACTGCAGTTATTAAAAAGAAACAATATCTTGAAAAATATTTTTAGAAATTTGTTAAAAAATATTTATTTGAAATGTTTAACCTAAATAAAGAAATTAATCCCAAAACTTTAAATTTGCGTAAATTATAAAATCTTTGTTTATTATTGACACTTTTCAGAGTTTTTTTTAAATCTTTTTGTACTATATAAATAATAAACTTTTAAAGTAATTGGGACATTATTTGACTTTGTTAATGTTTAAAATAATTAATGCCAATTTGTTAAATAATGTATAGAAACTTAGTTTATATTTAGCAGGTGTTAATTAACGAGCCAGTTGTATAATTAAAGCAGCACACATTTCAAAGAACTCCATTGTATGATGCCCAGTAGGTTGTGGAGGCATAATGCCTGTATTGCTTAAGGGCGGTGGTGTTAAACTCTCCAAAATGACATCATCACCCTGTTCCACTTCATCGTTTGTTAATGACTTAAAGTCTAATAGATAACTCTTGGCATCTACTTGATACAATTGCAAAGACATTTTTGAATATTTGCCAGTTTTGGTACTTTGACGACGTACTCTGACATGATAGGGATTAATGATTTTCCATTCATAGTCTAAAGCTTTCATAGCACGATACACCTCTAACATAATATCATTTGGTTTACTTTGAGAACGTATGCCCAAATGCCATTTGGCCCTTTTAATGGGTGTTCCTCGCACGGTTTTTTCAGGAAATGCTGCACCTCCTTGTGATTGGACCATAGACATGGCCAATTGCCTTTCTCGGAGAGGTGCAATACGTTCTGGATGGGGTTTCATAGATGGAGTAAGAGATGTTCTACCTGGGGTGGAAGTGCCAGAGCCAGAACCTCCTCCCTGCATTTCGAGGCTTTCGTTTGGTGAGTGGGCTGCTGGGGGTGGTGAACCAGCCACGAAGAAATTGTTTATTTCGGTCTTGGCGGCCTCATCGGCAAAACGTTTGTTATCTATTATTAAATGATAAGCAATGGCCAGTTGGTCATGAGGATCACCACTCAACAAAGCATTATGAACCTCCTGTTCCTTAACACCAAACTTGGAGCATACCTCAGCCACAGCATAAGTATCAATGACATTTGAGTCCTGTTCTATGGAAGAAGGAAACAGGTAAGAAGGTAAATCTTTTTGGAACCACTCGTGTTTTTTAATCTCTTCGATGTTGGCACGCTTCAGAGGATCGACCTGTAGCATTTGACAAACCAAGTTAACAACTTGCTTGTTTAGATACTCGGGTATGGGAAAAATGCCCGATTTAATTTTGCGGAACAAGGTAGGAACATGTTCATCATCAAAAGGCAAGGTGCCGCATAATAAAGCATATAAAATAACACCACATGACCAGATATCTACCTCAGGGCCAGCATATAATTTACCAGAAATAACCTCAGGGGCCGCGTAATTCGGAGAGCCACATGAAGTTCTCAAAAACTCACCATCCAACATCATGTTGGATAAGCCAAAATCGGCAATTTTGACATGACGATTGTGGTCCAGTAATAAATTTTCTGGCTTCAAATCACGATGTACAATCATATGGCGATGACAATAGTCAACACCTGATATAATCTGTTGGAAGAAACGGCGTGCCTCATGTTCCTGCAATTTGCCATGTTTAACAATATAGTCAAACAGCTCACCGCCACTGACATATTCCATGATCATAAAAATATCGGTAGGGGTAGAAATAACCTGATACAATTTGATAATATGAGGATGACGAAATAATTTTAAATTCTGAATTTCTCTGCGAATTTTTCCAACCACGTCTAAAGACTTAATCTTTTGGCGATTTAAAATTTTCACCGCCACCTTGTGTTTGGTCATTTGATGTTCTCCTATTTTGACCTTGCCAAAAGTACCCGTACCCAAAGTGGCTCCCAGTAGATAATGACCAATTTTAACTAAGGGCTGTGGCCCAGAACCAGTGTGCACAAGTTCTGAGGCTGCCGAAGATCTAGAGGTAGGCATTTTTGTAATTCTTAAATAATTTTACACAAAAAATCAAGGTCTTAATGTATTTCCGTAATAAACTCAATGTATTTCCTCCCTTGTATGGGGTGTTGCTTATGCTTCTTCCCGTTTCTAATATGTCGTCGTAGTTTTTTCTTATTTCCACCTTTGTCTCACTTAAGTTTTGTCTTCTAACTATTTCTTGATAAAGCTCTTGAAATGAGCATTAATTTGTAGATAATTCCTATCCACACACATTTAAATTCGTTATTGTTTTTTTGTTTTTGTAAAATTCTTAAGACTTATCTAAGTTTTATAAAATTTTCTTCAGATATTAATCACTTTCTTGCAAAAAAAAACTATGATATAAATGATGAAAAGTTCTTTTTCCTGATTTTGACAGTTACAATGGAAAACTTCCATTAAAATTTTGACAACTGCTGGGAATTTTACACAGGTTGAAAGCCACAATAATATATGGAAAGTGGTTTGACAGCAGGCCTGCCATATTTGCCGATTTATCGCAATTTTGCCGATTTTTTGCCTCTAAATTATCAAAGTGCCGATTTTTGTTAAAAAAATGCCGATTTTTTGGCTAAAAGAAGAAAAAAAGTTAAATTAAAAAATATAAAGTACTTTATATTTAAGTTTGGAAATGCAACCAAAAAGTTGAGGAAAGCTAAATTCAAATTCACTTTTAATGAAAAAATTTAAATCAAAAAATGATTTTTAAAAGCACAATTGAGGATGATGCAGGTACATCCAATAGCCAATCTTTTGTAGGAAATTCAAGTAAATTTACATATTTTTTGGCAAAAAAAAAAAAAAAAAACAGATTAAAAAGTGAACATTCTCCTGGTATATTTCCAACAAATTATGATGCTTTCACATTCTTACGCCAATTTGGAAACATTTTTAGACAAGTCAACCTAAATAAAACAAAATTTTAATGTACCCTGCAAAATTAATCTTTGCAAGGAATTCTTCATTCTAGATATTATTTCATATATAAAATTTTAAACTTTTGATCCTGATATTAAAATTAAGGATTTAATAAAAATGTCAAGCTCATATGTATCTAAAAAAACAAAGAGTACAAATTTTTAAAATAATTTCCCCTTAAGTACAGAATATACATATACATTTTTGTTTCTAATTACTTACAATTTACTTGTAAAACATTTATTTTTATTTAAATTTTAATGTTTTTTTTTTTTTTTTGCAATACAAAAAAGGTTACATACAGAAGATAGACAGACGAATTTGAGGGTGAAGCTCGATTCACCCATGCGTTTGACATTTTACTTTTGAGAGACAGAGCAATGATTTTGTTCGGCACGTATTTGCAACGTAACTGTTACTCCCGGCTAACTGAGCCTTTTCTTCTGTCTGTCACATTGTAAATTGGGACTTTCCCAAATTCATACAATGCAAGCTGGGCTGCCAGATTTGGCAATGTTATTTTCTATTTACAACCAAACGCACAACCGAAAAAATAAACAAAGCAAACACTTTTAAAAACATTAACAAGTTTTCGCCACCTACAAGAACATGAACAAATTAGTCCTGTTGCTCTGCCGACATTATGTTCATGTCTTCTTCAAATTTATAGTGCTTCAAGACGTGATTTAAAATAGATAACACTGTGCTAGTTTAAAAAAAACCGCCAAGCGGGGTACCCGGCGGGTAAACCTTTTAAGAGTACGCTAAATTCAGTGGTGCTAACCGTTTCGAAATATACCGTTATTTCGAAAATGTAGAAAGTTTAACAACATACATATATTCGCGTACCTCAAAAACGGTTTAGTTTATTGAATAAAGTAAAAAACCAAAATTACGCAATGAAATTATGGGTACGTTCGTAAATGCATAAAAACTGTGCATTACTGCTGCAGTGATGCAAAATTTTGTTGCTGACGCGTGGCTACCAGTTGCAGTTGTGGTCAGATGATTTGTGTGCCGGTTCACATACGCCAAGTTTGACACGTCAAGTGTTGAGCTTTTACGAGAGAGGGGAAAAGAAATGGCATTCTCTTTTCCCTTCTCTTCCAAAAGCTCAACACTTGATGAGTCAAACTTGACGTGTGTGAACCGGCCCTATCCAATCTATAGTCAAAGTTTTGTTTACTTGGAGTCAAAGCAACTTTTTAAATTAACCACGAGATTGCTTTTAATTTCACATTTCTATTTGTTTGGCAATTTTACTTTCAATTTAACAGCTGATTACAAGTTTGTCTTTATAAATTGTTTTCTTGATGACATCTTGAAAGTAAATTGCTTATAAGTTGAGTGCAGCCTACGTCACAGCTTTCAATTTATGTAAATTTTGACAAGCAGTATATGTTTTTTTCCCCCTAAGCTTATCTTGCGAAGCTCGTCGCTTGTCTGCAGGAAACCAGAGTCTCTGGCGGGAATCGAACCCGCAACCCCGGCGCTGATAGACAAGCTGATAGCCTATCGGGGCACTCACTATCAAGAAAAACTTAATAGGGTTATGTTTACCATGGCCCAATTAGTAAAAAATGGTAGAAATGTCAAAAACAATTGTACGAGAAAAACACAACTCTGCAAAAAATCAGCATGCGTTTCGAGCAGACATACTAACTGGACCATGATGTTTAAAAAAAGTCCACGTTTTGTGCTGTGATTAGTGTATTTTATTAAAGTTGTTGTAATGTTGTATTCGTTGACGTAGCGATTCCTTCTGCTTATTCCACCATGGTTGTGCTGCTATTTTACTGCACAACAGCTGTGCAAAGTTTTAATTTTTGAGCACAAGCAAAATTTCAAAACTTTAATAAGCGAACATTTGAGGGACACACATGGTCGCGTCATGTGTGGTTCCTCAAAGGAGTCTATGGCATAAACTCAAATGAAACTTGAAAATAACTAGAAGTTGCAGTTTCGTATCAGTTGCGTTTCACCGTCTGTTCTGGTCCTAATGCCAAGTTTCTTATAAGTAATGCTTTTACGAACGTTAAACTTTACTAATGCGCAAGTGGAATCCAACAACTGCATTTACAAACGTACCCTTAAAAAAGGCTTAAACTTTTTTTAATCTGCGCATTAGCTTTAGACATGTAATTCCGAAATTTGTTTAAAGGGTAGAACGATATATCGATATCTATTAATTAAAAAAAATTCAAATCATTTGATTCATTGTGTGCGTAGTCTATCAAACCGGGGTTGCGGGTTCAATTCCCGCCTGAGACTCTGGTCTCTTTCCTGCAGACAAGCATATAGCTTCGCGGGATTGTATTAGGAAATTAAAAAAATAAAAAAAAAAATAAATAAAAAAAAAAAAAAAATCAATTATAAAAAAAAAAAAAAAAAAAAAAAAAAAAATTCAATGATTTGTAAGTGAGTTTCTAGTATAAATATATATTTTATTTATTTATTTTATTTAATAGACATGTCAATTTTTCCGATCTGAGTTTAGTAAAACTAAAACATAATATTCTACTGGAATTTTAAAAATCCAAATTATTAAACAGAAAAAATGCGTTTTAACTACAATTAAGCGGGTTTAACCTATTTTTTACATCTGGCAGCTTTTTTTTAAACAACTTTACGTTTCGTGTCAAAAGAAAGTAGACGACACAGTAGACGACCGAGTAAACAACAAGAAAAACGGTAGTGAGTGTGTAAAATTAAATTATTTTATTTTTGTGGCAAAAAATTTCATTTAAATACAGTCAATAAAAGTGCCTTTTATTAATTTTTGTCAAAATCTATAAAAAAAGAAGTTTTTAGCAAGAAAAATACAAAGGAAAATCGCAAAATTCAATTAAGGCCAGCCAGGCAACAAAAGAAATCATAACACAACGTCATCAAAGTAAAAAATAAAAAAGAAATACAAGAAAAAGATACAAGTTTTTATAAGAAATAAATGCTAAAAGAAAATTAAATAAATACGAATTTGCCAACAAAATTCTAAGAAATCAATTTGTTACTAATTAAATTTTTTTTAGTGTGTTAAAAAATTTATTAAATAAAATGCGCGCAGGTGCGCTGCAAATAAAAGGGTGGCGTAATTGGCCGTCACCTAAAAGTGAGTCACTTAAAGCCGCCGTTCACTTGTTATATTACACAGTCTTTGTATTTTTATTACTATCGATATGTGATTGTAAAGTGCAAGCGCAAACGGTAGAAAATGAATCGTTTGTTAATGCTCCAAAATATTTTGATAATATCGCGATTAGTGGCCTTTTCTCGGACTTACAACGTCAATTTCCCCATTTGGCTCGCGCGTATTCTATCGGTAAAACTGTGAAAAATCGTGAAATGAATGTTTTGGCCCTCAGTGCACCGGGCGATGTGTTAGTGGGTGATTTATTAAAACCTGTGGTAAAAGTTGTGGCCAATATTCATGGCGATGAAGCTTTGGGCCGTCAAATGGTTTTGTATATGGCCCAATATTTAGTTTTAAATTATGCAACCGTACCAGAGGTGCAAGAACTATTAAATACAACAGAGATACATTTTTTGCCCAGCTGTAATCCCGATGGCTTTGAGGCAGCTAAGGTAAGTTAAAATAGAAGTCAACTGAATAAATTGTCGATTATAATAAGTAGATTTTATGTTTAACATATTACTTTTAATTCGCATTGCAATAAAGATACATATAGGTACATATGTATGTAGTATATATCAATATGTATAAAATTGTAAAGTTACTGACTGACTGATTGATTGACTAAACGCCTGAAGAAAAAAAGCTTGAAATTTGGACATGAGGTTGGTCTCTCCCCAAATCGATCTACTAAGACACTATTTTTGGTAATTCGAATGTTAGGGTGCAAAAAATGGTAAAAATTTACCCGTTTTCGGTAACCTTATCAGGCCAATTATGAATAAAAATTCCACGGCAGTTTTTTCTCTTTTCCCATTTTTACAATTGAATTAACATATGAAAAATGGGAGAGGGGAGAAAACTCCCGGGTAATCTTAATTCTAAATTGAGTTGTATATTTCCAAAACTAAAAGAAATGTAACTACTTATCGTTGTTCTTTAGAAAAATAAGCGGACAGGTGTCAGATAATTTTTTGAAATTTGGGTCTTTTAGGGAATAATCCCCCTCTATCTTTTAAACCAATAAGCATAGAAATAAATATTATATCACTTTAGAAAAATACAAATATGGTACTATTTCAAAATTCGTACGTTTAATCGGCGAAAACCGAAACTATTCTTAGTACTTTTTTATTACAAAACATGTTTCTCCATTAATTGACATAGGCATACGAACTAAATGATAAGCTCTCACTACAATATTGAAATGTTTGATACTTCAATGGGGAGAAAAAAAGTGCCAAATAGGGGAAATACGGAAAATTAATTTCTTTCTATAGCTTTTTGGTTCTACAACCGGTACTTTTTTAATTATCGTTAATATTGGACCTAAAAACATAAAACTCAACATTCAATGTCCTTAATGGATAAAATCTATAAGTTGGACCTTTTTGGTACTTTTTCGTTCTTAAACTAGTACTTTTTTAAATTTTCGTTAATATTGGACCTATGATCAGAGCAACAATTACGTTTTTCTTCTATCTTATTTCTTCCCAAAGTATTTCATATATTTTCCTTTCATTTTTCAAACCACAATGTAACTAAAGTTTTTTAAAAATTGGAGTCAACTTCACTTAACTTAAGTAAATAGATATACATCAGTGTTGCCGTTAGGATACGAAAGATACATTTTTCGTATCTTTTGACTACTTCAAGTATCATGTATAATCCTGACATTTTTCGTATCTTTTGAATCTGTACGCAAAATGTACAGAAACAAAACATTCGAGAATTTTGAGCCAACTAAAACTTATTAAGATTGATCATCGTAACCGACTCAATACTAATACAATAGCAGCCAAGGCGCATTGACTAGAATGTGAGGTTAACTCTACAACAACACTGCTTCTGTGGTCGAATTGTCAAAAATATTGCTAGTAAAAAAAAGGTTAGTTTACATAAAAAACTAGATTGCATACACACTTTGACAAGTCGACCACCGAAAAAAAAAACACCATATGTTGACTTGACCCCAACTTCTAGTGAATTCGCCTTGATAGCAGCTTCAAAAATGGTGAAAGAAAACATTAAGGGGTTGCAACATACGATCCATTTAAATCGATGATTACTAGTAGTGCGAAGTTGTTCTGAGAAAATCTCTTTTATTTTCAGGAAATTTATATGAACTATTCAATATAATCGCCTTAGTATAAATGCCTTAACTCGTATATTAATTTTTACAAAAATAAATTTGTTTTAATAACATCCAAAAATAATTACATGTTATTAATTTTAAAGTTTGCTTACTGTATTTTTAAAAATTACATATGTACATAATATTTATGACTTAAATAAATATAAAAATGAATTTATACGAAATCATTTTCTTTACAATATCTATATATAAATCGGCTAAGGCAAAACAGTTAAGAACACTTTCCTCCTTTGTATGTCAACCGATTTGAAAAAAACACACACCATTTGAAAGATATTTATTTGCAGAAGTGCACAATATATATTTTATTAAAATCTGTTCAATATTTTCGGAGTAATAAGCGTTCAAATTAGCTACTTACACATACATATGTACAAAATACAAAATTTGTTTTTTTTCAATTATTAAATAATAAAAAATAGGGTGCTAGATTTTTCGACATTATTTAAGAAACCGGTTTTCAAATATATCGACTATATAAATACGGGAAATTAAAGTTCTTTATTTTACTTTTCCGTGCTGCATGTGGTGATTTATTTAACTTAGAAACTTAATATTATAGGTGCAGGGTCCTGAGTGAAATAAAACCTATAAGATAAAAACCAATAAGAGCATGTAAGGGGAGCTTTTTGGTACTTTTTCGTTCAACATCTGGTTTTTTGATTAATTTTCGTTAATATTAGACATAGAAAAAAAAAATAAAATGAAATGTCCTGAGTCGAATACAATTTACAAAGGAGATTTTATGACACTTTTATGTTTTTCAATTGATATTTTTTATAGTAGAAGATAGAATATGAACCAGAGGTTGGTCCCTTGCCAAATCGATCCACTATGATGGAACAAATTTATGCTCAAAACATGTAAATTCATATATACTTAGATGTAGTATCTTCATATGAACCTTAAAATTTATGGTCGAATTTTGACCATTAGGCGAACACTCGTTAATTTAAATTTGAAATAAAAATGTTATGTTAATAAATGTTAAACGTTAAAAATGGATTTTCAAATTTTTTTCAAAACGTATCTTTTTGGGAAAGAGTGTATCTTTTTGAAAACTAAAATGTATCTTTCTCGAAATTTCACTGGCAACACTGATATACATACATATTTGATTTTTATAGTGTCATAATGCAATGCAAGTGTGACAAACAAGAAAGGCGTTATTGTCTTTAACCGATAACAACAATTATGCGAGTGCTGCTACTTCGCCCAGAATTGTTTTTTAAATATAAGATAATCCAATAAAAACTACAAGCCATTACAAATATAAAAAAACTCTTCAAGAGCTTCAAAAATATTATAAATATTTTTAATAAACTTTTAAAATTTTGAAATTTTACAACTCAAATGCATAATATTAGATTTTTATTAAATATTTTTTTTTTTAATTATTCAAATCAGTTTTTTCAAACGATTTATTTTGCGATATTACAAAAATTATACATAATATTTGAATAAAATTTTAATTAAAAAACTTTTTGCAAAAAACTTTCTTTAAATAAAAAATAAAGAAAGTCCAAACGGCGAAAGGTAAAGACTTTAAATTTGGTACACAAATACCTCTTTCCTTTAGCAGATGCACTAAGACGGCATTTGATTCAAATTCGAATATTCAGGGGGTAAAAACGTGTATATTCGCTAACTTTATATTTCCTAACCTAAAAGAGAAGCAAAAAAAAAAAAAAAGAAAATTAGCACTTTACGCTGTTCATTAAAAAACTAAGCGAATATGCGTCTGGTATCTTTTTTAAATTCGGCCCTTTTGTGGAGTAAACGGGAATTTTGAAACTTTTTTGTCACCCCATCTATCTTATAAACCAATGAACATAGAAATAAAAATTATATCACATTCGTAACCTATCTAAAAAATACAAATTTAAATGTTTAACGTTTTTGTTAATTATTTTTCAAAAGATTTTTTTCCATCCATTGACATATACATACAATATTAAAACTTTTGTCACTTCATTGGGGAGAAAAAAAGTATCAAAAAGGGGAAAAACGGGAGATAAAATGTCTTTTTTTACTTTTTCGTTCTAGTTGTTTAATATTTAAAATTTTCTGTAATATTAAACTTACGGCCAATATCACCAAGTTCAGTTTAAATTAACTATCAGTTATAACTCTAAAAAAACATATTGTTAGCTGGAAGTTAAAGTAATAGTTAGTTTTAACTGAACTTGGGTAAATTTGCTGTGCAGGGTCAGTTAATGAGAACCTATAAAATATAAAATGTTGGTACTTTTCTGTTAAATCCTAGAAACATAAACTTTGGCATATAAATATATCCACGAAAGAAAGGGAGACGCTAACGAAGTAGCTGGTTACACGCTTGTTTAAAACCATATTTTATACTGTAAATATATTTAAATGATTTAATTTTACCAAACATTTTTTAGAAAGTAATCATTTTAATTTATCATTAAAACTTTTTTAAATTAACATCATTATTAGACTACAATCCACAATTAAACGTAGAAAAAAATATAAAACAAACTTAAATGTTTTTTAAGAAACTCACACGTTTGTTATCAATTACCTTTTCTCATTTAAATTTGTATTTTTTTTTTATTTATATTTTTTTGTTGTTTTTTTTTTTGATCTCTTAGAGCCACTTTTTGGGTTTGAAATTAAAGTTAATTTAATCCTATAATTATCTAATCTGAGAATTAAGTTAATCTACTATCAATTGCAATTAATATTTTTGGGTGGTGGTTTAAACCATGTAGTGTTACCGTGCTGAGCACAATTAAATGGCAACATTTTTTTGCAAATGTCATCTTTTTTTCAAAATAAATATATGTTTTTAAAGAAGAAGAAAATGCCCTAATTTAATTTTGTTTACAAGGTAGAAATTTTTTGTGTTTAAATAAAAAAAGTATTAAAAAAATAATATAGAAAGGAAAAATTATATAAAAGTGCTTAGCAATATATCATTTTTGAAAAATTATTTTTTGTTTCATATTTTTACAACAGTTTAACATAACCAAACATGTTATTGTTGACAGTTTAAGTTTAGGTTTAAACCACCATCATTGGCCGCTTAAACTAGTAAAATAAAGTTAAAAAATAGCATTCAAAAAGTAAAAACGAGATTAAAGTTAATTTAATCGTTAATCTCTAACCCAAAAAGTGGCTCTTAGATTCCACGACTTACTTCCGTTTAAAAAGTTGAACTCAATAATAACTCACAAAGTCTATAAGTAATCTATAAAAAATTTACACAAAAATTACAGATATTTTTAGGGGGAATTAAACATATGTACAATATTTTTACATATAAAAGTGAAGTTATTTAATTTTAATAAAATTTATAATAAACTAATAAATTGTAGTTTAATTATGTTTTGGTGAACAGGCCTTTAAGGCTTGAAACTGACCAATTTTCAATTAATAAATAATAAAAAAAATACTGAAAAATTTATAAATGCTTTCTCATTTTTTATCTCTTCGATACACAACATCAATATTTTGTATGAGTTTACCGTTTTTTTTTAAGAAAATCTCTTTTAGATTTGTTAAAAAGGAAAATGCGAGCAAACAGTTCCATCACATAAATCCTTATATGTCATTAATGTGTTTGTAAAGCGGTGAAGTCTGGTGAATTGAACCCATTTCTTTTCATCTTTCACATAACCTTAATTCTCAGAAAAAACAATGCTACATCGCTAAAACATTGCGCATTACCAGAGATGTTGTTATCTAACAAGGCATCATATACAGTGGAAATAAACAAGCCCGAGCTCCTTAATAATTGGTGCTGCAGTTGCCACTTGTACCTTAAATGTATGTTTTTGCAGCCATTTAAAATTTGCCCAATAAACAGCTTTCCACGATAATCAAGATCATATCCTATTCTCTGGGTTAACAATCCTGGCCAGAGTATTTCTGTGGTTGCTCCATAGTGCAATATCGATGTTTCTTAATATGCCATTCCTTTTATACATTGACAGATACTAATCTATGAACGATTTACTTTAATACTGTTTGTTTAACTGTCTTAACAAATTAGTTGGAGATAATTTTGCATTAAAAGTCATATAAGAAAAAAAAATTATAAACAAGTTAAAGAAAGGTACTTTTTCTGCTTGAATTATCGCTATTGATCAAACTTTTGCATTAGACTTACGAGAAATGGTTTGCTATTGAAGTTTTTAAAAGTATTTAAACAAACATTAACTTACTTAAGACATGAGCAACTCTTTTAATAAAAAAATAAATAAATATATTCCACCGCATAGCCGTGATTGTTATGACCCTTATGACCCATGCGTATATTAAAATTTAATTAAAATTTTTTTCCTAACAGCCGCTTAAAATTATTATTTACTATACCCTTCACCACAGGTGGTGAATAGGGTATATATAAAATTTTCACTCCGTTTGATATTTCTATAATATTGATGTTAGACCCTATAAAGTATATATATTCTGGGTCCTTATGAGGAGCGAAGTTGATTTAACGATGTTCGCCTGTCCGTCTGTCCGTTGAAATGGATTTTCCGAAGACCCCATATATGATGGGGGCCAGGTTATTATACATTTATGTCACATATGGTCTGGAATTGTTTGCTATTGAAATTCAGCAAGATCGGCCCATAAATGGCTGAGATATGAGTAAAAAACCACGACTGCCTCAAATTTTTTCCTTTAAAGGTCCAATTAGACGTGACATTACCATACCAACACTGTATTAACAACATAAACACGAGACAGAAAATATTGTATTTTTTTCTGTCTTTTTCTTCGAAAGGTGCCCTTTTTGCATTTTTTGTTTTGATTACGCAATTTGTGTTGATAGTATCGGCCTGTTTTTACACATTGCCACTTCACTATCAAAAAACGTTGTCTTTCTCTTTCTTCGAAAGCTGCCCTCGCAAATGATTTATTCATTTTTGATACTTCACTTTGTTCATCTCGGTATGCTTTGTGGGTCATACAGTAATGTGGTTTTTTTGTTGTTTTTTTATACCCTTCACTACAAGTGGTGGATTTTATTTGTAATGTGTTTAATTTTACGTATACACATACACATTAATGCATGTACATGATATGCCGCTCAAATTAAGAAACAAACTCATAGACTCAATATATATTAATTTAACGCTTCTTCAGTAAAAGCATTCGTAACCGAGTTGTTAAGTTCTCTCCTGAGACTGATGATTTTGCTAGTTCGAATCACAAAAATAATTTTTTTTTCATTTTTTTTATTTAATTTTTTTATGTTCTAAAAAACGATTTTAAGATTATAAAACGAATTTCAAACATCAACTTTGGCAAAAGAGGAAACGGGCTTAGGTACATTTAAAAATTTTTTTATATTTTTTATATTCTTCGGCATGACGAAATGAAAAGTTGACGTGGCTCAATTAATATTTATTTAAACCTATCTAAAGAACGTTATTTATGTATATAACTTTTTGTTCTTATCTCATCATGGTGAAGGCTATATAAGATTCGGCATAGCCGAATATAGCACTCATACTTGTTTTTATTTTAACTTGAAACATTCGTTCCCTTTTACACAAAATCTGTTAAAATCGTTTACTCATTTCGTTTACATTGGTAAAGTTATTTTTGTTATTATTAGAGTTTTTTTTTTCCCGGACTTTTTCGATTCCCGGGAAAGCGGGAAATTTTTTTAAATTTCACGGGATTCCGGGATCCCGCTCCATATAAATAATACGAAGTAAATTTTGGTATTGATTAATGAAATAAAACTTTTATAAAATAACGTAAGGGAAATTGTTTACAAAGAAAGTAAATGAAATGGTTCAATACTAAAAAATTAATTGAAGATTGAAATAGGAACTTGAATTATTATTACCTCACGCCTTTATTCCCTATTATTATGCTTTTATTCAGTATTATTATGCTCTGGATAATTCATAAAACAATAATAAAAACAAAATAAAAATTGAGGTACTCAAGATATGAAATCAAAAAATTAATTAATAAAATAGATAAAATACTTTAAAGAAATATATAACATTTTTTAACGGCTTAGGAAATAACTTTCTGAAACACTCAAAGCGTTTAATAAGTCGTCAAAAAGTATATTCCTGATTTTATTTACTAATTATCATGTTTTCGAAAAATTTCGTTAAATTTTTACCGAGGATAGACAGATAGTTAAAAGTGCACCGTTTTACCATACTTCGGATTCACAGTCAGAAGCAATTTTTCTTTTTTGTAAACAACGTCTATATCAGTCAAATGTATGTCAAGGTTGATGCAAAAAAACATCAACCGGACTGCTTCTTACAAACCTTTTCATTTTAATAGGTCCATTTGTAATCTTTAGGACAATGTGTTTTTCAAGTTGTATGTTGTAGTATCTTACACGAGTTTCCAAAATGTTATTTTATTTCGATTTCCCCGCACTTCACGGGTGTATAAACTAACACAAATTTAAATTAAAAATTTGTGTTTATCACCTAATAAACATATCGCTTCTTCATTGCATCATATATCAAAATTTGAAGTAACTTTAGCAAGTTTTCCTTCATACCTTCTCGTATTATATCTCAAACTGAACCGAAGTTATAGCAAAATATATCTTTAAATCGGTACATTTGGAAAACTTTAATCGCATTTTGCCAAGATCGTTTGTTTTCCTGCAATAAAGGAGCGATATGTTTAGGTGTCTCCTGTTTTTAAGACTTGTTCATGGACAATGAAACTTTACTTCCTGCATCTTATTTTGAACTAATGTACTTTATTAACTCTTCACTTCACTAAATGTAATAATTATCAACTGTTGCACTGCCCATTCTGCTTTTAGTAAATTTATTGCATCAGGAGACATTGATTTAAATACATGTACTCACTTCTTGTAATTGATCTAATCCACAACCCATCCACAGATGCGAATTTTTAGAGAATAGAAAACTAAATTTCAAAGTATAAATAGCTATTTTCTGAAATTATGAGGAATTTTTTATTTCCCGGGATCCAGCAAAAAAAATCCCGGGAAAACGAAAAGAAAGAAAAGAAAGAAATGAAATTTCCCGTATTTCCCCTTTTTGTTACTTTTTTTTCCTAATTGAAGTATCAAAAATTTCAATATAGTAGTAGGAGCCCATAATTTAGTACGTATATGTCAACGAATAAAGAAAAATATTTTATGAAAAAGGTACCAAGAGTAGTTACGATTTTCATCCATTAAACGTTCAAATTTCGAAAAAGTACCATATTTGTATTTGTATTTTCTAGATAAGTTTTGAATGTGCTATAATAGTTATTTATTTCTAAGTTTATTGATTTAAAAAATAGATGGGGTCAAAAAAAGGTACCAAAATACATGTTTTACCCGTTTACTCCCTAAAAGAGCCTAACTTCAAAAAAAGTACCAGACACCTGTCCGCTTATATTTCTAAAGAACAACGATAAGTATTACTTTTCTTTTGTATTTTAGAGATATAAGGTTACCGAATTTACGCTTTTTTTTAACCCTAAACATTTGAAAAATCTCGTCTTAGTGGACAGTTTGGGGAGAGACCAACCTGCAAGCTTTTAGCTTCAGGCGTTTAGGCTCTGTGATGATAAATCAGAAAGTCAGTCAATCAATCAGTCAGTCAGTCAGTAACGTTACAATTTTATATGTATTTATATATCATTGTGGGGCTGATTTTGTGATGTGTGCCTATCTTTTTCGAGATGAATACCCGGGTGTGCTACTACGCTAAATTATCAACGAAGGGGTATCATTAAAATAAGTTAGAAAGTTTAGGCAGATATTGCCCCATACCTCCCTCGGCTATGCCGAATCTTATATACCCTTCATCATCATAAATACCATTCTTTTAATATAAGTAATTCAACTTTGCGCCACGCCCACTTGTCCAATACCGCGCACTTTTTCCCGGATGTTGTGAATTGATAACCAAGAAGCTTTAACCTTATTTGGAAACTTTGGCTCTAGCCGTTCTCCAGATACACAGAAATGTACAATGTATTTGTATGTGAAATGCCACTCCCACTTGTCAAAATCCCACCCAAATTTTGTCAGATGTTGTGTACTGATAACCAAGATGCTTCTACCTATATATAGAAATCTATAATCTCTTTGTATGGGGATTGCCACGCCCACTTGTCCGATTCCGCGCACATTTTGTCCGATGTTTTGTTTTGATAACCAAGACGCTTGTACCTAATTTGTGAACTGCTGCTCCTGCCGTACATACAAATAAAATAAAAAAACAACAAGGAATTTTTAGATAAATTAGACGCAGTTGTGGTTTTTTGCTCATATCTCAGCCATTTGTGGACCGATCAGGCTGAATTTCAATAGCAAACAAATCCGGATCACATCAACGGACAGACAGATGGACATCGATAAATCAATTTTGCTACTTATAAGAACCCAGAACATATACTTTATAGGGTCTAGAGTCAATATTGTAGAAATTACAAACGGAATGACAAACTTATATATACCCTTTTACCTTCGGTGAAGGATATAAAAAGGCAAAGCTTATGTGCCCGTCTATCTATGTTTTAAATTAAGTTTCCCCCTACCTTGCATCGTGATCCTTTTTTTTGAAAACAGTTTTAGCTTATGTATCCATTTAAATAGGGATATAACAATGTTTAAAATTTCATTAGAATCTGTTAGATAGTTTCGCAGAGGCAAAATTTGTGCCATTCCATGTTTAACGAAACAAAACAGAACAAAACAAGTTAATGTGTTTCACAAAATCTCAAATATTTTCAAATTGGCCAAAAAGGGGCCAGGTTGTTTTTTTGATTATGCAAGCTGAAATATCATAATTTAAGAATATATAAAAAGTTTTGCCCCAGTATTCTCACAAACATTTTGAAAATCAACATTTCTTTAAAAAAAAATCAATTTTTTGACCAATTTAAAAAAAAATTTAATAATATTTCCGCAATATTTTTCTTTACAAAGATTCATTAATAAATTTAAAAAAATAGTGTTTTCTAAGAAACAATTCTCACCAATCGCAATAAAAATATCTTGATTTTCACTTTTTAACAAATATTTCCAAATTATAAAATATTATTCAACTTTGACAGCGTATAATAAAATAAGTAAACAACATAGATCCATAATTTTTGCAGTTATTCGTGTTGAATTTGATCAACTTTTATATGGTACGAAAAACTAACTTCATTTTTGAATTAATCCTCGTTTTTGGTACTGTTCACCCCTCTGTGCAGCGGTAGTAACATAAATTATAACTTATTTATCGTTTCTATTCTATTCGACTTTTAAATCAAGAATAAATTGTGGCATTCTCGAGACCAACAAAATACTCAAAATTTACAACACAAATTTAAAAAATGTTTTTTATTAATTAATTTAAAAAATTGGTTTTTTGTCGTTTTATTTTTATAAATTTAGGAATTCTCAAAATTTTCAAATTGTGGCCCTCTGCTCATTGAGCACTTTACAGTTCAATGGCTTCTTAATTTATTGTTGCAACTTCCGTTTCCTTACTATATTTAACCAATTATGTGCGTAAAAATGTTGATGTGACTGCTCAAGTCTTTTATACGGTTAGAAAACGTGCGAAAATACATAAATTTTTTCTTACACTTGCATTATGTTGGTCAAGTGCAAGTATACTTGAGATACTTGCGTTATGTCTATGCAAGTGTGATGCGGTGTTTGCGTCTCGTATTTTTTCAATCTATGTATTAAGATGCACACTTGAAAACTGCCAATGCGGTTGGTTGGTGGTAAGGCCATGTTGTGGTATGGCAGACGACAGTACTTATGGGTACATATTTATCTACTGTGCTCTTGTGGTAGCAAATGCCATTTGTTGTATTAGCAATATGTATTCTAAAATTACAAGTATGTATCTTAGTTCAAGTATACTACAAATCAATAATTGAAATTTGATTTTTTATTTCAAGTGGTTTTTAGTATTTTTTTTAATATTGTTGATGTTGAAATTGAATAAGGTCTTTATTAGTAAGGCAGAAATTTAAAAGAAGTAGATGTTAAATTTTGTTTTGCGTTGTTTTAAAGCTTAAAGCCTAGTACTTTGTTCAAATTTGTAAAAAATGTTGAGCAACTTTTATTATTTTATACGAAAACGTTGACGTGTATCAGTGCTACCTATCTTGCGAGTTTGCATAATTTGACGTTTTAATTCTTTCAAACATTGTTTTGCGTATGTAAGTCCCAATTTACACGCTGTATGCGTGATAGACTTTACTTTTTTCCTCTCTCGCCCACAAACTTCGTCTGTTCGGCAAGAAATGTCCATAGTGTAAATTGGGATTAAACAAAACCCACATGTGCTTTCTTTAAAAGTATATTTTATTTATTGATGAAAAACTGTTAGGCCAAATTTACACGATGTCTTTTCAGACATGTCTAACAAACACGGGTTAGTTAAGAAAGTGGGGTTGCCAAACAGATACGAAATGAGTTTTCACGTTTGTTAATATGCGTTTTCATGTTTTTTACTTTGTGTGTGTATGTATATTACATAATTCGACATGAAATCAGACGTTTGGGAAGACATCGTGAAAATACAAAAGGTTTCTGGTAACAAAAGAGAATGAAGAAAACAGACATGTTTGAAAATACATCGTTTAAATGCGCCCTTACAGGTTGAGTTTTTTAAGTGTTTCTTTTCTCATTTAATATTAATTTTATACTTTTTTCAATTTGCTTAAAATTCCAAGCGAAATAAGTGAATCTTATATTATTTCGCACTATTTAATGTTGCCAGAAATATTTCGCATCTTTTTTACAAAAAGAACAGGGTACAACTCTATAAACATTAGATATTTCATAGATATTCCGCAAAAGTTTTTTTATATGAGTTTTGACAGCATTTAATGTGAAATGTTGAACCGAGTACCAGGCTTAAGTTTAAAAAACTTTCCAACTAAAAAAAATCCAGAAGAAATTTGGCGAACTAGTTCATTCATTATTTTAATCGAATAAACCCAAATAAAAATATCGAAGTTATAATATATTGAACTAAATTGACTAAAAAAAATATAATAGCAAGCTCTTTATTTTAACGATTCTGATTCAAATTAAACGATCAATCTCGAATATTGTAATATCTAAAACTGAAGAAGCTGTTAATGTGATGTTTTCACAACACAAGTGATTGAACGTGTAGCAAAATTTTTTTTCACATAAGTTTAACTATACGTTCAATCACTTGTGTTCTGAAAACAGCAGCCATCTCTATCGCTAAAAATCAATAAAGTTGATTTAGCGATTTTTGGCTACAAATGCAATTCTGTAAAGTGCATTGCTAAATTTGGCAATGCTATAAAAATTTAATTCGCCGCAATTTTAATGTCATCGCTAAAATTTTTAAATTTTGTATTCTCTAAGGCATTTTAGCGATCGAGATTTAGCTTTTGCTAAGCAAATTACAGAATACGGCTGCAGCACATTTACTAAAAGGACTAGCAGACCTATATTCTCATTTCAAACTAGTTTTTAAGAAATAAAAGATTTTTTTTTTGTATTCAAAACCCTTGAAAAAAAGCATTTCTTTCCATTCCCAACATGCCTAAATTAGTAATTTCTACCATTCATTTATTAGCATACAACCCCTTCCCTTGTTTTGGTTTTTTTTTTTGTTATAACAACCCAATTATTTCTGCTACAATTACGCCCACGTTTTTTCTATTATCTTATCCTTTTCTTCTCTGTACATAAACATGTATAAATAGACAATATTTATTTTATTAGTTGAGTGCTTCATTTGTTCCTATTCGAAAAATGATTATGTGAAAAATGTTGATGACGTTAACTAAAATAATAATCATTTTCCAGTGACGTCCAAACAGTGTAAAAAAAGTACAAACAAATTCAAAGGATTTCTTTTTTTGGTTTTGCTGTAATGTGGTTTGAAAGCTTTCAGGTTTCTGCCGAAGATGTTTTATTATTTGCTTATAAATATTTATAGATTGCAGAAGATACTTTATTATTTGATTATAAATATTTATAGATTAGATTTGTGCATAAATTAGTACTGTATTGCGTTTTGAAATAATACATTTTCATATAGACGACCTTGAGTATAAAAATGGAAAAAATGAGAGAAATTTCTAAGAAATACAAAGATATTCAGATTGTCTTTAGGGACACAAGGTGTTTCTTATTATAAAATTTACATTTTAAAATGTTTGACAATGTTAAGAGGGCTTTTGAGAAATATGCTAACAATGCAGTTGAACGTTAAAAAAGATCCACATTTCAATAAGGGTAAAGGGGATAAAAATAAAGATTACTTTATTGCAAATGATTATGTAGCAATTCTCTAATTATCTTCCCGCATAATAGCTTAAGTCTTAGTTTTTCGGCGCAGATCTTAGAAACAATACAAATCCACCAAATATTATCCTTTTCGACTACTACCTGTTAAGATTAATCACCAGTCCACGAAGGCACTTTAAATATCCCATATTTGAATTAAATTTTAAGCAGTACAGTAGAATCTCACAAATTGGAACCACTTTGTGCACCGGGCAGTTCGAATTTCTGGACATTTTTTTTACAGAAAATGATAAAATTATAATGAAACAGTGATAGATAATGAATAGTTGTGTTACCTTAATTTAAACTCAAAATAGTTTTTATTAAATAACATTTAATTAAATGAACATATTAAATTCATAGAAAAACTTCTAAAAAGTTTTTTAATTATTAGGTACTTAATTGGTCTTTAACATAAAATCAGTGATACTTGTTTGTTTTTTTTTTGATTTATTTAAACTAAACGATTTCCACTCACGCCTTCAGTAAGTCTTTAATATTTTAACCTTAGTGTCTAAAGATAAGGTATTTTTTTAAGTTTGTTTGTCATTTTTTTATCTTTCACACGTATGAATTGTGAATATAAAAAAAAAAAAAAATAAAAAAAAATAAAAAAATTCCAGAAATTAGAACCCCCTGTTCTAATTTTAGAGCGTTTAATTTGGTTTTTCGCCTATTAAGTTTTGAAATGGCCTGTTCTAATTTCTGGACGGTTCGAATTTGTGAGATTCTACTGTAATTTTTACTCTCTTATGTCTTATTGCCCAAAGTAATAAATTATACAAAATGTCTTTAAGTTTTGTAACATAAAATAAAGTTTCCTAAAGGTCACCATACATACGATATGTTTTTAACATCTGACTTGTCAACTTTTCAAGTCACATGTAATTGTGGAAGTCAGTCAAAATAGTTGTTTTACCGAAGGTTTATATCAGGGTTTAAAAAACAAGTGGGTGAAAATAAATACGCCGAGTTAAATATGTTTTATGACGTATAGCGTTACGTTATTAAAAACGTAGCTGAAATTTTTTTCAATTTTGACCGGTGCATCTGGGAGAGATTTTTTTAAATTGCTACCGAACAGAAAAAGATTACGGAACGGGAGGGTATCCAAGTTATAGGTAATTAACTCTACTTTCGTAATCTTTAACCAAAATTTAAGAAATATAAATTTTTCTATTTTTAAAAAATTATTTAAATTTCGGCTAGTGTATCTGGGAGGGATTTTCTTAAATTGCGACCGAACCAAAAAAGATTACGGAACGGGAGGGGATTCAAATTAGAGGTAATTAGCTCTACTTTCGTAATCTTTAACCAAAATTTAAGAAATATAAATTTTTCTATTTTTAAAAAATTATTTAAGTTTCGGCTAGTGTATTTGGGGGCGATTTTTTTAAGTTGTGACCGAACCAAAAATAAAAAGATATGGGAGGGATTTTTTTAAATTGCGACCGAACCAGAAAAGATTACGGAACGGGAGGGGATCCAAGTTATAGTTAATTAGCTCTACTTTCATAATCTTTAATCAAATTCTAGAAATTGTTTTTGTTTTAAATGTAATTTTCTCTGCGAACGTTAACGTGTGACATCGTGGGCCTGGCTGTAAATTAATGACCTTGAAAGCCTATATAGGAAACTATATAAACTATTTAGAGTATTAAAAAAAGGTCGATCAAAACTTATACATAAATATAAATTTTTCGATTTTTAAAAAATTATTAAAATTTCGGCTAGTGTATCTGAGAGAGATTTTTTTAAATTGCGACTGAACCAATCGCATAGTTTTTGCAGAAACCAAACAATTCTTGGTTGCAAAACAACGTGCTGCCGTCACAAAAAAGTTTACTTGCGCTATAAGATGATTAGAACCACTTTAATTTTTGGATTTAGTAAGCCATAACTTATTAAATGTTTTGCAGGCAGACAACAGTTTTATACCATTCAATAAAGTTTCAGCATTGCGGAAAGAGCCCAAACTCGTATGTTTATCGTTCGCAAGGATATTCTTATCGGGCCATTGCGAGCGAAGTTGGGCCAAGTCACAAAAATTTACTCCAAAGTTTAAAAGATATTGAAAACTATGAAAACAGTAACAAAGGAAGGATTCCAACCGCTTTAACTTCAACCGAAACGAGAAATATCTTGAGAATTGCATCAAACTCTTCTTGTTTAGCACTAAAAATCAGGTCTCAAGCTAGTGTCCAGGCAAGTATCTTGACAGTAAAAAGAGCTATTGTAAGCTGTGAATACCTTACATTAAAACCTAAACGCAACCACAACAGATAAAGAGGAGTTATGATCTGGAGTGATATAACGTATTACGGCATAATTGATTTAGAACTTCAACAACTTACAAGACTTTGAGATTTTTGGATCGATTTGAATGTCAAGCAAAAAAATATGTATAAAAAGTGTCTAAAAGTTTCAGCTTTTAATTTTATTGTCCAGAATAACAAAAACCTTATCGCTAGATTTTTAAAGGGCGACTCTTAGAAAGCAGCAAGTCGTATAAACTTTGTAGCAAATTTTAAAAATTAGAAAAATATTATTAAAAGTAATTTTTGGGAATACAAAATTTAAAAGATGGGAAATAAGCACGAATAACAAAATCTTTTAAATTTAAATTAGAAAAATATTTATTTTTAAGCAACATTTCCTTATATCAAAGACCAAGTAGACTTATATTAAAGGTTTCCGTAAAACAGGAGTGTTATCAGTAAAAAATTCCTGCTAAATTTAAGAAGAACTTGCGTCGAGACTCTACTGTCAAGCTTTATATTCATAAAAAAATCTTACGTCCTACATTTGCTTTAGGTATTGCACAAACCAAAACAAAACTATTGCTGTGGCTTTTACATCAGAACATTTATTCGCAAAAACGTTTTATGCTGCTTTTTGGATGGGTTTGATGAATTAAACAAAACCTTTCCTACTGATTAAAATTGATATCAAATTTAGACTCAGAGACTGCAAAATATTTTACCTGTATGAAAATACTCGTAATACTCAGATTTTTGGTGAAATAGGAAGAATGTTTTTTATAAGTTATAATAGTCAGTCTTTTCTCATTGAGATTAACAGAGAAAAATTTGACTATCGGACATATTCTGGAAATCGAAATCTATTGAAATTGAAAACGATCGTTTTTCCTGATTTTAAGAGTAGATCTGATGAAATATATGAACTATTTTTAAGGGGATATTTGTATTAACTTAAAAAAACAGAATCGTTTTCAAAATTTGCTCCATTTCACTTTCATTCGAACTCGATTTTCAGAACATTGCTGTATATGAAACAATCAATGTAACAGAAAATAGCCCAGACCTTGCATTTTATAACTGTCATATGTTTCAAACGATTGAGATTCTTACAGATATACATATTTCAGAAAATCGTTTACCTACAACAACGACGTAAGTTCACGGAGCTCTTAACAACGAATGAATACAATCTATTTACCAACGCCTTCACAGCCTTGCACAAAGTTATCTGGGTAATGTACTTAGGAGCTGAAGCCGCCTAACCTCTAGTGTAGGGTCTATCTTCCTGGTTAGCCGCGGTCTAATAAAAATATGCTCATTTATCCCCTGGGTGTTGAAAGCCAAGATATTGGTAGGAGGAAAGCTTAAATACACTTCCTTTAAGTCTAAAGTATCCAGAACTGAGGTTTTTTTTTTGACATTAAACATGCGCAGTTCCCTGGCGCGGAAACCAAGGTAAGATGGGAAAAGGTTAAAACTAGAGATAATCGGCCTTATTGTATTAGGCGTTGTCGTTTACGCGTGAGTCGTTTTTTGTAATAGATTAAAGAACACAATAAGGCGAAATGCGATTTTAACACTTTGGACCACAACATTTGAGTTTCGGTTGCTACATTTCATTTCAAATAATATTCTAAAGTACTATTTTAAAAAGTACTCAAAAATACTATCGCTTAACTTAAAAAGAATCGTCGTCTTTTATTACGTTTTACATTCCGACAGTATTCAAACATACTTACCTTTAACCTATAAATAACAGTTTATGTTTACAAATAAATGTGTTGCAATGTAATCCAATAGACATGCTATAAGTACAAGTACATGTGTAAGAATACACAAAAAAAACTTTGCAACAACAAAGCGATTCATTGCATGTTGCTGTAGGTATTTTTCTATTACATAGTTCAAATTTATATGAGCTACCATCGTTAATTTAAAGCTTTGTTAACAATTTATTTATTTGCTAAAATGTCTGACACACAAAAACAAGCTTTTCTTTCCCACTCCCCGAACAACTTACTACCATTTAACTTAGCAATGTTATCTTGAAAAATATTGTACACAACTGTCTCTCTCTCTTTTATTTGCTAATTTGTTAAAAAAAATAGTTTTCTTTTTCTATTTAGTTCTATTTTATTTTGTTTTTCTTTTACCGATAACATTTATTTTTATTCATAACAATATGTACATATGTATTAATCTAGTTTCTTTTATTGAAAACTCTGCCCTTTCATTGATTACTTGTTGAGATAATAGTAAAAAATTTATTGATAAGCTTTTTTAAGGCGAAAATTTTAGTTTTTTTTTGCATACAGAAATTCACAACACTCTTTTATACTCTGTTTGTAGAGTGTAGAAAAAGAGAGTTAAAAAAACTGAAAAGTTCAAAACCCGTTTTAGTATTTCGTACCATTTGCAAAATTGCAAAATAAAACCTAAAACAACAACATTTGTTTTGCTACAAGGCAATAAATTAACACAACAAAAACAACCAACCATAAACAAAGTAACAACAATTAAAAAATCGATTTATGGGAGAATGTAAACAGAGAGTTTTTGAGTGCGAATATTAAGAGAGTAAATATAAAATGCAAACAAAATATACAAAAGAGTAAATAAGTAAATGTAGGTAGTGCGTTCCGAAAGTTTAAGGCAGTTACTTAAAGGTTGGTCATTGTCATTAGACATAAAGGGTGTTTTTTTATAGAGTGATACAAGTTTAAATCATAATAAAACATAGTTATATGTTTTTGATATCAATTAAACGGTTTTTATTAGATAGAGAATTTTATGATGGCCATGTGGCCGCCACGGCTGGCCCGTAGAAAGCGCAATCTGAAACACCAATTTTCAACAACTTTTCGTATTCTGACCATCATCGTTTTTGAAGACATATGGGCCAATGACTCCGCCAGAAACAGTAATTTTCCTCACTCCAAATGCGACAATTCTGCTTATTTACGTACCCATTCAACCAGAAATGGGCTTCGTCCGAAAATAAAATTTTGAATGGAAATTCAAAATCAATATCAATTTGTGCTTCAGCCCATTCGCCGAATTATTTTGATTAAAAATTTCAACAATTTGCACGCGTTGCTCTGGTGTAAGTCGATCCATAATGAAATGGAAAAGCAAACTAAACAAAAAGCAACTATTAAATGGGTTAAATGGGTGGTCAAAGAAAGCAGTGATGCCAACTCAAAGTTGTATCACTCCAAAAAAAAACACCCTTTAATACGCTCGAAAAAGTATACTCTTTCATTGCGTTATTGCATGCCATTTATGTGGTGGTAATGCATACATATCCCTCGCTAAATTAAAAGAACAAAAAGGTGTTTTAACCTTAGGGATAAACTTAATAAAATCTTTTTTTGGCTTCACATTGTGTCACTGCCCAACTTGACGTATCTCTGTACAAATATTGCATAAGTTTTTGAGAAAGAAAGCTCGGTCCAAAACCTCTAGCGACTGTCCTGCACTTCGGGTTCAACTGTAAAAAAGGTTTACATGGATACCTGCCCAAAGGCCTACTTAAAGGCGGATTTTAACCATTGGGTGACAAACAATGCGTTTATCAAGCATCCATAATGCCCGTAATTTCTACAAAAAGAAATCTAGCTGTGTATTCTACGGTGTAAAAACCGCCATATTTTCAAAGAAAACTGAAGGTAAATACACGTAGGCCAAATAAACGTTGAAATAGGTACACTAAAAAGAAAAATTAATCCAAACGTACTCAAATCAATCCGAAGCGGTATTGATAGTATGGTGAGTACGGATTTTCTTGAATCAAGTACAGAAAGATTGATTCAAGTACGGATTTTCAATCGCAAAATACTTAAATTATCCATATTCAATCCCGATTTCGTACTTGAAGTAATCCGAAAATGAGATTGATTTAAGTAAAACTAAGATTCAATCAGTCTCAAAATGCGCTTGATTCAAGAATTATAAAATTGTTTTAAACCGAACTCGTACTTAAAATAATCCGAAAATGAGATTGATTTAAGTACAACTAAGATTGAATCAAGCTCAAAACGCGATTGATTCAAGTATTATAAAGTTGATTTTATCTCCAACTCGTGCTTGAAGAAAACCTAAAAAGGAATTAGAAAGAAAACATTATTATGATTGATTTACTTACCCGTTTTACACCATATAGAATGATAAAACACCATAAAGAATGATAAAACACCAACATCATGAGAAGCAAGATTTCAAATTTACTTTTTAACCCTTCGTGGTAGACAAGAGTCTGGCCAAACCTTTTTTCAATGCGTATAGAAAATCAAAACATGCGTAAGCCGGAGGGTTAAACATAAAAATAATACATACATATATTTGTATATGTTTTTCTTCTTGTTCTGTTGTTTTTGTTGTTACTACAAATAAAAAGCAAATCGTTTTGTTCAAACCAAGGCGAATTGAGTAGAAGGTGGGGTCAAGTCAACATATGGTGTTTTTTTCGGTGGTCGAGTTGTCAAAGTTTGTATACAAACTAGTTTTTTTATGTAAACAAACCTATTTTTTTTACTAGCAATATTTTTGACAACCCGACCACAGAAGCATTGTAGTTGTAGAATTGACCTCACCTTCTAGTCAATTCGCCTTGGTTCAAACTTGTGTTGTGTTTTTGCAATTGTACAACAAACTTTGAAAAATACACGTACGCACGCATAAATGCATAAATGCAATGCTGAGAGAGTTTTATGAGTTTAAAATCCTCATTTTGTAATTTTACTCTCAGAGTGGCACTATCAACGAAAAGTTTAATCTTTTTTGTACTTGATTTAAGAGTTTTATACTTACATATTTCAAGAAATATCGGGATTGATTTTTGAAAGTAATCTCATTTAGGATTGATTTAAGTACGTTTGAGTGTTATTCATACTTGAATTTTAAAGTACGAATCGTGATTAAAGTAAGTATAAAAAGATTAATTTATCCCGAGTGTTTTTCTTTCTGTGTAATGTTAACTGTTAGGTACGAAACGACCACCTTTCATTTTAAAGAAATTACGGGCCTAAGTGTGAATGCAACCAAGACACACATGTAGCAATTTGAGTGCATAATCCGGCAAAATTAAACACCTGCCCTTGTTTAGAAGCTGGAGCTATCTAACCTGCGCTGCTTTTGGAAAAATGTTAGCAGCATCAGTTGGGTAGCAACAGCCCTTTGGGCGAATTCTCCCACAAGTGGTAAAACATCAGCCGTTTAGTGGAATTTTCAGGATATCCTTTCTCGCGACTTTGGGTAATAAACCGCAACCACCGCGTGATCCCCAAAAGTATCTTATAAACGGAAAAGCGAAACTTCCGCAAAGACAATCTTCTTAAAAGACAGAAAACATTTTCCGCAAGAAGCATAATAACGGAAGCCTCAACCTTTAGTCAGTCCGGTGCCGTGCTACTGGGACTACTCACTTCCGTCGTCTAAAAAAATCGTGAAGATCTTCTGAGATCTGTTAATTTTGGATTTTTGCCGAGTCCCAAGTATTGACTGCAGCCGATTTCCCCATAGCATGTAACGTCAATGGTGAAATATAATTAAGATGATCACTCCGACAAACCCCCGGGTGGATTTCGGGGTCAGAAAATTATTTTGGCTGCTCTTTTATGACAGATCTGTTGAGCTCTGCAAAAAATTATGGCTGATTCTCAACACCGCTTTTTGCACACTGGTCACTTAATCCTATACCTTCTAGAAATATTTTGCAAACATTTATTTAAATGCAATTAGAAATAATGCTTTAATGGTACAAATTTATACACCCTATATTGCGGCCACCCAAATAGCAAATCGCATAAAAGCTTGCCAGTGATATAAATGCACTCTGTATTTAGTTATTTTTACTATGAACTATTAAATGTGGTCACTCCTGCAAAAGATCTGTAAATAAAAACTCTCTGACAAATTAATAAGAATAAATATGTCAGCAGACATAGCTGGAATCCTATTGAAAATGTCGCATCTAACGATGGCCACGCATCGTTTAATATATACTTATTTAACCTAAAACTTTTCTAACAATCTACGTAACCAAACCAGCAAAATTTACCCTTAAATTAGAGTAATAAAAAAGTCCCCTAAAACTTTGCTGAGAGTTTTTCTCTCTATTTTACCAAAACTCGTCAAAAAATAAAAAAAGCGTAGCCAGACTCCACTTTACATGCGCTTGCACCACTTTTTTGGAACTGTATGCTGCTCGTTGTCCGTCGCCGAACAACAAACACTTTGTGAATTATTTTTTTTAAACAATATATCAAGTATTTATAAAGCAGCAAATTGCTTCAGTTAGTCTTTTGTACTTGTCGAAAAGAGAAGCAAAGTGGATGAGCACGGATAGAAGCGCACAGCAAGAAGCGAATAAACGGCAAACAAAAATCAATACTTACACAAAAATACTTAAACAAAAGCCAACCACAGTCTAGTGGGAAGAACTTCATAAAAATTGGAGTAAAAATGTTTAAAGAATTTTAAATAATTAATAAAAAAAAAAAAGAATAACAAACAGTACATGATTTGCATTTAGTAATTAACATTAATTCTAACTCAAGTGTTAATTTAAGATTTACAAAGGAATCACGAACAGAAAAAGTGGAGCACGGCCATTAATACATCTCTAATCTGAAAATCATCCACTTCCAGACTATTTGTTCGTTTAACAGAAATTTTTTTTAATATACCAAAGATATTTGTTTGCAACCAAACATTGTGTTACCCAAAGAAAATAAGAAAAAAAAGGGAAAATTTGTTACTAAAAATAGAACAAAATTCTTAGACACCTACATAAATATCAATAACATCAACATTAACGCAGTAAAAACACAGTATCAAGAAAGAAAGCAACAAAAAAGGAACTACGTCATTTCTCCTTAAAACTTCTGTTTCTCATAATCACTTTTTAACTAACAACAATACCGACAGCCAGCCAGCCCACCAACTAACCAGCCAGTCGTCAGTCAGTCAGCCAAGTAGGGAGCCAACAATATGTTGACATTTCAATCTTTAATATTTGCATTAAGCTGCTTTATTACTATCGTTGTAATCTGTGCACCAAGTTTATGTCAAGGTTACATTATTAAAGAAGATGAAAGTTTTTTGCAGCGACCGTATTATGCTTCACAAGCCGATTTGGAGGATATTTTTGCTCGCCTGAGTAAACAATTTCCCGACAATGCCCGTGTGGAGACTGTAGGTCATTCGCTGGAGGGTAGACCTTTGATTGTCTTGCAAATAGGTCAAAACATGCGTCAGCGTGGTATCCTAACGCCCATGGTTAAATACGTGGGTAATATGCATGGTGATGAGACCATAGGACGCCAGCTGTTAATTTATTTGGCGCAGTATCTATTGTATAATTATTACAGTAACTTGGAGGTGGCTCAATTGATAAATAGTACAGATATTTATCTAATGCCTACCATGAATCCCGATGGTTTTGAACGTTCTCAGGTAATAAATGCTTTAATAAATAAGTGTAGGTGTTATTTTCCTGAATTTTTTTTAATATTAATCGAAAGATAATATTCGAAACGATTGATTTTTATTTACAAATTGATAACAACAGATGTTGAAGTATTGCCTAAATGAAAATATTATTAAAATTTGCAACAGGCCTTGTGAAAATGTGAAAAAATATCATGTGTGTATCCTTAAAAAAAAATACGAACAGAATTTGTTTATTTCTCTGAAAAGCTAAAAATCAACAAGTTTAACATTTTGTTGTAGGCGTATAGGAGTGAAAGGCAAACCAAGTGCTCAAAATGGAGTGTGTGATAATTTTTAGTGTTTTTGTACATGAAGATACTTTGCATAACTTAAATATTTAAAAAAAAAAATACTGCTAAAACAAAGAGAGTATAATGTTACCTTATAGCTAGTGATTTTAAAATTAAACTTATGTTTGCACAAAACTTTTTGTTGGGTTTATAAACAAGTTCCTTAATGTTCTTCTCTCCAAAATTCAAAATTTAAATTTTCGTGCCAATCAAAGTGATGGCCTCTGTAGCCGCAATTTTTTTTTTAATGTTCGGCAATGAAGCGATTTGGAGCAAAAAAAAAAAAAAATAAAACTACTTTATAAAGTCAAAAAGCTAATTTTGGGTTTCTTAAAGTTAATCCTATTTTATTCAATAATCAAATTACAGGTTTGTGTATTTATCGCATGAAACTAGTGAATTATGAAATTACGGTTTATCTTGAAAACAAGAGCTAACCTAAAAAAAAAAAACGGTTAGCACCACTGGATTCAGCGTACCCAAATTAGGTTAAAACGCCAGGTGCCCCGCTTGTCTCAGAAAAAGTGTAATTAATTTTATTCCTTGACGTTTCGCTTGCGTTTGAAACATAATAACTGGAAATATTCCAGTATGAATGGAATAAGTGTCCTCTTTTTTCTCACGATAGAATTTTTAATGTCACACAAATTTTACGATGTCGATCGAAACCGATAAGTCAGATGAGACACAAGGTCTGTGGTATAATGCGCGTGAAATAACACTTCCTTCCCATCCGCTGTTTTTCAAAACAACTATTTTTGGAAACCAATGCAATTGAAAATAACGAAGTAATTCAGTTTGAAATAATTACACAAAACTTTTATTTCACGTTTTGCGAAGTCTTTAGAATAATCATACAAATTTGAGAGACACAAGGTAGACTCATTTGGGAGAACATTACAAAAAAACCCGACTTGTCAAAATTGTCTCCCTATAAAACAAAAACTATTTAACGCACACATGCACATATTTTGCCTTAAAAATACGAAATTTGTCAATTTGGGGGTATGTCTGTTCCTAATGAGTCGTCTACCTTGCGTAGATGTACCTTTAAAATTTCTGATTGTAAAATTTTTACTAGCAAGAACTATTCAACCATCTTATTCAAAAATAAATTCTTTCATAATTTTTAAATCAAAAGTTTTTCAATAACAGGAAATATGTATATATATATATTTATTTTTCTAAAATTAAGAAACAATATTTTTGCGTTCTTTTGCTTATTTATCTTTTTGAGTAATTGGGGAGATTAAGCAGAATGGGTTGAGAAAATGCATATTTTTTTTTTGGCAAAATATGCTAACTGCTTTTTAGCATATTTCCTTGTCCAAAAGCAGATTTTTTCCATATTTTTACTTTTTAGGAAGCAGAAGTTTTTAGCAAATTTTGTTTCAAACAGACTTACAATTTCATAGTTAAATTATTATTACTTCTTAGTTTTTGCAATATTAATATAATACTTTTTTTAAAAATTAAATAAAATTTTAAATTTTTAATAAAATATGTATTAAAATTCCTTTTTATTCCGCAGATTTTTAGCAAAATATTTTTTATAAAAATTCAGCAGATTTTTAGCATATTTTTTTTTTTATAAATGTAACATATTTTTAGAAAATTTTAAATATTAAAACCAGTGAAATGCGCATAGGAATAGCTTATCCCATCAACAATAAATTTCAAGTGTTTTTATCAATAATAAAAACTGGGAATTAAGCACGAATAACAAAATCTTTTGAAATTAAAATTTAATGTTTTTATCTTAGCAGATTGTTAGCATGTTTTCTTCATTTTACAATTAAACAGATTTTTAGCATATTTTTGAAGTTTTGGCATATTCTCACCAATCAATTCTCACCAAACTGTAATTGGGAGAACAATTTTGTAAATTTTAAATTTACTCTCTCGTTGCAAGTTTCTGCTAGTAAAGTAAATGAATACACTTTATTACTTCGAACAAAAACTTTTGTGTTTGTAGCATTCAACTCATTTTTGCTTTTGTTAAAGAAGCACCAAATTAACTTTAATCCCAAATTAACTTTAATCCCAATGATTTCAAATTAAAAGTAGAATGAAAATATGGATAACACTGATCCGGACGAGATGTGGTTTTGACAGAATGCGCAAAATACAAAACGAAGATCGCAACCATCGATTTATTGAAATATATTTCTATAGAAATTCGGTGAACAGGCTGATAGTTTTGAATGAACTTTAAACGAAATGTTTTAAAAAATAAAAATAAATACTTACAGCCCCTGTTCATCGATTTCGAAAACAAATTTTAGAATTTTGTTTTTGTTTTAAATATAATTTTTTATGCGAACGTTGACGTTCTAAATCGTTAAACAGGCAGTTAATATTGTTATGCGCAAAATTCGGAAACGTTTTCTTAATTGTGTGGTTGCGAAAAATATTGTTGCTTTATTGTGAACACCAAGTGAAAATGTTGCCACCATTGTGAACATTTCTTTTTATTCACCTCTATCGCAAACAACTACTCCCATGAAAATATGCCCATATTTTTTTATTTCTTATTGTGAATGATTCTCATGACAAATTTTTTGGTAATGAATTTCCAAAATTAAAAAATTTGGCATCGCCAGTGGTTACTACCGCGAATTTTTTTACTAAAAAAAGTTCCCAACAAGTGTTAATGTGAACGAGAAGGGAACATGTAAATTTTAATTTGTATTCTAAGGTAGTAGGACTCAATTTAATAACTTTTTCCTTTTATTGAATTAAAGCATTGACAAGTTATTCACAATAGAGACTTTTGTTTATCAAGCACTCAGGGTTGTCAGACTTGGGGATTTATCCCCAAAGTTGGGGATTTCATGTGAACAAAAAGGACAAGGAAAGTCATTTGGGGATTGGGGATTTTTTTGGGGATTTCAAAAAAGATTTCGGGGATTTTTTGGGGATTTTACACTTTTTTATTATTTTTTATTATATATGAATAAAAATAGCAAAACTTGTATCTTACTCTTATATAGTGTAAAGGGTCCTAATTAACATTATCATTTTTATTAAGTGTGTAAAAGGTACTTTATAAACTTGTTATTTTTCTTGAGTGAGTGTTTAAAAAAAGAATTTTAAAATAGAATCTAAAATCGTTGAAAACACATAAAATTTTTGATTTTTTAAAGACAATTTTGAAGCAAATATGAATGTATTCCCCAAAAATAAGTAAATATGAAAAATCATATAATAAAGATTGGGGAAAAAATGCTAGGCTATTGGTTAGTAGTTATGATGCATTATATACAATACAATATGATGGATCGAAGTACTAAATAAATTTGGATATATGTATTTTTATTGTTAATTTTAAGGATGACTTTAACCGATTGGACAAGCTCCAAATTCTTATAAACTGGCTCATTCGTCTTCAAAAACAGCATATTGTTCTGCTTGTAATTCCTCACTGGAATCGCATAAAAAGGATTTAAGAAAACATACAGAAACCAGTCCCTACAAACAAAACAAAATGATTTTTTTGACTAAAAATTTTTATTTGGGGATTTTTGGGGATTTCTTATTAACATTTTTCTTACCTTTTTTTAAAAAAAATTTTAAATTTGGTCAGAAAAAAAACAAACAAAAAATATTAATTTTTTAAGGTTTTGTTTTTTGGGGATTTGGGAATCTGGGGATTTTTGGGGATATTTTTTTAATTTTTTGGGGACAAGGACAAAAAGTACCTGGCAGCCCTGCAAGCACTGACAAATAATGCACAATAGAAATTTTTACTCCCAAAATATTTGCGATATCGGTTTGTTGGGGATGGGAATATAGGTTTGCTCCATACATATTCCCATAACATTCGCGATTGGGGTGATTCTATTCTCTGTTTTTAAAACTCCTTTTTCATATACTTTGCAAGTAAAAGAAATTTATAATATGTATTTTGTGTTTAAAATGGCTTTTGAGTATTTGGCGTTCGACACGACAATTAAACTTGTTTGGCGTCGATTTGGCGAAATGGCGATTTAAAAAATAGTTGGCGATTTTGTTGGCAATTTTTGATAAACCATCAATTTGCTTTGGTAATCGTTAAAGTCGACATGAAAAAATAATATTTTTTTTTTTAGGATTTATAAAATATTATTTTTAATAATTTGAAAAATGTATATTTTGTTGTCAAAAACTAATAAAAAAAAGCTTTAGAGATTTTTGCGATTCTTGTCATTGTAAAAGCTGAAAATTAATCTGAAAACCCTGCTTAAACAGTAACAAAAAAATTAAGTTAAACAAAAGTATAACCAATATCCTTGATATTCCGAAATGAAAGTCGTTATCACCTCAAAATTATTCCTTGTGTATCAGATTTATTGAGTTTGTTTTAAAATACACATGTTTTCAATGTCATATATAAATAATACTTTATCGATTTTGTGACATTTCTATTTAAGGCATACTGTAAAAAAGGAGAGAAATAGAGTATGTGATAAAATAGTGCAGCCATGTTGACACTGAAGAAAACATTTTTATAACTTATAAATACATGTGACAATTTAAGAGTTGTAAACATGAAATGAAATAAATTTCGGTAAAAACTTTTATAACAATTATACTGCAATTTTTTTTCCGTACTTATATAAGAACAATGTATTATTCTAACTCGTGGTTATACATTAACAATGGAATTTAAAGCTTAAATTAAGTTTTATATAAATTTTTTCTAATGAACATTTTCAAGGTCTTCGTTTTTAGTAGAGGGTTTAAAGCAAAGCAGGCACTCACAGGCAGACATGCATGCATAAATATTAATGTATAAAATAATTGAAGGCTGTATATAATTCTTTCTTTGTATTCATGTTGTTAATTTATAATTTTTATTATATATTTATATGTTTTTTAAACGCCTGAATTTTTTTTGGGTATTTCTTGATTTTTTTTTTAATTTCTTAGCGTGTCTTTCGCTCTTAATGATATTTTTCGGCTTTAATAATATTAACACATTTAATGCACCTAATTTATTATAACGATAGTGTAAAGCTTACTGCTGTTACTTATTTGTAGCACGGTGATGTTTGATTTGGATTACCCAAACTATTAACGAACCCCTTAGAGTCCTAATATAAGGACTTATTAAGCGGACACAAGCCCTTCTCGCCGCATTCCATACTAACTTATTTTTTACACAGGTAATCATAAACATCATGCCCTTCCATACTCCCTTTAATAACAACTTTGTTCCCTTCCCAAAGAAGGGAGTAAGGAAGGACACTTAAAAAAAAATAAAACTGAACCACTTCCTTTCTTTTTTCTTAAAGAAGACATTCACGAATGTGTAGTGAATATTTTAGAAGGTCTTTCAAAAAGAAATTTATACATTCGAGAAGGCATACTTCTGAAGGCAGGATATCATACGAAGCGAATCTTTTAGAGAGGAGTATAGAGGCCTTCAAAAAGCCTACCACTTGCGTTTCAACAATTACCGCTAGGAGTGTATATATATATATATATTACTACTTAAATTTGATCTTCTATATATGAAAAAATAGTAGGCGTGACGTTTCCCACATTAATTAAATACGAAAATGTACTTGGAAAACGATAACAGTTAGAGTACTCAAATAGTGCCAGAGCAACTTTTACATCTATCTAATTTGGATAAGAAACGGGTGCATAAGCAATAGTATATATGCGAAACTATAACAGCTAAAGGCGCCAGTACACGACATGTTTTTGTCATCTGACATGTCAAATTTCCCACTGCAAAATACATACATGTCGTGTGTTACCTTTTTTACTTTGCTTCTGTAAAAGTCAGACGCAAAGTCATCTGACAAAATTTCAATTAGAGCGTGCTCTATTTTCTTCTGACAAACCATCTGACATCAGAAAGCTATGCCGGGAAGAAACCGGCAGCGGCGTCCACTATTGACGGAATCATTAACCGGCTGAAGTTAATTTTTTACAATACCGAGATATGTTTGATCATCTTACCATTGAATAGAATTTTTGTGAATATATATATAAAAACCGTTTTATTATAAAATCCTAAATTGGTATCTTTGAATTAAAAGAAAAAAATGTTAAGATGGCTAAACAATTTTACGGCGCAAATAAAACTTTTCATGGCGGCAGCAAGCTATTTTGATACCGAGCACTACTTTGGTTTCTGCAATAACAATGCGAAAAAAACAGAGACAATGTCAGAAGCAAATTACATGTACGTTTGTGACCGAATTTTATAAAGCTTATGTAAAACAGCGATTTTGACAGACATGCACACTTGAAAATTTGACATGTCAGATGACAAAAACATGTCGTCTATATGCTCCTTAAAGTCATCAAATTTTGCACAGGCAACTCCTTTATAAAGTAAATAATTAAATTCTTATATCTTGGAAACTATAACAGCTAGAGTCTACAAAATTTGGGAATAAATGACGTAGTACCTCCCATATAAATTAAATTCTAAATTCGTATATCTGGACAAGGGCCATAAAATTTTGCAAGGCAATTTTAATATTCATATAAATATTTTGAGAATAAATGGGCACAATGACATTAGTGGGCCCCATGTAAAAGCAACGTAAAAACAAATTTATGAGTAACTTTTTATATAAATATATTTTTTATAAGTTTTCATATTAATTCGAATGTGTATTCTAAGTCAAATTACAATTTCAAAAGCTTTTATACTTTAATAGTCTTATTCCTTCAATATTTTTCAGGAATATTTTCTGTTACGATAGTGCATAGAAAATATTCCTGAAAAATATTGGATGAATAAGACTATTAAAGTATTAAAGCTTTTGAAATTTGAATTTGACTTACAATACACATTCGAATTAATATGAAAATTTATAAAATAAATGTTACTCACCATGAGAAATAAATTCCCAGACTCTATTTGTTAATATATTTTTTAACTATTACATTTTTATTTCATTACGATGGGGGTGACGAAGCATACCGGGTATTAGTTTGTATTTTATAGAATAGAAATTTTAAGTGCCGATTCGGATTCAGCGCAACTTTACTTTAAGAAAAGTATACTCTGTTCTATGGGTTAAAAATTTGATGGCCTGCACAATTTATAGGTCCCATATATGAAGCCCACTCCTGAAATATTTGACCTGTCTGTGGGGCTATCAAAAATTCGGAACAGCCGAATATAGCACTTTAACTTGCTATTTTTCCTTAATTTTAGTAGCCTTAATAAAAAGAAAGAATAAAGATTTATTTTAACTGTTAATGTCGAATTTCGATCACAGGTTCGACCCGCCCACCTTTTGTTTAAAAAATATTAAATTCAGAAAAAAGTTCGGAGTTCTGTAAAAATTTTACCGAACACCAAACTTTGGCCGAACAACACTCTTTGCTGAACTACTTGACTGAAACCGAACGTTTGGCCGGACAAAACATTTTTTTGTAATTTTTTTTTGACAGTTTTTTTCTTGTTTAAATTTTTTTTATATACAAAATTATTTGGCATGCTAAAAGCGTGCATTTATTTAAAATTAGCCAAATAATATTGACAGCCGGTGCTTTATAAAAAACAATAACACAAATAATTTTAAATTGTGTATAAATTTAATCACATGTTACGAATATTATTAGGTGACATTGATACACGACTGAAATTTTTGCTATAACAAGTATTTTGGGGTTTTTGAGATGCTTAAAACGTATTACACACTGGAGATGTTATAACAGATTTAATTCACTATCCTGCAAAATTTCTTTCTTAAGTAAAAAGAAATCAAAAAATTATTTAAAGACCAGAAAAAAAAAATTTACATTTTCATCTTCAAAATGATTTTTAACATTTTTACTAGTCTGGCAATACAGAAAACTACATTTAAACAGTGATGACAATTTTTTAAGTTAAAGTATCAAGATAATCTCTTCATTCGTGAGATTGCTCTGCGCGTGCAAGCAGCTAGCGTGTCGTTATTTTTTTTTTAAAGAAAATCAAACCGTTTTTGTCGCATATAACTATGCCGAGTTACAATGTTTGCTGTTTTCAATCGTTTTTTAAATAACATTTGTAAGGTGTTTGTCTGGTTAAAAACCATAAATAACTCAATGTGACTTGGTGGAGAACCATATATTCTTATATTATATTTTGGAACTTCTCGGCTTAGGCTTTAAAATTGTGTTATACTCTGGCAATATAAATATACATAAATAGTAAACCAAAAACTCTTAATTATAATTAAGGTCCTAATTGTGTAAAGCGCAACGACAAAAATTACATTGAAAGCAAAAACAAAGTCAAAAATATTTTGAAATTTTGTTGTTGCTTTCTACAGAAATTCATATTGAATTTTTAAATTGCAAGCGCTGCATTTCTTGTGACGTTGAAAATTTTAAAACGCAATATGAATTTCTGTAGAGAGCAACAAAATTATAAAATATTTTTGACTTTTTTTTTGATTTCAATGTGATTTGTGGCGTTGAGTTACGTTTTACTCAATTAGGACCTAAAAACTTAAAATAGTTTGTCTTGGCACAAGCACAAGACCACGTTTGCCGGGCTCAGCTGGTTAATACAATAAAAAAGTCCTAAAGCTTTAAAAAAAATTAATATAAAACAATTTAAATTAAAAAAAAAAAATTGATTATTAACAAAAAGATCTAGATGTTTTTTTTTCAGATATAAATAAGGCAACAAAGTTTATAATTTTTTTGCATAAGGCAGTGTTTGTGTGGTTTGTTTTACCTCTTTTTTCTGTTCCGTTGCGCACAAAACTGTTGAAAATAGAATTCAGCGATAAGTGACAGCCAAAAGTTTGTTGTCATATGAAAAAATTTAAATTTAATGTTAAAATCTAGAAAACATTTTTTTAATTAATGATCCATTTAAAACAGCTGATTCCTTTTACAGAAAAGTAATCACAAAATATTTGCTACATAAAAGAGCGACAAAGAACGGCAACCGAAAGTTTAAACTAATTAGGCTTTTAGTTAGAATGTAAGCCCTGAACCAAAGCGAATTTATTTCAGGTGGCAGCGATAAGAGCCCTAATTTAACAGTTCGAACCCATTTGCTTTGGTTTTACAATGTTATGTTAACAAATAGTTGAAATTTAGACCCGTAAACACTAACAATGCAAGCATCTCTGTGGCTTCTGTTGATTTTGTATTGCTGCCGCGTACATAAATTTGCATTGATTAGAACGGAAAGAGAGGAAAAAACCTGACTCGGTTGTCAAAAAACCCAACTCTATCAGCCGCATTCATAATGAAAGTTTGGCATGAAGTTAGCACAAAGTTTATTCCTAATACACTTTCCAGACTCTGTGTAATGATTTGCTAAACTCTTGCTAACGAGCTGCCAAGCGTTTGCCAACTTGTGAAAAACAGCCGTTTAATGAAAAACAATTTTGTTGGTCTTTTTTTTAATTTACTATCTTTATTTTTTTTAATTAATTAAATTTTATAAACCTTTTAAATGGTTTATATGTGGAGGGAAAAACAAAAAAGAATAAAATGACAAAACCAGCGACGATTAATGCAAAACGTGTTGCATTTTTGAGTTATATAATGTGGCATCATTAAAATTCAGAGTTGATTTATTAAAAGTTAGCAGATGGAGAAATTTATGAATTAACTCTGTGCTATCAAGCTGCTAAGCTTAATCCGCATTCTAGTAAGCAGCTCGTCTTAGTTAGAAATTTGTTTACTTTGTTGCTGTAACTTTACAACTGCGATCAGCAAAATCAGGTCGCTACGTTTTCTCTTTTATTACGTTCGCGTGCACACACATTAAAGGGAATTTAACAACATTAACAACAACGTATGTAGATTTCATACAACACATACACCCAGCGGCACATCTTTTGGGTGTAAAAGGCCTGCTCGCTCCATTCCTTAATCATATCTTTTTTGCACACGTTGTCATTGCAGAGTACGCCTTCCTATTTCGCTTCTTTAGCAGGTCCATACCCAGCAAAACATTTTAAAAAGGTAACCGTGCTTGGAATTAAGTATTTTAGGCGGAATGACTTCTCAACTGGATTACCATATTAATTATTTTTACTTGGCATGAGACAAAAAAAAAAAAAAAAAAAACAGCCTCCACACTTGCAACGCGATATGAAAGTAGACTACTAGCAGAGCAAATCGGCGAAAGAGTTTTGAAAAGTTAGCTCGGGTTCCCGAAATATGGGCCCCTAAAGTTTTTGAATTTATTGAAAAGGAATTTGGTATAAGTCAAAAAAATATACTGAATGTACTTCTGAGCTAAAAAAATAGTTTCAGGTTTCTTTAGTAGACTCGTATGACGATTCTTTTCTTAGAATTTATTTACCCTCTAACTCTCGTTTTAAGGGGTCATTTTTGTTATTTTTCCCAACTCAAACCCAAAAGTATACTAAAACTGCACTTTTAAGGGTTAAAATGTTCTACGAATATTTTCTGCATCAAATTTCACTAGGGGTCTTCTAAGACCAAAAATTCGTGTGATGTATTGAAAACGGATTTTCGAAATTTCGGGCATTGGAATTTTTGAATTTCTTGCATAGGCGTTTGGTACAAGTCAAAAAAATGTAAATGTACTTCTGAGCTAAAAGACTATTTCAGATGTCTTCAGTAGAATTGTATGGCGATTCTTTTCTTAGAATATATTAACCCTCTAACACTCATTTTAAGTGGTAATTTAGAGTTAAAATATTTTCTGCATCTAATTTCACTAGGGGTCTTTTAAGACCAAAAAAATCCGGCAATGTATGTAAAACGGGTTTTCAAAAAATTCCAAAATTTTAAGGCCCGTAATTTCGAAAATCCGTTTTACATACATTGCGAATTTTTTGGTCTTAGAAGACCCCTAGTGCAATTTGAGAATAGTCGCTGAAGTACGTTACGAATAGCGCAGCAAGCTGGCAAAAGTTTAAAAAAAAGTATCAATAAAATACGTAGTTCTAGTAGTCTTTGCAGTTGAAGTTGAAGTGCTGCAATAACGTTAGCTAATGACGTAAGCTTTAAAAAGTTAATTACTTTGAAAACACACAAAAAAGAGTTGAAATTCGGTTCGAATTTTGAGAGAGACATGGACGTTTTATTTATTTATACTTTATTTTATTTTTTTTTTAATAAAATATTTAAAAAAAAAATTTTGTTAATTTTTTACTCTAAAAATTGTTCTGCTAGAAGTTAAATAGTTCGTCGATTCAACGAATAGTAAACCTATTATTAATATGTACATTAGCGTGGCCGTTAGTTGTATGGAGAACTTTTTTTTTTTGATTTCTTATACTCTCCCCCTCCAAATCGGTTCAGTTTTATGTAAAAAAAAATACAAAAAAATTTCGTAGCGATAAGTTGTGTTTTAGGGAGGGCGTCCGCCCCTTAAAGTTTGCCATCAAGCCATTTATTCAAATGTAATTTGTTTGCGTATGACTATCTTCTAAAAACAACATTTTACAAGAATATGATATATGGCATTATTTTAGCTCTTCTAGTCAACAACATAAGCCTCCCAGAAAGTTTTTTGCTAAGACTAATATCTTAGAAAATAATTAAGAAAATAACAACAAAATACCAAACATTTTATATACGTTTTATATAAAGGGTGTTTTTTTAAGCCCGATAGAACTTGAAATTGTAAAAAATAACACAAAAAATTAAATTGTAATCAAAATTTTTTTTTATTCGAAAGATCAATACGTGACATTAACATTTGAAAATGATTTCGGGCATATGGGCACCGCGGCTGTTCTTGACGAAGCGCATTCTGGACGTCCAATTTTGGGCCACTTTTTCGAGCACTGCTGGCCTTATGTCACGAATAACACGAACAATGCTGGCCTCCAAGGCGTCAATTGTTGCTGGTTTATCAGCATAAACCAGTGACTTCACGTAGCCCCACAGGAAATAATCGAGAGGTGTCAAATCGCACGACCTTGGAGGCCAATTGACAGGTCCATTTCTCGAAATCAACTTATCGCCAAATTTTGATTTCAATAAGTCGATGGTTGCGTTCGCCGTATGGCACGTAGCGCCATCCTGTTGAAACCACATCTCCACCGGATCAATGTCATCCATATTTTCAAACAAAAAATCATTGATCATGGTGCGGTAACGATCTCTATTGACCGTAACGCGAGCTCCGGCCTCATTTTTGAAGAAATAAGGTCCGATGATGCCACCAGCGTGAAAACCGCACCAAACGGTGCATTTTTCTGGATGTAATGGAGTCTGTAGGGTCTCTTGTGGATTGGTCTCGCTCCATATGCGGCAATTTTGCTTATTAACAAACCCGTTAAGCCAAAAATGCGCCTCATCGCTGAACACAATTTTGCGATAAAACAACGGGTCAGTTGCCAACTGCTCTAGAGCCCAATCGGCGAAAGAACGACGCATATAATGGTCTCGTGGCTTCAATTGCTGCACCAGCTGGATCTTATACGGGTGTAGGCCGAGATCTTTGCGCAAAATTTTCCACGTAGTGGACGGACAGAGCCCCAATTCCTGCGACCGACGACGAATCGATAAATTTGAATCTTCTTCCACACTTTCGTTTACAGCGGCGATATTCTCTTCAGTACGCACATTCCTTCGACGTGTTGGTGTTATTGCATCCTCTAGAGAGTATGTGGTACGAAATCTATCCACAGTTCAACGAATGGCTTGTTCAGATGGACGATTATGTACGCCATAAAAATGACGAAGTCGTCTATAAGTTGCGCGAATCGACGACTGATTTTCAAAGTAAATTTGGATAATTTCGTAGCGTTGTTCAAGCGTGAGTCTATTCATGATGATTTGTCAGAGTATACTGAAACGATAAAAAAAAATATTTCATCAAAATTTAATTTTTTGTGTTTACAATTTAAAGTTCTATCTAGCTTAAAAAAACACCCTTTATATAAAAAGGCGATTTAATGTCGTCAAGTGACACAATTTTGAAATCGATGTCTTCCGATTTGGATGAAATTTACACCAAGGTTAGTCCTATTAGATAGTAGTTTACACACAAATTTTCAACAAGATCGGTCAAAACGTTTCAGAGGTAGAGGGGGTCAAAGTTTGCCATACAGGTGTTCTTTCTCATCCATGTAATTTATTACCTATCGGTGTTAGCAAAATTTGTCCCAAGTAGCTTAGATAGCTATTTAATCAATCTTTTTTAAAAATATTTTTTTGTTTTTTTTTTTTAATTTTTTAATTTTTTTTTTTTAAATTTAAAACTTTTTTTTTATTTTTTTAGCCAAGTGTTTAAGTGTTTAAAAAAAAAAAAATTAAAAAATTTTTTTTAAATTTAAAACTTTTTTTTTTATTTTTTTAGCCAAGTGTTAAATTTAAAAAAAAAAAAATTTTAAAATTTTAAAAAAAAACAAAAAAATTTTTTTTTAAAAGTTTGATCAAAAAGCTATCTAAGCTACTTGGGACAAATTTTGCTTACACCAATAGGTAATAAGTTACATGGATGAGAAAGAACACCTGTATGGCCAAAATGTCAAACTTTGACCCCCTCTAACTCAGAAACTTTTTGACCGATCTTGTTGAAAATTTGTGTCTAAGCTAGTATCTAACAGTACTAAAATTGGTGTAAATTTCATTTAAATCGAAAGACATCTATTTCAAAATTGGGTCACTTGACATTAAATCCCCCTTTTATATATATAAAACGTATATAAAATGTTTGGTATTTTGTTTTTTTTATTTTCTTAATTATTTTCTAAGATATTAGACTTAGCAAAAAACTTTCTTGCAGGCTTATGTTGTTGACTAGAAGAGCTAAAATAATGCCATATATCATATTCTTGTAAAATGTTGTTTTTAGAAGATAGTCATACGCAAACAAATTACATTTGAATAAATGGCTTGATGGCAAACTTTGAGGGGCGGACGCCCCCCCTAAAACACAACTTATCGCTACGAAATTTTTTTGTATTTTTTTTACATAAAACTGAACCGATTTAGGGGGGGAGAATATAAGAAATCAAAATAAAAAAAAATAACGGCCACCCTAATGTACATATTTACTAAAATTCTCATAATTTATAAAAAAACTATATTCAAACTAGTTAATTGTTAATTATTTGTAATTTAAATGTTTTTAATTAAGAGAAGTTCAATGATCTTAACTTAATTTGCAATAACCTTAGCAATTGTTATTGAAAAATAAAACGTGATAAAATTAAATTTTTTGAAAACTGTATATAATAGAAATAAATTTGAACAAATACCGGTTACTTGTTTCAATTTAGGTGGGATTATTGACTTTTTAACCCGTATAAGCTAATTTACTAACATGCTTAAAATCTTATTTTTTTTTTTGGAAATATTTGACCCAATTTCTTAATTAAAACGTGATTTGTAAATTGATTTTTGTATTACAAAATAATTTTATTTGGATCTTAGAAATAAATTTTAAAGTTTTTAATCTCTCATAAAGTAGAGATTAAAAAAACTTTAAAATCTTCATACATTTTTGTGCAATGTTTAACTTTTCAATTTTTTTTTTTTTATTTGTTATGGTTATTTTTTTTATTTTACATTTTTTTATTTGTAATATTTACATTTTTTAAGGGTTAATATTTAAAATTCTTTTAAAAAATTTTGTTTTGTTTTGCTAATTACTAGTTGTTTATTCAATTCATTCATTATATAGTTTATGGAATGTAAACAAAAAGAAAAAATGCAATTATTTGACAGAACGTTTTAGACTATTATGTGAACAATCCAATAACCCACTAATTTCGAGTCTATTTAATTATATTTTTTTTTTTTTTTTTCTTTTTATATATTTTTTATTATTTGTTTACTTGTACTTTATTACTTTAGTAAGCGCCTTATTATTTATCCATACTCTATAAAATATACTCACGTATGTAAAGAAGAATTTATAGTAGAGTAATACTAATAATTAAACATATCAGAGGTTTTTGTTATTAATTTTCCTTTGAAAAATTATTTTTGAAATTAAAATCTAAACTTTGAATTAAATATATATTAATTTTTTAGATGAAAAGTTATTAAATAACTAAAACTCTGTAAATTGTGTGATAACTATATAATTCTAGAACAAAAACGCAAAAATTTATTTGTTAGATCACAGATTTTATGATAATTGTATACTCTGGTATTAAAAGTAATAGACATTAATGGGATTCATTGTTAGTGGAAAAATATTTAAAAATTGTTAACATAACAGGCGTAGGTGCGCGAGCGCTCTGTAGACTTCTGTCAAAAAAAGTTAAACTAGTGTTTTTTCATTGAACAAGTAATAGGGCCAATACACAATACCATCATGATTGTACAATCAAGTGATTGTGCAATGAAGCTTGAAGCATACAATAAACTATTATGCTGGTACAAAATTCATTTTTTACCAAAAATTGTGTGGAATAGGTTGTAATGAATAACGATACAATTTTCTACCATTTTATTTTAACATTAGTTTTTTAATTCACATTTACTTTCCATAGGCAAGGCGTTGTTTTATAAAGTTCGGGAAATTCTGCCCAAAATATTTTTTTTTTGGCATTCATGTTTCAAATTTTGTATTTTTTAATGTTTATGACTTGACGATTTAACTTTTATGAGCTAACTTTACAACACACTATTCAGCATGATTGGTACAATCACTTGATTGCACAATCATGATGGTGTTGCGTATGGGCCCTATAACGTAAAAAACATTTTAACGCGCTTGCGGCAGAAAGTTGGTTAACTTTAAACTTTTAAACGCGTTGTGTATTTTTGAAAAGTAATCAGCTGACAATAAAAAAGAATAATTAAACAAATTTGTGAATCATGGAGGAAAAACTTTATTGAAGAGGTTAAAAAACAAAGAAAATTTACAAACAGAACAAATTCAACAAAATCAAAAAAAAATCTTGTTGTATTACCGAATCCATTTTTCAATCTATAAAAAGAAAACAAGTAAAAAATAGTTGACAGAAAAAGCTCTTATAACGCTGTAACTGTAAAATCATGCGCTAAAGCTTTTAAACGCACTATACACGTCGATGAATAAACGTCGTCGAGCAGGGCTGTGGAGTCCGAGTCGGAGTTGGAGTTTTCGTACCGGAGTTGGAGTCGGAGTCAAAGTACCCACAAAAACTCGCGACTCCGACTCCAAAATCTTTGGAAATAACATTTTTTATAATATTTTTCAAAATAAAAAAATTTATAATTATAAGTGTTGATCGACCTTTTTTGATTACTCTAAATATTTATATAGTTTCCTTAATGCAGGCTTTCAAGGTCATTAATTCAATGTAAATAAAAGATTATTTATTTCATTCTCAATAAAATCCGACATATCGTTGGTATTCTTTCCAACTTCTTCAGGGATTGATTTTAATGGCCAATTTCACCAATTCTATTTAAATATAAATTTATATTTAAATATAGTTTTTCATATATTTTATTTTTATTTGAGATAAAAACCGAACTTTAAACATAAATTGATATTTAAATAAATTGGTGAAATTGGCCATAAAAGGGTCTGCTTTTTGAAATTTTGAAGTCAGAAAATAAGGACCAGTATACTTTACATATGAGTAGGTGAGTTTCAAAAATTAAAAAATTAAGATAACATCTTATTTCCACAGATCTTTTAGCAATTTATAGGAATAAATATATAGATTGTATCGAAGCATGCCCTTTTCTATGTTTTTATGTGACCTAAAATTTCTGTAGCAAACCTCGCTGGTTCACTGTTTTAACCTTTCTGTTTCTGTTTGAATTTTGCCAAGATATCGTTAATGAAATAGAGTCGAATTAAGGACTTTAAAAATTAAATTTGTAAACCAGTTGTTTTTTATTTATTGTATATGACTTGAAATCTGCTGTAGCTCCTGTGGTGAAAGCATTAAGTGAACTACATTTTAAGTTCCAACCTTCAAGGTGAATTATAATAGATAAAAATGGAAAAGGAACTCGGAAAAATACATGATATTGTTCCAGATATAATTCCTATCAATGTGGGGTTTACCCAAAAAAATGATTTTAAAATTGATGATTACGAGTTGAAGTAAATTCCATAGCTTCAAGATTTACTGGTTTGTCGGCATAAATCAATGACTTAACATAGCCCCATAAAAAGTAATTCAGGGCCAGTGAAAGGACCACTTCTCGAATAAAGTTGTCATGATGACTTGCCAAACCTTACTGAACAGAAATATCAACAAAGTTTGACATTCTCAGCTGTCAATCCATAGTTATCGTTATCGAAAGTTCTAGCTGCAGCAAAAAACTCCCGAGCTTTTTAATTATTGGGGAAGATTTTCATTAATTAAAATGGTTTTGTAGAAAAATTTATAATTTTATAAAAAAAAGTTATAATTAATTATTTCTCATTTAACCTAAATAATACAGTTAGTTTGCTTACTGCTTTATTCTTCTCCGAGTTGACATAAGTATTCACTTTAAAGTGAATACTCATAATGTCGTTATTAACATTAAATAATATGGGGTTTTTTTTATCTTTATCATAAAAAGTTTATATGTTTTAAACGGCAAATAATATAATTTTTGTTTTATATGTTTTATTTGTTTTATTACAACTACAAATAATTCTCTTTTTAAATTTGCTCTCAAAGTCTCTCCAATTTATGGTTTGTTTTTAAAAAAGAATTTTTCCATAGTTTTTGTAAATTTATTTGTAATTTTTTTTTTTTTTTTTTGCAAATAATTCATGCTGTATCTATATTTTGTCCGCTTTAAAAGCTTAAAAACACGTTTGGTACTTTACAAATAAAATCTAATTAAAGTCTTTCGAAATATTTTAAGCTGAATTGCACGTATAAAAAACATAGTAGAACAATTATGTAATTAAAGCCTCCATAATTGCAAATATCTATAATAAATTACCCCTGTCAATCAATTGTTTAAAGTTTTTTTTTAGTAATTATTGATTTTTCAAAGTCCTAGATAAACAAAAAAAAAAACTCTTTAAATTGCCGGTTACGTTTTAAAATAAAAACGTTCGCTATGCTAATTTTTATGCATAAATTTTAATCAATTGAATTTTAATTTTTTTTTTGTAGGAGGAATTGAAAATTTTGTGTAACTGTTTTAATTATCTAAAACACATAAAACCATGCGTTTACAGTAAAAAGCAAAATAGCGATAATTTTAAAAATGCAAATACTTAAACAAAAACTATAGAAAAACGACAAGAATAGAAAGAGAGCAAAAAAAAAAACTTGACTCAGCTGTCAAAAACCTTAACTCTATGGTTGTGTTAGTTAGTCATCGTCCACACTTAAAATTTTTGTTGCGGCAATTTTTAAAATTTTAAATTGCATTAGTGTCCAACATATGAAATCAATTTTTTGTATTTTGTCTTGTTTTCCCCTTCTTCTTTTTATATTTTATATATAAATACACCTACTGCAAACTTCATGTTAAAAAGTGTATGAATAACAAGATAAAACAGAATTGCAGAGTACATGAAACTACCTCCCCAATCTTCTCACCTCTCTCACCAATAAACTCAAGAATTGCTGCAAATAAAATTGTAAATTTGGACTTTTTACAAAAAATAATCATCCAAACGCTAGCTGGGTTATTCTATTACAAAGATTTTTGACAAAAAAGTTTTCTCTCCTTTTTTTTATTCATAAAATTTTCTATCAGTGTGCTTTTTTAGTGGAAACGTGTTTTATTTTCTAGTAAAAAATTGATTTTGTGTGAAAAATAAATATTTGGTGAAAAAGGACTTTTCTTTTTAGCGAAAAAATGATTTTTAGGCCTCTTAGTTAAAAAAAAAAAATATTTTTATTAGAAGAAGGAATTTTTTTGCAAAAAAAAGTTTTAAAAACTTTGTATTAGTACGTTTTGGAAGTACGTAAGTGGGCGTGGTACCTCCCATACAAAGAAAATTTAGATTTCTATATACATATAGGGAGTACTGTAACAGTGAAAGTATTCCAATTTTGTACTAATAGCTTGGATATTAATTGGCACCTCTCATACAAAGATGCTATAAATAAACAATCAGATTGGTCTCCTTGGCTTGGCTTTCCAATATTTTCTTGTTGTTGCTTTGAAAATTTAAAAATAGTTATTATTTTCGGTTACTGATTTTAAATTTTAGAAAAAAAGCTAAAAATCTTTGAACAACAACTAATAGCAGAGACACTTTTTTTTTAAGCAAATTATTAAACCATTAAAAAGATTTTTTTTAAATAACGCTCTCTCTCTCTCATTTAAATTTTAATTAATTTTTCTAATTGTTTTTTATTTTCAGGAAGGCAATTGTGAATCTTTACCCCATTATATTGGTCGCACAAATGCTGCTAGTGTTGATTTGAACCGTGATTTCCCTGATCGTTTAGAAACCACAGACCAAATACAATATCGTTCCCAAACAAGGCAGCCGGAAACCGCAGCTTTAATTGAATGGATTTTAAATAATACATTCGTTTTGTCGGCAAATTTTCATGGTGGTGCCGTAGTCGCTAGTTATCCTTATGATAATTCCATGTAAGTTTTTTCATTTTAAGAAATTTCAGTTAAGAATGGACTAAACAAAAACTTGAAAAAAAAACTCGGAGGAAAAAAAATAAAACAAAATAAAATTGGTCTTACATTTTTGGAAAATATTTATTTCTTCTTAGACCAAATTTTAACACCGGAAGTTTCCTTAAGGAATTCTAGAGTTCTATATCTCCCTCTTTAAAAATTTAAAACATACTTAAAAGTAAGGGCTAAAGAAAAAACCAAAGCTTCTTGCATTCACTTAAAAAAAACTTGCTGTGTACAAATTGGCAGGCTTTCTTGCGCAAGTCTAGATATTGTTGGAGATAATGAAAACTAATCACCTTGATCATTGCTTATTCTCTCATTTTTTTTATCTCTTCCGTTAACCTAGTACTTGCTTAAGAAAACTGCTGTATGTAAATTGGCTATTATATTTTAGAAAGTTTTTGTTTAGTTTTTTAAATATATTTGAAAATAAAAACCAAACAAAAAAAAAAAAAAAAATAATTCATAATAAAAAAAAACCTCCAAAACAAACCTCACTTAAATATTTTGCAAGCAGTGCCCATCATGAATGCTGTGAGGAAAGTTTAACACCCGACGATCGTGTCTTCAAACTTATGGCTCACACGTATGCCGACAATCATCCGATAATGCGCAAGGGCAACAATTGCAATGACACATTTTCGAATGGCGTTACCAATGGTGCTCATTGGTATGAGCTTAACGGTGGCATGCAAGATTTTAATTACGCTTTCAGCAATTGTTTCGAATTAACCATTGAGCTGTCATGTTGTAAATATCCACCCGCCAATACTTTGCCAGCAGAATGGCAACGCAATAAGCGCAGTCTATTGAAATTACTGAAATTGGCTCATATTGGAGTTAAAGGTGTCGTTAAAGATGTCAACGGTTATCCCATACGTGATGCAACCATTGTGGTTTCTGGTCTGGAAGAAAAACCCATACGTACCACACGTAGAGGAGAATATTGGAGATTACTTACGCCAGGCATCTATAACATACAAGCATTGGCATTCGGGTAGGATTACTATAAAAAAATTTTTTTTTTCTTTTAAAACTTTTTCTTATTTTAAATTCAACACATACAAGTTGCATTTATTATTGCATAATTTGTAACTTGTTTTTATTTATTTATTTAAACCAAATATTTCTTCTCTCTCTTTTTTTCTTCCTTCTCTTTAACTTTCCGTTTGTAATTTTACATATCGAATATTTTTGTGTATATGTTTCTGTTACAGTTACCAGGCCAGTGTACCACAACAAATCCATATAAAAAATGACAACAATGTCGCTCAGCGCTTGGACTTTACCTTGTCACCCATTGAGACCAACTATGATGGTATAAGCAGTTTTTATAGTCCATACTTTTTTAGACATTAAATTATCTAAAGTGGTTTAAGTCTATTTATGTATATTTTATAAATTTTCTTTTAATTGTTGTTGATAGATTTAAAACAAAACAGAAAACTCCAATCCAAATTAAATGTTTCAAAAACGCCTAAAACAAAAACGATTGAAACATTTAACAGTTTTCATTTGTAACACATACAGACAGAAAGACAAACATTCATTTTCATTTTATTCTTTAACAGTTTTCTAAGAATTTCCTTTTCTTACTTCTGTTTTTAAGAGAATAATAAAGAATTTTATTTTAATTTTCACTTGTTTTAAGAGAGGATTAAAAACAAATTTCGAATATTTTAAGTTTTTTTTTTGTAAATGGTACCCATTTTTTTTAAACTTAATTTAGCTTAAACAACTTTCTTTTTAGTTCAAATATCTTTAAGCCTCTCCGTAAATGTTTTTAAGGAGTTAAATTATTAATTTATTAATTAAGATTTCTTCGTCTGTCAATACAACTCTGCAATAAAAGGGAGTTGTAATTTATAGAGACAGCTTTTAATTTCCCTTACAAGTTTTCAAACAGTTTTTAAAAACCTGATTCTTTTCGGCTTTGAAAACAACACTGCAGTGCAAGAGTTTGGTAGTTTTTATACATCCGTTCCTAAACAGAACGAAAGGCGGAACGTTTTCTTTAGTTTAGCTTTTACACTGATATGCACTACCTAAACAAGAGCGTCAACGTTGTGTCACGAACAGTAGTGTGAACTTTCTTGTTTAATAAACCCTACATAGTAAAAATAAAAAATGGAGATAAAACCGCTAGATTTCCCAAAAAAAGCTAAATTGCCATTATTTTTTAACAATAGCGCCAACTTCACTATTAAACGCGCTGCCAAAATCGGCTGCTTTATACAAATTGATGGGCATGGCAATTTTTGACAACTAGAAAACGCATGCCACTTCTGTTTAGGTACGGCTGATAGAAAGTTTTTAGTTACGCAAGGCGAATTAATATTTCGAGGCACGTTGACAGCTGGGATATTTTTTTTCTCACTTACAGAGAGGAATGTCAAAAGGTGTTTTTGACATATCGACTAACGAAAGCAACAAATAAAATACAACGTTGTGTTTTTGGTGTTGTACTTATTGTAGTATTTCGACCGCCGTTTAAATGAATTCGGCTTTTTTTTAAAGGTTTTTTTTAAAGCATAATGCTCTGTGGTATACTTTAAATACTACTCTTCCGCAGTAAAAAGAAAGCATTGAATTTCCCTTAAAATTTTTTTTTTTTAAAGAAAACCTTGAATTTTTTTTAAGAAATGAATACACTTTTTAAAATTCTTGTTTTAAGAGAGTGAAGGTTTTTTATAGAAAGCTTTTGATAGAATTTTTCAAAGGAGTATTGCCCTAATTCAAGGGGAATCACTTCGAGTGGCGGCAATGCTACAACTATTCAAAAACAACATTGCAGTATTAAGGGCCAAATACACTTGTCAAATGCTTGTCCTGCAGGCGAATTCACTCGTGTACGTGTGCTGGACGTAATATTTGCTGTCATATCTAAATTTTTTGATTTTCCATCCAGCATCGTCGGTGTGACACCTGCAAGCACATTTTCACTAATACTACTACAATGCTTGATGAGTATTTTGATAAATGTATTTGAGCCTTTAGTGTTTACGGTTCGAAATGTCAACCGTTTCTAAAAAAAAAAGTACTGTAAAATCAAAACAAATTCGTTTTAACTGCCAAAGTCAGCAGGTTCTTTGCCGCCTCGCCCTAAAATTATATAACATGGTATGATTAATAAGGTTACCCTAGTTCTACAACAAGGCAAGAACAACATGTATTTTTTTGGTAGAAAAACCTGATAGATTGTCAAAAAATATGTGTATAAATACTCTTATTTGTAAACAAACCAATTGTGACATAATGTAAGCTTCGTAATAGCTGATTTACACCTGCGGTAGGCAAATTTAGGGCTCCACGTTTTCACTTTTATTACGTACGTGTGCACACACATTGAAGAGAATTTAACAACAACATATGTAGAATTCGTACAACGCATACAATCGCAAAATGTAATAGTACATGTTGCCTATCGCAGATTTACACTATCACACAAGTCTTACGTATTTTAAAAAATTACACAAGGGGTTCAAGTGACTTATGTTGAATAATGAGACAAAAGCGGTTGTTTCGTTTGTGCTCCAAGCGAAGCAGGTATTTTAATGTCAAGTGCTTGAATTGTTCACTATATCTAGCGTCCGGATGAGAATCCTACATTCACCTCTTGTGCTCTAAACAACTTCTCCGAACTTCACCTATAATTCAATATGTTAACTCAATTTTAGAAAAAGGCTCTTAAACCCCATGTGCTTTAAGCCCCTCATATCTCCTCTTGAGTTTGCATTTCAATAAATAAATCATTTTTAAATAATCTTTAAACTTCTCGTTATTTTTAATTTTTTTTTTTTAATTTTAGGATACAAATTATGTTTTTGTTGTTTTATTTCCAAAACAATTCTCTAACTTAGTGTAATTTCTTTTTTAGGTAACTTTTAACTACATACACTTTTTAAAATACCTCAAATTTTATATAAATTTTAAAAAATTAGCAAACATTTAACAAACTATTTACGATTTTGAAAAAAAAAAAAAAAATATATAAAAATAAATAAAAACCTTTTCTTAATATTAATTTTGGTCAAAATTTTGTATGATTTTTTCTTATTCTCTTAAAATAATTCTCTTGAAAACTCGAAACAACAACAATTTTTTTATATAAATATTTTTTAGCACTTGACATTTATTAACCACTCTCTTACACAGCTTGCTCTGTTAACACAACACTTGTTTGTTTATATTTTTCACACTTATCACTTATTGCTCTCCCTTACTCACTCGCTTGTTTTAAAAAGACTCATTTGTTATATTGTTTTCACTGAAATTTTTTTTCATCACACATTTGGCTTGATTTTACACTGCATTTGTTTTAAGTACTTTATTTTTATAAACATGCACATTTCCTTATACATAGATTCTATTTCTTGTAAAGAAAAAAAACTGCAAAACCAAATTTTTTTTTAAAAATAACATTTAGCTTTTATCATAAAAATTATTATGTTGGTTTTTAAATTTCTCAAAAAAAATAAAGCCGTCTTTGTAAAATATTGTATATTTTTATTGCGTTGTTCACGAAAGGCGGATTATCAGGTTAATGGCTTATATAGTTATATTAACAGCAACAAAATATATATAAAAAAAATTTATTTTCTTGTCGTGAATTTAACTAAATAACCATATAACCTGATTACCAGTCTTCCGCGAATAACCCATATGTTTTAATATATAAATTATAAATTTTTTTTTAAAAAAAGCATTAATTAAATGTATAGCGATTAAATTAATGATTAAAAAACTACTATTATAAATAATTAAAATAAATAAAAACGCACATATTATTGAATATTTACAACAAAATAAAAATTATTAATTAATTGATTATAATATAATAAAACAAAAACAAAATTATGTTATTTCTTTATTTTGTTAAAGAAAAGGATGACAAATTATTCTCTGTTTGTTTATTTTTTTTATTTACTTTATAATCGAATTACACGCAGCAATATTTCTTGCGCAATTTTTGGGATTATAAAACGAATAGAGAAGAAAATTATTAAAAAAAAATAAAAAAAAAATTATCCCTAAATGTCGCAGGTGTTGAGTTACAACAACAAAGTAAATACATTTTCTACAATTATAGAGTTGGGTTTTTTGCTATCTCTATGAGGCGTTTTCTTTCTCTCTCTGTTCTAGTAATTATCCTTTAACATTTCCTTCTCTCTCCTTTGTAAACTTAAAATTAAATATTGTTACAAAGCGAATTCACTATCGGTGGCAACGAAAAGCCTGCTAACTGTGATAGAATGTCAACAGCAATGTTTCAGGGTTGTCATTTACGCTCACCCGAACTTGTTCGATTTTATCTTAGGCCCCTATTACGGTTCACAACTCAACTCAGTTAAGTTGTAAATCAGACAACTGGTTGTGTTGAGTTGTAATTTGTTGATGTTTTTGTTCGCCGCAATATAGCAAAGTTGTCAACCATAATACAAAAATTAAAAAATTACAACTCAACTGGGTTGAGTTGTGAACCGTAGTAGGGGCCTTAGTTTCGTGCTTCAAGTGGTCTTCACTGCAGATAAGTCACAAAAACGATGATTGAAAACGAGCGACTAGATGCGTACTTGATTGCGTGACTGTGCATTTCTGGTGTTAAAAAAATTTCTAAATTTTCTTTCTTTCAGCGATGATTATTGTTTATTTTTACTTTACTACCTAACAAACCAAACGATAGCACATTCATAACGGACGTATTCAATTTTTTTTTTATAAGTCCTTTGAAAGAAACGAAAAATGATTTGCAAAAAAATTTTTATGATAACCAATGCCTTTGGCGACACGTTTGTCTATAACTTTAACACAGGAGTTATAACGCTTTGAAAAAAAGTCAATCAATCTGTAATAATAATGTTCTATAACTTTTTTTTTATTATATAATTAAGAATGAAAATTAATTTGAGGGCGTTGTAAATAATGGCCCATACTCATAGTCAAAATAATGTATACTTTAAACTAAAACCAAATTTAAATGCATGTGAACACCATTGTTCTTAAGGTTACTTTAGAAAAAGTCGACTTTATTTTTGACTATGATTATGGGCCAATATTTTTATCTATAAAAAACTTTTAACAAAATTTTCGCATTCCTTATAGTTCACGAGAGTATCTAAGAAAACTTTTCGCACCATTATTTTCAAGATAGCGGGCGGTCGCTACTATCCACCACACCGAAAGCGCCAATTTTAACTCATGATCACATGTCTAAATAAACACAAAAATAATAATTTTTTTTAGCAAGCTAATCTTCAGTTTAGTTATATTTCGCTTAAGGCATGGTTTGTTGGGTAACTTTTTTTTCTCACAAATACAACTACAATTTTTTGACACCACTGTTCTAAATACACAAGTATAATGCTAGGAACACAGCTGGGACGAACGACGAATTTCCCCCTACACGACGAATTTTTTAGTAAAAGTTCGCTGAGTAAATTCGTCGTATGAAACACAATAACGACGAATAACTAACAACTTTACTTATTGAGAAAGTTGTTTGCTGTTTGTGCAAAGAGGAAGAAATAGTGTGACCATTTAAAAAAAATTTACTTACAAAACACAAACATTAACAAAAACACAATTAAAAACTATTCTCCCAGTAAAAAATAGGATCATCCTAAGAGTAATCTTGGAGCGCTCCTTTGCGAGCAATGGATTACTCCATAAAACTCCGGACCTCATTAAATTTTTAACACAGCGTGTCCGCAGACACGAGTACTCCTTTTAAGCTCCTTATGGAGTCATTACTCCTTTATTGCTGGATTATGGATTAATCCATATAATTTTTACTGGGCTTATAGTTATCTACTTTGTATATTTATTTTAAATATGATAAAATAATAAAAAACAATTATTAAAGTAAAAAATTAACTTTAAATACTAAAATACTTGATTGTACTGATTTGTTTGTCGTTCGCCGGCATATGAAATAGAAATAAATCTATGATGCGTATGACGAATTTCGGCCGACGTCATGATTGTGTATATTTTCATATACACAAATATGTTTTATTTTTGGCGACGAATATTCGCGGACGTCGTTCGTCCCAAAAAAAACTAAACTTTATGAGTTTTTCTAAAGAGAGTGAGAGAGGGACGTCGTTCGTCCCAAAAAAAACTAAACTTTATGAGTTTTTCTAAAGAGAGTGAGAGAGGGACAAAGAAGGTATGTGAAAAAGTAATTATTTTTAAAAACCAAGACTTGCTCAAGAAAACTTGCTGTTTTTAAATGGGGTTTAAATTGTTTGATTTTATTTTAAAAGAATTTGTTTTATCTTTTTTTTATTTTAATAATTATATGTTACTTTTTCTGTTTTTTGTTTGCTATATTTAATTTTACATTTTGTGTTGTTTATTTTTAAATTTAATTCACAATTCACCAAAAAACGGAATTTTTTGTTTATATTATAAAATCTAAATGCAATTCTAGTCAGTTTTTTAATGTAATTAAAAAAAATTAAGCTGATCTATTAAATTTTACAGACTGTTTTATTGCCCAGATATTATCGGCATAGTTAGTTAGCGAACATTTTATGTATTAATGGATTTCAATTAAATCTCGTCTTTAATTAAAAATTAATTGAAGTTGTAGGGTCATCGCGGATTCTATAAAACAGGTTTTAGGATCCGCCAGCTCTTGGCATATTTTGCCAAATAGTGATAATGACGATTTGCTTTGTAGGAAAGTTCATTATAAAGAAGAATTGATGTAAATTCGGAAAAATTAAGGTTAGATAGTGAGAAAAAAAAATATTCTCAAAACAATAGAACACAATCGTGAAATGGGGTTTTCTCTCTTTCCATTCTAGTGAATCTTCTATGGTAATCACTGGTTGATGCATTTAGATTTTTTTTTTTTTGTTTGGGTAATAGTGATATAGTTACGGTAACCATCCGCTCTCTTTAATACAGAACAGTACTATATTTCCGGGTTTTGTTTTGTTTAAATTATTTTTTAGTAAAAATCTAAAATTTTTCTGTATTTAATTAAATGTTCTTTATTTGTACTGTATTAAATAAAATAGCTTAATAAATACCATCCCAATTTATCTGACTTTTCTTATTACTGGAAACTTATAAAATTTTTCTTTTTTTCTTGGAAATTTTGCTGTAATAAGTTGGAAAAGTGTAAACGATCTTATTGTATACCAAATTTGTTTTGAGGATTACTGAAAGCTGAAGAACACTATTTCCAAACCAAAGAAATGATTTGATTTCTAAAAAAGTTTAAAACAGAATTTCGAAATATGTACTACATATTGACCATTTTGTAAATTTATTGCTTGGTAATCATTATTAAATATTTAAAGATCGTATTGTTCTATGACAAATCTTTCCTTGATCATATTAAGGTTTTCATCTCAGTGTTTATTTGCTTAAAACCGAAGTTGTTATTATCGAACATTTTAACAATAATCTATGTTATAAAATGGAGTAAATGGAAGAATAAACTCATGGTTGCCTCATCAGTGAAAAGCCAATAAACACAATGTATGTTTTACACATAGGGTTGCAGTCGAACTGTTTTTATCACTACATGTACTGTTTCTTTGTTTTATGTACTGATTTATGCATAACAAGCAAATCAGTACGCAAATGTACTGATTTTTTCATATATGTACTGCTCTTGTACTGCTAAGGGTCGGGTCGTCCAACCAAAACGCACGCACGATGTTAATTGTAAATAAAACAAAAAGTTTTTCAGAGAATTATCTTAATATTTTTTTATTATGATAGAAGGATCTATGACAACTATGTAAGAAACGAAATATCGGCCAAATGCTCGCCACATCTTCGGTGGCATACCTCTATCAGATGATCCATAGTTATTTTCAATGGCTCTGGGACATTTTGAGGTTCAATGTCGTTAATTTGCTGAATTATCTCATCCTTTAATTCTTGAATTGTCTTAAGCTTATTGGCGTACACTTTTTCTTTTGTGCACGGTCAATTAACATCGCCACAGCATAAGATAACATGGCCGTTAAATTTCTCGCGCAAAAGAGCCATTTTTCGTTGGCTGTGTGGCAAGTTGCACCATCCTGTTGGAGCCACATATCGTCCGCGTCCATATCCACAATTTCTGGCCACAAAAAGTCCGTTATCATCTCGCGATAGCGAACACCATTCACGGTAACTGCTTGGCCGAACTCATTTTCGAAAAAGTACGGCCCAATGACGCCGTCATCCCATAAACAGCATCAAACACATTTTCTGCAGACCCGGTTTGCTGAAATTTGCGCACAATTGTCCCGATTGTAGACACATTTGGTCGATTATGCTGACCAAAAAAAAAATCACGAAATACATTTTGATTTGAAAGCGTATTTTTGTAAAAGGGGTCAACAGTCTCAATGCGCTGCTCAATTGTGTACCTCTTGTGTAACCAAAAAGGGCCAAAATAGATTAAAAAGTACCACAGGGACACCAAACATTCCAAAGTGCCACAAATAGCCCTATTGTGCCACATTTTGCTTACTGTTTAAAACGTTTATTTTTATTTTACTCTTATTTTGTAATTTTTCTCTTTTTTATATCTTTATTTTAATGCGAAATTTGCCTGCTACTTTTTCATTTAGAAATTGTAAAGTTTTTTAATGTCTTTTTAATAATTTTTTTTACCAAAGATAAATTTAAATATTTTAAAAATATTTTTGGTTCACAATTTGTATGTCCACAAAATGTCAATTAATCTTTATCTTCATTAAATTACAACTACCTGTACACTGGTCATTAAAATTTCATTACAACACAATAATAATTCACTTTTAACAGCCAAAGAAACGCCAACTGCAACATTGGCCTATAATGGCAGGTTGACAATTTAAAATTTAATTTGGAATTTTTTATTTTGCAATAACAGCAAATAATTATTTGCTACAGTATTTTAAATGGTGTGTAAAGTAGATTGGTGTTTGGAAAGGCTGCAATAAAACCATGTTTAAGATAAACAACAAAACAATATACATACATTTAAAAGACAACTTAATAAAATATTAATTTAAAAAAAAATTGGCTTAAAATTCAACAATATGACGAAATTTTGGTTAATAAATGATCTGGCAAGTAATTCACAAATAAAGAGAACCTGTGTTTAATTTACTATTAAGAGAAAATTCATAAAAACAATTTGTTCTTAAGAGAAAAGTGTTGTATTGCAAATGGAAGTTTAAATATTTCAAACTTTTAAGGAAAATTTTAATAAAACAAGAGATAGTAATTTAGCAACATGACTCTGCAAAAACTTAATTTAGTTAATGAATGGTTTACAATCAAACCCATTTTGAAATGCCAAACGCTAAAATATAATTTGTTAATCTATTATAAATAATAGCATTCTTAACACAATTATATACATATATACATAATTATACCTATTCACACATTTGGGGTATTCACAAGGTGTGCTATCATGTTGTATTGTCATAATGTTCTAACCTTTTACAATGGTTTAAAAATATTGTTGTTGCTTTGTAAACAAAAAGTGTCTTAAATTAATAAAACTTTGCTTGCTATGTTTATTGTGCTGTCGTAATTAATCAGAAGAGACCTGAGCCGAGCGACTATGATTTTGTAGCCTTCGCCATTGATCGTATAGTTTTTCCCGGCTAACATTCGAATTTAACCTGCGGCTAGCATTTTTTGCAACAAAACACTTGCGGCGTCAAATTGGATCGGCCTAGGACTCTGATGTTTGGTAAACAAACAAAATAAAATATTTGTGACAAATGGAAAATAGTCAGGAAAGATCTAATTTAATTTATTAATTCATGGATTAGAATTAAAAAAAATTTTGATTTTAGGTAAATATTTATTTTTTTTTTATATTTGTTTTAAATCGGCTGACTTAAATTCAAAATAGCACACTTAATTATGAGGGGTTGTTCACAACAGTCGTATATTTTCATGTTATTATTTTAAGACATATGATTTTATGACACCTTGTGAATCCCCCAATTGTTTCACCAACCTTAGCTGCTTTAGCATTATAATTATAAAGCAAAAGCCAGCAGGCGGTGATCCGCTTTATTTTACAGACAAAAATCTGCCTAAAAGGTGACATTTTCAAGATATACCTATTAGCGATTTTGAAATATTAGGGTTTCACCAATAACCAGTATTGGGTCTATTTAAAACCATTAAGGCTATTGATTCTTGTGGCAACAACAAATAGAATACTTCTTATCCGTGATCTTGAAGATCAGCCAAGGCTGAAATTATTTTGCCTTAAGAATTTTAAACTACTATATGTTTTTAGCCGCCCCTGATACTTTTCGGAGCAGGATTTAAAATATTATAATTTAAAAAAAAAAACCAAGAATTTTAATGGTTTTCTCTCGCAAGTATAACTATGTGTATTTAAAAGGCAGATAACGGTAGAATAAAGAGAGAGTTTTTTACATTTCTCTTCCACAAACATTTTGAAATCCACTTTTAGGTTAAACATTTATTTGAATAAATAATGAGGCATGTTTTATAAATCGTAATGAAGTGGATTTAAATTGGCACAAATTTTGAAAACAAGCCTGTAAAGAAACTTCTTAAAAATATTCCTTTTTATATACTTACAGTATTCATAAAAACTTATTGATGATTAATTGACCGTTTTTAAGCAAAAATTGCTTAAGTTGTATTCATAAACGAAAAATAGTCTATTGAACCATTCATAAAGTAAGAAAATTTATTGTTGGATTTGCCCTTCTTTAAACCAAAAATAAAATGATATTTTAAAAGGTGTTTGCATTTTATGATATTATTTTTGTGAAAAATGTTGAAAAATAATGACAAAAATGTTTTATTTATTACAACGGACATGTTAAATACATTTGACTAATTTTTATTTTTTTTTTTTATTTTAGACAGCCAATTTAAAGTTACATATATTGATAATTATTTAAAAAAAATTTATTAATTTAAATGAAAATGTTCAAGGGCAAATGCAGATATTCTCTTTAATTATTTATTAAATTATTGCAACTAGTTGTTTTTTTTTTAAACAACAAATTATTGTTCAAAAATATAAAAAAATAAAATAAACAAATTATAATAATAGTGATTTTATAAAAAAGTAAATAAACTTTTTATTCGATTACTTTCTTATCGTATATTTAAAAAGGTTCAAACAAAAGTTTTTATGATACCTTTCGGAAACAATTTGTTCAGAAACTAAAATAATCAGGTATGTGATGAAAATCGATCGATTTCAAAACGAACGTTTTTAAAAGGTGTGATGAATTTCGAGGGATTTTAAAATCCATTTCTGAATTATAGTCTTAAATTTTCGTGCAGAATACACTTCAGTTAACGTAGATAATATAAAATTTAAAAGAATAAAGACTGAAAATAAAAGAAATATGCATTTAAAATCCATTTTAAAAGATACTGAAAACGATTTTTTTGGTTTCAAATCGTTTCGTTTTTAAAATCGATTTCCATCACATACCTGAATATGTAGTTTTATTTGATAAGAATAATTTTGAAGGTCTACAATTAAAAAAAAATTATAAAAAAAAATTTAAATATAGAATATCATGTAAACCGAATAGAAGTTTCGTGCATCACTAACAATAAAATGGCAGCCAAATATAACGAAAGTTGCCATACTTAAACAGAAAATCGCTGCTAACAGTTAATAGTAAAAAAGCTGTTATTGTACGTTTATGAATACAAATTTTTATAAGAGGTTTATAAGACAAAAAGCGTTTAATAGTTATTACATTCTATAAGCTTAAAATAAGAACTTTTTATGAATATGGCTGTTAATATCTACTTTGGATACCAATTATCTTTACATGAACCACTGTTAAAAACAAAAAAAAAAAACAGTCATTTTGTAAATAATTGAGATCAAGATCTCGTTAGATTTCAATTCGTCTTCATTTCGATTTCCAGAACATGCCCGATAATCTAAAATATATTAACTTTAATATTTTTAAAAACAGTTTTGTTTTGTTAGTTTTTACCGCAAAAATAGCTTAAGCGACATCATTTTCAATTTTCGTTTTTTTTAATAAATGAATTTATTGGCAACACTTGCATCATCTGCTAAAATGTCTGGTCACACGAGGTACCGTCACAATTTTAGCTTAAGCGCCAACCTTCATAATTTTTTTTTTTTAAATATAATAAAAACTTCCTGTAAAATTTTGATTTTTTCTCTTAAGCTATTTTTGCGGTAAGGGCTCGATATATTTCTTTAATTTGTTTACCCAAAATCTAATCCAATCATATTCATTACTTAAATACTAAATAAAATATTTTAACATATTAAAATTAAACAAAACATGCAAAAAACATCAAAATAAAGATTTTTAATCTAATAAAATGTAACTAAAATAATCTATTTTTATTAATAATAATAATAACACAAACAAAAAATAAATATCAAAATATAAATTGTATTATCTACGTATTTGCAATTATTGTTAGAACTAAAAATCTTTTCTCTGTGTGTATTTAACGTGTAACGATTATTGCTAAATAAATAAAATTTATTCAGCAAAAACTTCAAAATAGTTTAGTTAATTATTTGTTTAATAAAATTTAAATCCATCATTTTAATTTAATGGTTTCGGTTTTCATAGCTTAGACTCATCTAAAACATCATAAATTTTATTTTAAAAATGCACAATTTTATTAGTTTGGGGAGTGGCTAAATTATTGTCAAACTTATATAATTTTTGCATCTAATTAAATTTTTTTTTTTTCATATTTATATATTATTTTCTTCATTACACTTACATATACATATATATCTTTAACATCTTGAAAACTATATTTATTTTAGGTGATTTCCGTAAATTGAAAGTAGAACGTGCTGATAACGCTGAAAATATTGAGAAAAATGGCGGCTTTTTAACGCCAACTAAATTTGAACATCATAAATTTACAGCAATGGAAAAGTTTGTATACAATTTTTTTAAATTATTTATAGTTTTTGAAGTAACTTGCGATAAGAAATTTTTAATATAAAAACATTTTACTTGAAAAAGGTCCGAATTTAAAAAATGTACCAAAATTAAAACTAAGAAGTAATTTATATTGAAAAAAACGCTTTAAATTTATGCGAAAATTCTTTCAAGGGCTTTTAATTTATTATATTTAACTTAAAATGGATGAAAGTTTACGAAAGTAGATAAATAGAACCATAAAAGTACTTTGTAGAGAATTAAAATGTCCCTTTATATTCATATATAAAAAAATTACTATTTGTGTATGTTAAAAAAGCGTTTTTTAAAAAAAGTACAAAAATCTTAAAATGTAGTAAAGTAGAAATTTACAAAAAAAAAACTTTTCAGTAAGTTTAACTTAGTACATTTCGTCTTGGCGAGCCATTTTTTGTGTGCACAGGAACAAAACGTTGGAAGAATAATTAATCATGTACGGCATAACAACCCTTTATAAAAAAGCAACAATACCGATCAAGATGGCTTTTATTCATGTATAAGGCAATACTGCTATTGATGTTGGACATCGTTGTTTGAACAACAACAAATCATTGACAACAGCAGTTTTCACGAGCCGAGCTCTTTTTTTCACAAGAAAAAACTATCTTCTAAAGAAAGAAATAAAAAAAAAATGTCTTTAAAAGTACCAAAACTAAACCTTAAAAGTACATACTTAGGAATTTCGAAAACGCCAAAATATAAGCTAAAAAAGATTTAAAGTGATGCTTACACAAGGATTTAAATTCGTTTAAAAATATTAAAAAAAAATCTTTAATCTTTATTTAATACAGAAAAGCACCAAAAGATAAACTTAAGAGTTTAAATAATCTCTATAAAAATGTTCCAAAAAATTGTAAAACATCTTCTATACATTTGTATAAAAAAGCGTTTATCAAAAAGTACCATTTAAAAAAATTAATTAAAAAAAAGTATCAAAACATAAATGAAAACTTGTATTTGTGAAAAGAACGACAGTTTATCAAAAAAAGGAATAATTAAAAAGTACTTTACCAAAAAAGGTACTATCTAAAACGCACGATGTTCATTATAAATAAAAGAAAAAGTTTTCAGAGAGTTATCCTAATATTTGTTATTATTATAGAAAAATCTATGACATTTATGTGTGAAAGAAAATATCGGTCAAATGTTTGCCACGGCCCCGGTGGCATACCTCTATCTGATGGTCCATATTTTAAATAACTGAGACATAATTGTGGTTCAATGTCGTTAATGTGCCGAATTATCTCATCCTTAAGCTCTTGAATTGTTCTTGGCTAATTGACGTCACTTTCTCTTTTAAATATCCCCAAATAAAGAAGTCGAAAGGTGTCAAATCACATGGTCGGGATGTCCAATTAACGTCGCCACGACTTGAGATAACACGGCCCTTGAATCTCTCGCGCAAAAGAGCCATTGTTTCGTTGGCTGTGTGGCAAGTGGCACCATCCTGTTATAACCACATATCGTCCACGTGCATTTCCTCAATTTATGTCCACAAAAAATCCGTTATCATGTCGCATAAGCGAACACCATTCGTAACCACATTTTCGAAGAAGTACGGCAATATTATTCCGCCAGCCCATAAATGAAATTTGCCGGCATCCACAGGGGTTTTCACATTTCCTACAGACCTGGTTTTTTGAAATTTGCGCACAATTCTTCCGATTGTGGACACATTTGGCCGATTATGCTGACCAAAAAATAGTGAAGTGCTCGAAATGCATTTTGATTTGAACGCCCATAGTCGTAAAAGGCTTCAACAATCTTAAATCTAAAAAAGTTCCCGAAATATTTAAAAAAGGGTTCTGACAATTTTTGTACTTTAATTAAACTAAAACCCGACGTTACCTCAAAATAAATAAAAATTATACCATAGTTTATTCGTTTTAAAATGGTACCAAGTATTTTTGGACTTTAGCTAAACTATATAAGCCAAATAAAAGCTTCAAATTTTAATAGTCAAAAAGGGGCCTACGCACCTTCTAAAATAGATACTGATTATTTTTAAATCCTCACTTTGTTCCGATATTTACGTGACATTGCTGATCCATTAAAATCTATACAAAATTGTGTTAAAAAGAGCGTTGAAGACAAATTTTTTTGTGCATGTGTAATTTTTAAGCGTTAAACAAAAATGTAAACCGACCTAACCTTAAATTCTATTTAAAACTAAACTATGTTAAGATACTTTGAATTTTTTTTTAATCTTTAACACTCTCTTGGCGCAGATACCTACGCGACATTGCCGATTCTTATCCGTCCATAACCAGACTATATTCGATAGGAAAATCTGTACAAAATCGTGACTTATGGGTAATGGAAATTTTCGTTACGCCTGGGCAACATGTTCCCAGTGTACCCGAATTCAAATATGTAGCCAATATGCATGGCAATGAAGTGGTGGGCAAGGAATTGCTTTTACTTTTAACCAAATACATTTGCGAACGTTACGCGTTCGATGAACGCATCACGAAGATGGTAAATAATACCCGTATGCACTTTTTATATTCCATGAATCCCGATGGCTATGAAATATCTAAGGAAGGAGATAAGTCAGGTGGTTTGGGTCGTCACAATGCCCATAATGTAGATTTAAATCGAAATTTCCCAGATCAATATGGCACCGATAAGAACAATAAAGTAACCGAACCCGAGGTATTGGCTTTAATGAATTGGACTCTGTCTATACCTTTTGTGTTATCGGCGAACTTGCATGGTGGCTCCTTGGTGGCCAATTATCCTTATGATGATAATGAAAATGATTTTAATGATCCCATGACGCGCTTGCGAATGCCCAGTGTGGGTAGAAAATTGAATCCCACCGAAGACAATGAGTTATTCAAACATTTGTCCAAAGTTTATGCAAAAGCTCATCCGTCTATGCATTTAGGCGTTTCCTGTCCTCTATTCAAAAATGAAATCTTCCCTGAGGGCATAACAAATGGTGCCCAGTGGTATAGTGTTACAGGAGGCATGCAAGATTGGAATTATGTTAAGGCTGGTGTAATGGAACTAACTTTGGAATTGGGTTGTGATAAATTTCCCATGGCCTCTGAATTGCCCAAGTACTGGCAAGATAATCGAGAATCGTTGCTGTTGTTTATAGAACAAGTGCATAATGGAATACATGGTTTTGTGCGTAGCTCAATTGGTACTCCTGTACCTGGAGCAGCCATAACATTAGATGGGGCTAAACATGCTGCCTATTCGGCTACTTATGGTGATTACTGGAAATTGGCTTTGCCGGGTAGACATAATGTTACAATTTTGGCAGATGGGTAAGATTTAAAATATCCTGGTTTAATAGTTTGAAATAAAATGTATATTTTCATTTAATTTTTTAGATATACCCCCCAACGCGAGGAAGTGGAAATTGATTCAGTTAAACGTTCTATGCGTTTGGATATTACTTTAATGCGTGATGATCCCCAACATTGGGCTTCTGCTAATGATTATCGTATTATTCAAAATGTTGTTCACACTCGTTATCACACAAACTCGGAGTTGAGATCCACTTTGGCGGAGTTTGAAGCCCGCAATGGTCAAATAGCTACATTTGGATATGCCGAATCGGAATTTGGTTTTTATTACAATTCCATTAAATTGACATCAGATGTAAGCTTAACTTTAATTATTTAGAATCCAAAATTTTCGAAGATTTAGTTATATTTGGAATATTAAAAATGAAAGTTATACACGTAAATTTACAAATTAAAAATGAAATGTTATTGTTCAAAAGTTTTCTAATTCAAATGATTTTGAAAATCTTTCTTAAGATAAAATTTCTCAAGACTAATTTTCCGAATTGTATATAAAAAGTCCTTAAGTTTCTTATTAACATTCTGTTTAAGAAAAATAAATTAGTTTTTTTAAAATTCAAATAATTTCAACACCGAAATTATTAAAACAAAAATTTTAGGAAACTTCTTAACCTAAAAACTGTGCAAATTTTTTACAGATTGGCGCTCCTGAAGAAAATAAATATAAAATTTTGATATTAAGCTCCTTTTTTGACTCAGCTTCACCTTTAGGACGTGAAATCTCTTTAAATCTAGTACGTCATATTATAGAAGGCTTCAAATTAAGAGAACCTTTAGTTTTGAAATTATTACAAAACAGTATTTTATATTTTTTGCCAGTAACCGAAAATTTTGATAGTGTTTTCGAAATTTACAATAATAAGTAAGTTTGAATTTGTTTAAATTTTGTTTTTAAACCCTTTTTATTAATTGAAATCAAACATTTTTTTTTGCCTTTTTCAGCAATTCTGTATGCGATCCGATTATAGGCAATGAATTGGGTGAACGTATTTTAAGTCCGGAATCGGAAAAGCGCAGAGACTTGTTAATACAATTTTTAGATAATCAAAGATTTGATTTAATGCTAACATTCACCTCAGGATCTTCAGATTTAAGGTGAAAATGTTCTTCTTAATATTAATAAATTAAAAATAATATGTTGTTTGTTTGTGCATTGCAGTTACCCCAAAGGTGAACAAATTAACGAAAAATTCGCCCGAAATATAGAAAAAACTGAATTTAGCTTTTCACCTCTACAATGCTCAACTACCTCCACACGTACCTTAAGACACGATATAACCGAACGTTTAACGAATCTATTTTATAAAATGTATAATATACCCATGTTTACTTTGGGCCTATCATGTTGCAGCATGCCTGCTCAAACCGATATTGCTTCCATATGGCGTAAGAATATAGAGAAATTTAAGAATTTCCTTCATTTAGTGGATACCGGTGCCCGGGGCTTTGTACACAATCAGGAGAATCAACCTATAAGGGAAGCTTTCATACGTTTAGTCGATCACAGTCCGGTATACAATGTTACAAGAAATCAAGCTAGATTCAAACTGATACTGCCTGAAGGCTTATACGCTCTCGAAGTAGGCGCCCCCAATTTCGAGTCTCACGTTACTAAACTCGAAGTAAAAGAGGGTAAAATTACTGATTTGGGCATAATTAAATTGGCTCCATTTACTTTGGTTACGGGACGCAGTGAGGTAAAAGCTTTGGGCCATATAGGTAGTTTACTGCCCGAAAATACTGCCACTATAAGTGGGTTTATTTTGGATTGGTCAAATCATCCCATACAACATGCCAAGGTTTCAATAGCGAAGCCCATTGTCAAACAATATATACGCAATTTCACCGATAGTATGGGCTATTATGTTTTGAGAAATGTACCCACCGGAGAGGTTACCATTAAAGTTGAGGCTCCCCGTTATTTGGAAACCACACGATTGATAAATGTGGACGTACATTCAAAAGTAGTGAAAAATGTGGTATTCCGTTTAAATCGCAATGAACATATAATGGGAATGCCACGTTTTGTTTTCATTGTTTTGGCTAGCTTGGTGATAATTACTGGAGTTGTGATATGTATATTATGTGCTCAATTCGTAATGGCGCGACGTCATAGAGCAGATAAGCCTTATTACAATTTCTCTTTGTTACCTCAAAAGGGTAAAGATTTGTTTGAGGATGATGGCGATGATGGTGAAACTGAATTGTTTAGATCTCCAATTAAAAGTGAGTTGAAAAATTTTATACTTTTTGTACAAGGCACACTCATAAGACTGTTAATTTATTTTGTATGAAATTTTGAACTAAGTCGATATGCAGAAATCATTTGTACGAACACTGTCGTACATTGTACGAATTCGTTTGTAATTTCGCACCACGGAATTCTTGCGAAACGAAAGTACGAAACTCTTTAGTAAAATACCTACGAAATAACTTTTTATAATTTTTACGAAATATTTTTGAAAATCCAAATTTTAATATATTTTTTTAATTATGAAAGGAATTTTACAATATAGAATTAACGATAGTATAATAAGTACCAGGTATGTTCATTAGAGAGTTTTCATTATTTGCCCATGTAATGTCTTATTAATTTATTTGATTTTTTGCGCTTGTTTTAATTTTTTTCCATATTTTCTTTGGTTTGAAGGTTTGTATATGGGTTTTGAAATTGAGAACAAAATTTCTAATGACTTATTCTACCATGGAATTAATTAACATTTATTGATAATATTTTATTCTCGACTGAACTGGGAATCGAACCCAGGTTGCGCACACATGTTTCGATTGTAACCACACTATCTCTTCAGAGGGGTTAGCCGTTTAACACTTACCGCTATTGACGACGGCTGGCAGTCAATAATCAAACATCAATCTTTAAAACAATCTTGGTAGATCGCAATTTGTTTTTGAGTGATTATGTATTTTAATTGATTTTCATGTTCTTCCCTACTCCCGTTTTTCGTACTTATGCCAAGAATTCTTCTTGTAGTTCAAAGTACAGACAACAAACATGAAAAAACAGAAAAATGAACTTTGGACTTCAAGAAGAATTCTGAAAAAATTTCGTACTTATGCCAAGAATTCTTCTTGTAGTTCAAAGTACAGACAAAAAACATGAAAAAACAGAAAAATGTACTTTGGACTTCAAGAAGAATTCTGAAAAAATTTCGATTTACCAAGGTTAAAATACCATTTGGTTTAAAGATGGATGATTGATTAATGTTTGACTATAAAAAAAATAAATTTAAAAATTTAATTTAAAAAAATGCGCTATTTTACAAAAATAAAATTTCAATTATTTCGTAACATACAACAAATTTATATCTTACAAATTTAATTTGTGACAAAATATTTAGGGAATTCTCAAAGTGTTCTATTTTATCATACTGGTTGTATATGCTATAATTGTATGAATGTCACATAAATAAAATTAAAACAAGTACAACAGAATTGTGAATCGCCTAATTTTTTTCAAGTTTCGTTAAATAAAACAGAACATATTCAGTATTTTACGAGTTATTTTGTAAAACATAACACATGTTGTAAAATTTAAGAACAATAGGACTACGAAAGATTTTGTTACTTTCGTAAAATTAAAGGCCTGTTCGCTTAACTTACATGTTAAACGTAAGTTAAGCGGAAGAAGTCTTTGTCGAAAACAGATGAACAGTCACTAAAACTGCTTGAGTAAACTTTTGCTCGTATTATATATGAAGCTTTTGTAAATAGCACAACAACAGTAGCTCAAAGGTTTCTTTCGTAAAATGTGGCATGGATTTTTTTGAGTGCATGATTTTCAAGACTGATCAAATTTTTTTACGAGTTTTCTTGCATAAGTTTTGACTAAATATAAGAGAAAAGTTATCGCATTTTTAAAAAAGCTTACTTTTAACATATTCTTTAAAGTACTTAGGAAAGATTTTTTTCTTTGAAATATTTGCTTTGTTACTTAGTTTTCCTTGTATTCTTTTTTTTTATTTCTCAAACAGAGGGCATGACAATAAAGCCCTACTTCGATGAAGATGATGAAGATGACTTAAAACATATTATTAACTCCGATGATGAGGGAGAGGATGGCATACAACGTCATGATATGGATGACGATGAGGAGCAGGAGGAAAATGACGATAGCGGTGAAGAAATAGTAATGTTAGATAAAAGACATTAAAACCCTAAACAAAATATAACTGTGATCTGCTCAAATTAACAACTCAGTACTATTTGGATTTAAGAAAAAAATCTATTTTTTAAACATACACCTTTAAAAGCAGCAGCCAATATTTTTAATATCAAAAGCATAAAACAAATAGTATTGAGCTTTAATTATATTCGGCCAGGACGAATATTTACCAAATTTCGAAATATCACTTATAAAACAAAACAAATAATTTTTATTATAAATTTTACTTAAAAAAAATATTTAAAAAACTATTTATATGCAATATTTTAAAGATATTTATGAAATTTATAACATAAGAGCCAAAAGTTTACCTAAATGAAACAAGAAAAAGGTTTGAAATATAATTTAATTATTTTTTTTTTGCACTTCATAATATAATACAATTAAAAGCAATATAATGCTTAATTTAATATTGAGATAAAAAAAAAACGCCAAGACATAAGTCATTACAAAGCTTAAAAATCGAGACAAAAAGTTAACACTTATTTAAACTGAAAACAAATTACATAATATCATTCCGAAATTACCGTTTTAGCGAATCTAAATCATTTATTAAGAAATTTCTGCATTTTGTTTTAAGAAACATGAAATTATGTCGAAAAGGAGTTTTTAAGACAGATTGCTTAACAACGCAGTTGAAAAAAAAAGAAAAACATTTAAATCAGAAGACCACACCTAACACAAACACGATTTTAGTTTTATTTTTAGTAAATTTATGGCTCGTTAAGACGGCAAATAAAAAGACACTTAAAAAACTATTTTCTTTATAACTTTTGCTTATTTACTTTATTTTTTTTATTAAAAAAACAAGTCTAACTTAATAATTTTTTAAAAAAAGTGTTTGTTTGAAATATAAAAAAGTATGAAAATTTCTCATTTTTAAATCGGTGATTCTAAAAATTTTTAATTTTTTCAAAACAAAAAAAGTAATCTTGTAGATAAACTTCTTTCATTTCAAATATTTATTCTATTTTTTAATTAAAACAAAATTAAATGATAAAAACTGAGCAATTAAACGAATTTTATACATTTTCATATTTAACCTAAAAATTTTAATAAAAAAATCTTGGTTCAATTTTTCCCATAATGCAACTAAATATTTCTAAAGCTGTTTTACATACTTTAAACATAAAAATTGTATTTTTAAATTTTCTAACCTTAAAAAATTTTATCCTTAAAAAATTCAAGTTTTTACCCTTAAAGCTTCGCTCACAATTGCAGCAACATTTTCACTTGATGTTCACAATAAAGCAAAAGTTTTTTTTCGCAACCACACACATATTCAATTAAGAGACGTCCGCAAATTTTGCTCACAACAATTTTACGTATTTATTATTATTATTATTATTATTATTATTATTTCGTTAACATTTTCAATCAAAACTAAATTAAATAAACGTCATTTGTAATTGCATATAAATTGTTGTTACAGTAGACTCAAGGCGAATTCATTTTTCAGGTGGCGTTGAAAACACAGCTGTGCTACTTTTTTTTCTTAATTAGAGAGAGAAATGTCAAAAGTTCCTTGTGATTTTGACATATGGATCAACGAAAGCAACAAAAAAATACATTGTTGTGTTTTTGGTGTTGTTACTTGTTGTAGTTTCGACACCACCGTTTACATAAATTCGCCTTGAGTAGACTCAACTTTTAAAAACACCTTAGTTGCTTTTGTGTTCGAAAATGAAAGAAAAATACATGAAGTACTTTGGGAAGAAATATGATAGAAGAAATAACGAAAATGGTGCTGCTTTTGTAAACGAAGCTTAAAACTTCCAAATTTTATTTTTTTTACAAATAAAATATAAGCCTTAAATTTCTTAATAATTGGTATACAAATATCTTAAATTCTATATTGCTTACTTATATAACTTAAAATAATTATAAAGATATTTTTAACACATTTTTAACTTGAACATTCCAATTTAAAAAAAATCCAATCTAAAAATTTAAGTTAGAAAAAGATTTACCCCCGTATTCATAAACGATTATTAAATTTAACAAACATTTGTTTTGTAAACCTTTTTTTTTATTAAATTAAGAATATTTTTATGATTACGGCAATTTTTAAGCTCCAAATTTTTAATTGAAAAACTTATTCTTTTTGTACCTACACCACAATAGTGGAGAGGGTATTATGTGATTAAACTTAAAATATTGGTCCTAAACCCGCCTTTAAGTATACCGATCGATTCACTTACTGAGTCAATCTAACGATTTCCGTCCGGCTGGCTGTCCATGTAAACTACTTATGTGCAAAAGCACAGTACGCAATTTTGGAGATAATTTGATGAAATTTGATACATAGGCTCTAATTATTACAAGAACCAAGTCTATTAAAAATGGTGAGAATCGGTTCATAATTTCACATAGCCCCCACTCAAGCTTCTTTTCGGAATATGGTCTTTGTACCCATAAACCATTTTATTATGATTATATTTAAATTAAATTTGGTTCAAACTTATTTGATTTCAATTTAAATCATCTTACAAAATTTAATTGGGATCAGTTCATAGCTTTTAATTCCATAACTTTCTTATAAATGTTGTGCTGATAGGTTCAAAGTTAACCATAGGTCCCATATAAAATTACTCAGGGCGGATTTTTGGGATGTGGATTAAGTTTAAACTTGGTTTAACGTAATCTAAAACTCAGATTTTTCCGGCGAAATGTGCTTTTTTTATTATTTCATTAAAGATCAACCTTTTAAGCAAACCTAAGCTTGGTAATGGCGGCACAAATCTGTTTTCAGATTAACTAAACCTAGTTTAACTGAGATCTTAAAAACCCATTATATAAATATTCGACACAAAAACTTTAACATGAATCTTAATCTCATAATGTTATTTTGTTCTGGCAAATCAATCATTGCCCATGGGTCCCAAATAGGGTACACTCTCGAAAATTTGCTTTTAAATTAAATACTGTGACGTAGAGTATCATACGATCGGGCTTGACCGACTATATGTACTTTCTTACTTTTTTTATTAAAGAAAGCCTTACTACACAAATTCAATTCAGTTTGATAAATGTTTAAAAGAAGATTTTAAACTCGCTTATTTTTAAATTATAAAACTAAGGCCGTAAAAATTTATAAAAGTTTTTAAATTCCAAATAAAAATAAAATAAAGTTTAAAAAAATCTTTTGTATATATATTCTCTATAAAGTCAGTAATTAATTATAAAGCTTTTATTAAAATTAAATACAAATTTTAAATTTCTAACCTCAAAGATTTTCTAACCCAACAAAAAACTGCATTTCCCATACCTATAATTTTGAAACTGAAAATAATCTTGATTGCAATAAGAGCATAAAACATACACATTTATTTATTAAATAAGTAAAAAAAAGTTTAAAATATTTAAAACACTCCACTGATTTTTATTTTACAATTTGAAATAAAATAAAAAATTTTCAAAATTTGTATACTAAATATTAAGAAACATTGATAACAACATGTTGTGTAACATGAAAATGATGTTAAGTAAACATAAAATTATATTCTGTTTTTTTTTATGTTTATAAAGACGAGTCTAAGGGGGTTATTTTCTAAAACAATTCACCTCATTTGAAAATTTTTTTCTATGTGATCATTTTCTTAAGGCAAAGTAAATGGTTTTACAAAATCACCTCTAAGTTTTGTTAAAACTATAGAGATATAGTTGTAATTTGTTGCGCGTTTTGATAACTGGCCAGTAAAGGTCTGCATAAATGTATTTGAAAACCAAACACACAACAAAAATCAAATGTGTGTGTAGAAAACGTTTGTGTGCAACCACAATGACAAATGATATGCGGAAGTGTACTTTGCGCAATTTTAATAGTGTTGTGTGGGTACAATAATTCAAAGAACTACACTTCCGCAAGTACTTGTTTCTTTCAAAACATTTCAATACAGTAAAAAATGCTTGCTTATATACCTAGTATTTGCAAATTACCTCGTGCAGTCTGCAATAATTTGTTATGTTTACTTGGGTGTCGTATGTAGCCGACGCATGCAAATTATTTGCGATGTTAATGGTTGTATTTTTTGTTCCCACTCTCATTGCTTCGTCGTCAGCTTATTATTGGTTTGACCTACCGACCATTTAAAAAAACTTGAGTTTCTAAATCCAAAACCTTTTTTCTGAATTTTTCTCCATATCAACCATTTAAAAGTTAATAAAGAATTGTTTTGCTTTACACGCCAATGTTTGACGAATTCTGCAAATTCCTCATAAAAAACGTACAAAGTATATTACACTCTTGCTTTGCTTCATTTCCGTAAGAAAAAATTATTAAAAGCTTAAGCAAAATAAAATGTCAACAACTCAATACACAGCAGAAAGTATACGCAGCATAAAAAGCTTCTTTTTAGAAATAAATTTATGCTGCACAAAACCATAATTTTCACTTTCAATAAAATGCTATTAACCTCCAAGCTCGTTCACAAAAATTTACATTTTTATTTAAAACATGCCAAAGGCAGTGGGGAAAATACAGAAAAAATTCTATCTGGTATATTTTCAGCATTGTCGTTTGTCTCCACCACGACTTTTTAGCATATGCGCCAAACCAAAAATGAGAAGACGTCGTGTATTTTTGAAAGTGTTTGAAGCATTTTTTTTTTGCTTCTACGCGTTTGTGTGTGCAATACGTAAATTGGTCGTCTATACTTCTCTTTAGTATTTGTTTTTGATAGCGCTACTACAGTATGGAGTTTGAAAAATTTCCAATGATTTATGGAATTGTGCAGGCCTCTACGAACAAGTTTAAAAAACGTTTTAATAATTCGTTTGAATTAAAAGTTTAATATTTTAAAATCATAAAAGCTTTTTTAAATTTGCTAAATTAGTCTATTTCTGCGTTTTGGCACTCTTGTACAACATGTTGTTTTAAAATAAAATTTATAAATCAAAAGTTTTCTTGTAAACTTTTATTATAATTATGTGTGTATATTATTTATTTAATCTTTAAAATTTATTAAATTGTCCTTAAGCCTACAGTACACGGAATGTAAAAAGCCACATGCGCATGAGGTTCTGACGTAATTTTGACGTCACTACAAAGCCACAATAGCAAGTTCGTGATGTGTGATGACGACAAATACGAATTTGGCTTTTTACATTCCGTGTACTATTGACTTTAAACTTTAATTTCCGCCCAAAAACTGGTTGTATGATTATTAAGATAAATATGTACTTCTGTTTTAATTTAATTAATTTTTTTTTTAATAATTAAGTTTTAGTTCTACTAAATAATTATACAATAAACATTTCCTTAAAACAAAAATTTGCTAAACAAAAAAAAAAAAAAAATTGAATTCAAGCAAAAACTTTAGGCAATATAAAATCTAAAACAAAACCTTAATGCCTGTTTTTTTAATATAACAACAAAAGTTCGTGTGAGAAATTATATTGAACACAACAACAAAATACGAAAACTTGTTTTTATTTTCAATATAATTTCTTACACGAAATTTTGTTTTCTTTTTCTAGAAACAGGCAGTTAATTTTAAAAAATTCTATGATTCAAAATTCATTCTTAAAATTTTATGCAGATTTTTCAGCAAATCTACAAAATACTTCTAAACAACTACAACAAATTTTAATAAAATAATATTAAAAAAAAACATTCCATTTAAATAAAAACTCAAATTAATAAATTTCGATAATTTTTTACATAAACAAATTTAAAACTGTTGTTTAAAGCCGGTCTTTTTATTTTAAATTAGCTTTATTTGTATTTACTGTATAAGATTTTAAAATAAATCCAAAAACTGTTTATATGTTTTTGATATATAAATGTATGTAATATATAGAAAATTTTTAATAAACAAATTTATAATGTTTTAATATAAAATTTTTAGAAATATACCATCCCTGTTCTGGAACTTAAAATCAGTAGGATTGCTAAAATAATATAATTTTTAAGGATCATTCATCGTTTACGAAGCGTAGTCAACAATCAGAAACTACTGCTATATCTATTTTAACATTAAATTTGATGGAACTTAAAGTGGCTAGTTTTGGCTTTTATGTCTGAAAGGCTCCTTATTGGTTTGGATATCTATAGCATATCTAAACAAGTCGTAGTATAGAAAAACGACAATGAAGGTTTACGTGAAGTTTTCTGAAAATATACCCTTTAGAATTTTTTGTGTGTTTTCACCACTGCTTTTGGTATATGTTTTGAAGAAAAATTAAAATTTTTGTTAACGTTCATAAACGAACTTAGAAGTTAATAGTATTTTATAAAAAGTTAAAATTATTGTTTTGTGCCGCATACGAAACTTTTCTAAATATACATACTTATTGCTGTGTTTTGAGCTATTAGCATTGCTTTTGCTTTAATAACTTATTTCTTACGGTAATAAAGTGAAGCAAGAGTAAAAAATATTTTCTTGTTTTTATTTTACTTTTTTTCTAACGGCAATGAAAAAAAGCAAGAGAGAAATTTATTTTGTACGATTTTGTATGAGAAATTTGCAGCCTTCGCCCAACAGTGGCGTGAAGAGCAAAACAATACTTAATAAACTTTAAAATAGTTGATATGAAACAAAATTAATGCTTAATATCACAGAAACCATTAAACATTTCTTGACTAGATTTTGAATTCAGATTCAAATTGATAACTCAATATTTCAGTTGTTTTAAAAATGGTCGGTAGGTCAAACTAATAATAAGCTGGCGAGATATTGATGTTTTGTTCAAAAAACTAGGATTTACCAAAACAGTGTCAACATTTTTTAAAATGGCAACTCTATTTTGCTTAAAAGTCTAGCTATACTTTGGAAATAAACCTAGTAAAACAAATGGGCAGCCGCCACAAGGACAATTTTGATTTCCTATTGAAAAGCAAAATTGACTTCAGATAGAACTTCCGGACAGATAAATTCTGGTCTCCCAACATGCTTAAGATCAGGTCATTAATAGGTAAGTGAAGTATAATTATTACGACTTATTACTTAAACGGCGATTAAGTCGCTGCTTTTTATAAATTTCAGTAAAGCTTAAATTTATTTTACTACCAACAAGAGGTTTTATTGCTAGTTTTAATGCTGTTAATTAAATATGGGTTAAGAAACTCTTTAAACATACATATTAAGGCGAAGTTGTTTAACCAACGCTGAAAGAAAAATGCTTCATATTGGATTTCGTAATTACGTTAAAAATTTTCATTGGATATATGAAAACTTAAGTTTGTCCAAGTTAATCAAAAAATTTTAATTGGAAACATAAAAAAACAATATACAAACATAACTATATTCATAAATTAATACAAAATTATAGTTTCCTTAAAAAAAAGTTTGATTGTTAATTAAAAAATGTAAGATTTAATTATTTCATACATCTAATGTTATATAACATTAAATTTATGAAATCTAAAATTTTTTTTATAAAAGCAACATATTTTAACAATTGGCTTCATAAATTTAGATTTTCATTATGACAATAAAAATGTCATTATAGTAATGAAACAAAAACTTTCAATCCACTTTCAATCAACTTTGTTATTGTTGTTATGGACAATTTAATCTCATATTTACGCTCTTAATTGAGTAAAAAACGTAGTTTTTTTTTATCCAAAAACTACACTGCCCCGGTAGGCTAGCTGGTAGTGAGCTAGTCTATCAGCACCGAGGTTGCGCAATCGATTCCCGCCAGAGACAGAAAAAAAAAAAAATTAAATAAAAAAATTTAAACAAAAATAAATAAAAAAAAAAATAAAATAAGAAAAATAATTTTTTACTTTATTGAAAGTATTCATCCAATGAATAATATTCATAGATCTAATGTAATGTTTCATTAAATACATTTTAATGAAACAGGTTTCATTGATCCAACGAAGCGCTGCATAGGTTCCTTTTTAATGCAATTTTTCATTAGTTTAATGTCAAAAATCATTGAAATTGCGAAGAAAATTCTTTCAGTGAATGGTTGGGTTCTTTAGTACTAACACCATTTTTATAGAAATGTCGGACATTATAACAAAATTTTTTTATCATTTTTAAATTATGCTAGGTCCCATTTGCTGCCGTCTCACAGTCGTCCTATATCTCTCTGATGGTAGCCAATATTGGGGGTGTGCTGGAAATCGCAAACGCAAAACGCAAGAATGTGGAGGCTGTTTTTAATACACTTTTAATCTAATTTTTTTTTATAATTTTTGTTATAAAATTCTGTTTAATAGAGAAATCTTTGTATAATATTTGTCATGGAATTCTTTTATTACAGAAATCTTACTAAAAACGACTTTTAAATTTCTTGCGTTTTGCGTTTGCGATTTCCAGCACACCCCTGATTATTCCTCAGCCAACCGGCCGATTCAAAGAAGCCATGCATTTCAATTAAATCAGAGAGAATGGTTTTGTGTTTAAGGGTTTTTTGACCAAATATTTTGAGTTTTCAGTCTTCCAACGGCGGACAGTGAAAGAGAAGATGTTCTGTTGATTTTCTGTTGATATACAAAAAAGAACAGTATTGTACACATACTAGATCTTTGGTTTGAGTGGATAATTTTTTAGTAAACTTTTCTGCATTTTAACTTTTTACCATTTAAATAAAACTATTTAGTTATAGAGAAAAACGCATTTAAAGTTGTTCATATGAAAATATGAAAAAAATCCATTTTATGATAGTAATAACAGATTTTCGTTATTTAAGCTTATCGAGAAAAACACATTTTAAATTTTTCATATAAAAATATGAAAAAATCCATTTTTGGTACTGATAACAGATTTTTGGTTTTTAAGCTCTAGCTCTTCTAGTTATCGAGAAAAACGCATTTAAAGTTTTTCATATAAAAACACGGAAAAAATCAATTTTTGGTAGTGATAACATATTTTTGGTTTTTAAGCTCTAGCTCTTCTAGTTATCGAGAAAAACGCATTTAAAGTTGTTCATATAAAAATATGAAAAAATCCATTTTTGGTAGTGATAACAGATTTTTGATTTTTAAGCTCTAGCTCTTCTAGTTATCGACAAAAACGCATTTAAAATCAATTTTTGGTACTGATAACAGATTTTTGGTTTTTAAGCTCTAGCTCTTCTAGTTATCGAGAAAAACGCATTTGAAGTTTTTCATATAAAAACATGGAAAAAATCAATTTTTGGTAGTGATAACAAATTTAGCTCTACTAGTTATCGAGAAAACATGGAAAACATCAATTTTTGGTAGTGATAACAGATTTTTGGTTATTAAGCTCTAGCTCTTCTAGTTATAGAGAAAAACGCATTTAAAGTTTAAAGTTAAAAACATGGAAAAAATCAATTTTTGGTAGTGATAACAGATTTTTGGTTTTTAAGCTCTAGCTCTTCTAGTTATCGAGAAAAACGCATTTAAAGTTTTTCATATAAAAACATGGAAAAATCAATTTTTGGTAGTGATAACAGATTTTTGGTTTTTAAGCTCTAGCTCTTCTAGTTATCGAGAAAAACGCATTTAAAGTTTTTCATATAAAAACATGGAAAAAATCAATTTTTGGTAGTGATAACAGATTTTTGGTTTTTAAGCTCTAGCTCTTCTAGTTATCGAGAAAAACGCATTTAAAGTTTAAAGTTAAAAACATGGAAACAATCAATTTTTGGTAGTGATAACAGATTTTTGGTTTTTAAGCTCTAGCTCTTCTAGTTATCGAGAAAAACGCATTTAAAGTTTTTCATATAAAAACATGGAAAAAATCAATTTTTGGTAGTGATAACAGATTTTTGGTTTTTAAGCTCTAGCTGTTCTAGTTATCGAGAAAAACGCATTTAAAGTTTAAAGTTAAAAACATGGAAAAAATCAATTTTTGGTAGTGATAACAGATTTTTGGTTTTTAAGCTCTAGCTCTTCTAGTTATCGAGAAAAACGCATTTAAATTTTAAAGTTAAAAACATGGAAAAAATCAATTTTTGGGAGTGATAACAGATTTTTGGTTTTTAAGCTCTAGCTCTTCTAGTTATCGAGAAAAACGCATTTAAAGTTTTTCATATAAAAACATGGAAAAAATGAATTTTTGGTAGTGTTAACAGATTTTTGGTTTTTAAGCTCTAGCTGTTCTAGTTATCGAGAAAAACGCATTTAAAGTTTTTCATATAAAAACATGGAAAAAATCAATTTTTGGTAGTGATAACAGATTTTTGGTTTTTAAGCTCTAGCTCTTCTAGTTATCGAGAAAAACGCATTTAAAGTTTAAAGTTAAAAACATGGAAAAAATCAATTTTTGGTAGTGATAACAGATTTTTGGTTTTTAAGCTCTAGCTCTTCTAGTTATCGAGAAAAACGCATTTAAATTTTAAAGTTAAAAACATGGAAAAAATCAATTTTTGGGAGTGATAACAGATTTTTGGTTTTTAAGCTCTAGCTCTTCTAGTTATCGAGAAAAACGCATTTAAAGTTTTTCATATAAAAACATGGAAAAAATCAATTTTTGGTAGTGATAACAGATTTTTGGTTTTTAAGCTCTAGCTGTTCTAGTTATCGAGAAAAACGCATTTAAAGTTTAAAGTTAAAAACATGGAAAAAATCAATTTTTGGTAGTGATAACAGATTTTTGGTTTTTAAGCTCTAGCTCTTCTAGTTATCGAGAAAAACGCATTTAAAGTTTAAAGTTAAAAACATGGAAAAAATCAATTTTTGGTAGTGATAACAGATTTTTGGTTTTTAAGCTCTAGCTCTTCTAGTTATCGAGAAAAACGCATTTAAATTTTAAAGTTAAAAACATGGAAAAAATCAATTTTTGGGAGTGATAACAGATTTTTGGTTTTTAAGCTCTAGCTCTTCTAGTTATCGAGAAAAACGCATTTAAAGTTTTTCATATAAAAACATGGAAAAAATGAATTTTTGGTACTGATAACAGATTTTTGGTTTTTAAGCTCTAGCTCTTCTAGTTATCGAGAAAAACGCATTTAAAGTTTTTCATATAAAAACATGGAAAAAATCAATTTTTGGTACTGATAACAGATTTTTGGTTTTTAAGCTCTAGCTCTTCTAGTTATCGAGAAAAACGCATTTAAAGTTTTTCATATAAAAACATGGAAAAAATCAATTTTTGGTACTGATAACAGATTTTTGGTTATTAAGCTCTAGCTCTTCTAGTTATAGAGAAAAACGCATTTAAAGTTTAAAGTTAAAAACATGGAAAAAATCAATTTTTGGTAGTGATAACAGATTTTTGGTTTTTAAGCTCTAGCTCTTCTAGTTATCGAGAAAAACGCATTTAAAGTTTTTCATATAAAAACATGGAAAAATCAATTTTTGGTAGTGATAACAGATTTTTGGTTTTTAAGCTCTAGCTCTTCTAGTTATCGAGAAAAACGCATTTAAAGTTTTTCATATAAAAACATGGAAAAAATCAATTTTTGGTAGTGATAACAGATTTTTGGTTTTTAAGCTCTAGCTCTTCTAGTTATCGAGAAAAACGCATTTAAAGTTTAAAGTTAAAAACATGGAAACAATCAATTTTTGGTAGTGATAACAGATTTTTGGTTTTTAAGCTCTAGCTCTTCTAGTTATCGAGAAAAACGCATTTAAAGTTTTTCATATAAAAACATGGAAAAAATCAATTTTTGGTAGTGATAACAGATTTTTGGTTTTTAAGCTCTAGCTGTTCTAGTTATCGAGAAAAACGCATTTAAAGTTTAAAGTTAAAAACATGGAAAAAATCAATTTTTGGTAGTGATAACAGATTTTTTATTTTTAAGCTCTAGCTCTTCTAGTTATTGAGAAAAACGCATTTAAAGTTTTTCATATAAAAACATGGAAAAAATCAATTTTTGGTAGTGATAACAGATTTTTGGTTTTTAAGCTCTAGCTCTTCTAGTTATCGAGAAAAACGCATTTAAAGTTTAAAGTTAAAAACATGGAAAAAATCAATTTTTGGTAGTGATAACAGATTTTTGGTTTTTAAGCTCTAGCTCTTCTAGTTATCGAGAAAAACGCATTTAAAGTTTAAAGTTAAAAACATGGAAAAAATCAATTTTTGGTAGTGATAACAGATTTTTGGTTTTTAAGCTCTAGCTCTTCTAGTTATCGAGAAAAACGCATTTAAAGTTTAATGTTAAAAACATGGAAAAAATCAATTTTTGGTAGTGATAACAGATTTTTGGTTTTTAAGCTCTAGCTCTTCTAGTTATCGAGAAAAACGCATTTAAAGTTTAAAGTTAAAAACATGGAAAAAATCAATTTTTGGTACTGATAACAGATTTTTGGTTTTTAAGCTCTAGCTCTTCTAGTTATCGAGAAAAACGCATTTAAAGTTTTTCATATAAAAACATGGAAAAAATCAATTTTTGGTAGTGATAACAGATTTTTGGTTTTTAAGCTCTAGCTCTTCTAGTTATCGAGAAAAACGCATTTAAAGTTTAAAGTTAAAAACATGGAAAAAATAAATTTTTGGTAGTGATAACAGATTTTTGGTTTTTAAGCTCTAGCTCTTCTAGTTATCCAGAAAAACGCATTTAAAGTTTTTCATATAAAAACATGGAAAAAATCAATTTTTGGTAGTGATAACAGATTTTTGGTTTTTAAGCTCTAGCTCTTCTAGTTATCGAGAAAAACGCATTTAAAGTTTAAAGTTAAAAACATGGAAAAAATCAATTTTTGGTACTGATAACAGATTTTTGGTTTTTAAGCTCTAGCTCTTCTAGTTATCGAGAAAAACGCATTTAAAGTTTAAAGTTAAAAACATAAAATCAATTTTTGGTAGTGATAACAGATTTTTGGTTTTTAAGCTCTAGCTCTTCTAGTTATCGAGAAAAACGCATTTAAAGTTTAAAGTTAAAAACATGAAAAAAATCAATTTTTGGTAGTGATAACAGATTTTTGGTTTTTAAGCTCTAGCTCTTCTAGTTATCGAGAAAAACGCATTTAAAGTTTAAAGTTAAAAACATGGAAAAAATCAATTTTTGGTAGTGATAACAGATTTTTGGTTTTTAAGCTCTAGCTCTTCTAGTTATCGAGAAAAACGCATTTAAAGTTTAAAGTTAAAAACGTGGAAAAATCAATTTTTGGTAGTGATAATAGATTTTTGGTTTTTAAGCTCTAGCTCTTCTAGTTATCGAGAAAAACGCATTTAAAGTTTAAAGTTAAAAACATGGAAAAAATCAATTTTTGGTACTGATAACAGACTTTTGGTTTTTAAGCTCTAGCTCTTCTAGTTATCGAGAAAACGCATTTAAAGTTTTTCATATAAAAACATGGAAAAAATCAGTTTTTGGTTTTTAAGCTCTAGCTCTTCTAGTTATCGAGAAAAACGCATTTAAAGTTTAAAGTTAAAAACATGGAAAAAATCAATTTTTGGTACTGATAACAGACTTTTGGTTTTTAAGCTCTAGCTCTTCTAGTTATCGAGAAAAACGCATTTAAAGTTTTTCATATAAAAACATGGAAAAAATCAGTTTTTGGTTTTTAAGCTCTAGCTCTTCTAGTTATCGAGAAAAACGCATTTAAAGTTTAAAGTTAAAAACATGGAAAAAATCAATTTTTGGTACTGATAACAGATTTTTGGTTTTTAAGCTCTAGCTCTTCTAGTTATCGAGAAAAACGCATTTAAAGTTTTTCATATAAAAACATGGAAAAAATAAATTTTTGGTACTGATAACAGATTTTTGGTTTTTAAGCTCTAGCTCTTCTAGTTATCGAGAAAAACGCATTTAAAGTTTTTCATAAAAAAACATGGAAAAAATCAGTTTTTGGTACTGATAACAGATTTTTGGTTTTTAAGCTCTAGCTCTTCTAGTTATCGAGAAAAACGCATTTAAAGTTTTTCATATAAAAACATGGAAAAAATTAATTTTTGGTACTGATAACAGATTTTTGGTTTTTAAGCTCTAGCTCTTCTAGTTATCGAGAAAAACGCATTTAAAGTTTTTCATATAAAAACATGGAAAAAATCAATTTTTGGTTTTTAAGCTCTAGCTCTTCTAGTTATCGAAAAAAACGCATTTAAAGTTTTTCATATAAAAACATGGAAAAAATCAATTTTTGGTACAGATAACAGATTTTTGGTTATTAAGCTCTAGCTCTTCTAGTTATCGAGAAAAACGCATTTAAAGTTTTTCATATAAAAACATGGAAAAAATCAATTTTGGTAGTGATAACAGATTTTTGGTTTTTAAGCTCTAGCTCTTCTAGTTATCGAGAAAAACGCATTTAAAGTTTAAAGTTAAAAACATGGAAACAATCAATTTTTGGTAGTGATAACAGATTTTTGGTTTTTAAGCTCTAGCTCTTCTAGTTATTGAGAAAAACGCATTTAAAGTTTTTCATATAAAAACATGGAAAAAATCAATTTTTGGTAGTGATAACAGATTTTTGGTTTTTAAGCTCTAGCTGTTCTAGTTATCGAGAAAAACGCATTTAAAGTTTAAAGTTAAAAACATGGAAACAATCAATTTTTGGTAGTGATAACAGATTTTTGGTTTTTAAGCTCTAGCTCTTCTAGTTATCGAGAAAAACGCATTTAAAGTTTTTCATATAAAAACATGGTAAAAATCAATTTTTGGTAGTGATAACAGATTTTTGGTTTTTAAGCTCTAGCTGTTCTAGTTATCGAGAAAAACGCATTTAAAGTTTAAAGTTAAAAACATGGAAAAAATCAATTTTTGGTAGTGATAACAGATTTTTGGTTTTTAAGCTCTAGCTCTTCTAGTTATCGAGAAAAACGCATTTAAATTTTAAAGTTAAAAACATGGAAAAAATCAATTTTTGGTAGTGATAACAGATTTTTGGTTTTTAAGCTCTAGCTCTTCTAGTTATCGAGAAAAACGCATTTAAAGTTTAAAGTTAAAAACATGGAAAAATCAATTTTTGGTAGTGATAACAGATTTTTGGTTTTTAAGCTCTAGCTCTTCTAGTTATCGAGAAAAACGCATTTAAAGTTTTTCATATAAAAACATGGAAAAAATCAATTTTTGGAAGTGATAACAGATTTTTGGTTTTTAAGCTCTAGCTCTTCTAGTTATCGAGAAAAACGCATTTAAAGTTTAAAGTTAAAAACATGGAAAAAATCAATTTTTGGTACTGATAACAGATTTTTGGTTTTTAAGCTCTAGCTCTTCTAGTTATCGAGAAAAACGCATTTAAAGTTTTTCATATAAAAACATGGAAAAAATCAATTTTTGGTAGTGATAACAGATTTTTGGTTTTTAAGCTCTAGCTCTTCTAGTTATCGAGAAAAACGCATTTAAAGTTTTTCATATAAAAACATGGAAAAAATCAATTTTTGGAAGTGATAACAGATTTTTGGTTTTTAAGCTCTAGCTCTTCTAGTTATCGAGAAAAACGCATTTAAAGTTTAAAGTTAAAAACATGGAAAAAATCAATTTTTGGTACTGATAACAGATTTTTGGTTTTTAAGCTCTAGCTCTTCTAGTTATCGAGAAAAACGCATTTAAAGTTTTTCATATAAAAACATGGAAAAAATCAATTTTTGGTAGTGATAACAGATTTTTGGGTTTTAAGCTCTAGCTCTTCTAGTTATCGAGAAAAACGCATTTAAAGTTTAAAGTTAAAAACATGGAAAAAATCATTTTTTGGTACTGATAACAGATTTTTGGTTTTTAAGCTCTAGCTCTTCTAGTTATCGAGAAAAACGCATTTAAAGTTTTTCATATAAAAACATGGAAAAAATCAATTTTTGGTAGTGATAACAGATTTTTGGTTTTTAAGCTCTAGCTCTTCTAGTTATCGAGAAAAACGCATTTAAAGTTTAAAGTTAAAAACATGGAAAAAATCATTTTTTGGTACTGATAACAGATTTTTGGTTTTTAAGCTCTAGCTCTTCTAGTTATCGAGAAAAACGCATTTAAAGTTTTTCATATAAAAACATGGAAAAAATCAATTTTTGGTAGTGATAACAGATTTTTGGTTTTTAAGCTCTAGCTCTTCTAGTTATCGAGAAAAACGCATTTAAAGTTTAAAGTTAAAAACATGGAAAAAATCAATTTTTGGTAGTGATAACAGATTTTTGGTTTTTAAGCTCTAGCTCTTCTAGTTATCGAGAAAAACGCATTTAAAGTTTAAAGTTAAAAACATGGAAAAAATGAATTTTTGGTACTGATAACAGATTTTTGGTTTTTAAGCTCTAGCTCTTCTAGTTATCGAGAAAAACGCATTTAAAGTTTTTCATATAAAAACATGGAAAAAATCAATTTTTGGTAGTGATAACAGATTTTTGGTTTTTAAGCTCTAGCTCTTCTAGTTATCGAGAAAAACGCATTTAAAGTTTAAAGTTAAAAACATGGAAAAAATCAATTTTTGGTAGTGATAACAGATTTTTGGTTTTTAAGCTCTAGCTCTTCTAGTTATCGAGAAAAACGCATTTAAAGTTTAAAGTTAAAAACATGGAAAAAATCAATTTTTGGTACTGATAACAGATTTTTGGTTTTTAAGCTCTAGCTCTTCTAGTTATCGAGAAAAACGCATTTAAAGTTTTTCATATAAAAACATGGAAAAAATCAATTTTTGGTAGTGATAACAGATTTTTGGTTTTTAAGCTCTAGCTCTTCTAGTTATCGAGAAAAACGCATTTAAAGTTTTTCATATAAAAACATGGAAAAAATCAATTTTTGGAAGTGATAACAGATTTTTGGTTTTTAAGCTCTAGCTCTTCTAGTTATCGAGAAAAACGCATTTAAAGTTTAAAGTTAAAAACATGGAAAAAATCAATTTTTGGTACTGATAACAGATTTTTGGTTTTTAAGCTCTAGCTCTTCTAGTTATCGAGAAAAACGCATTTAAAGTTAAAAACATGGAAAAAATCATTTTTTGGTACTGATAACAGATTTTTGGTTTTTAAGCTCTAGCTCTTCTAGTTATCGAGAAAAACGCATTTAAAGTTTTTCATATAAAAACATGGAAAAAATCAATTTTTGGTAGTGATAACAGATTTTTGGTTTTTAAGCTCTAGCTCTTCTAGTTATCGAGAAAAACGCATTTAAAGTTTAAAGTTAAAAACATGGAAAAAATCATTTTTTGGTACTGATAACAGATTTTTGGTTTTTAAGCTCTAGCTCTTCTAGTTATCGAGAAAAACGCATTTAAAGTTTTTCATATAAAAACATGGAAAAAATCAATTTTTGGTAGTGATAACAGATTTTTGGGTTTTAAGCTCTAGCTCTTCTAGTTATCGAGAAAAACGCATTTAAAGTTTAAAGTTAAAAACATGGAAAAAATCATTTTTTGGTACTGATAACAGATTTTTGGTTTTTAAGCTCTAGCTCTTCTAGTTATCGAGAAAAACGCATTTAAAGTTTTTCATATAAAAACATGGAAAAAATCAATTTTTGGTAGTGATAACAGATTTTTGGTTTTTAAGCTCTAGCTCTTCTAGTTATCGAGAAAAACGCATTTAAAGTTTAAAGTTAAAAACATGGAAAAAATCATTTTTTGGTACTGATAACAGATTTTTGGTTTTTAAGCTCTAGCTCTTCTAGTTATCGAGAAAAACGCATTTAAAGTTTTTCATATAAAAACATGGAAAAAATCAATTTTTGGTAGTGATAACAGATTTTTGGTTTTTAAGCTCTAGCTCTTCTAGTTATCGAGAAAAACGCATTTAAAGTTTAAAGTTAAAAACATGGAAAAAATCATTTTTTGGTACTGATAACAGATTTTTGGTTTTTAAGCTCTAGCTCTTCTAGTTATCGAGAAAAACGCATTTAAAGTTTTTCATATAAAAACATGGAAAAAATCAATTTTTGGTAGTGATAACAGATTTTTGGGTTTTAAGCTCTAGCTCTTCTAGTTATCGAGAAAAACGCATTTAAAGTTTAAAGTTAAAAACATGGAAAAAATCATTTTTTGGTACTGATAACAGATTTTTGGTTTTTAAGCTCTAGCTCTTCTAGTTATCGAGAAAAACGCATTTAAAGTTTTTCATATAAAAACATGGAAAAAATCAATTTTTGGTAGTGATAACAGATTTTTGGTTTTTAAGCTCTAGCTCTTCTAGTTATCGAGAAAAACGCATTTAAAGTTTAAAGTTAAAAACATGGAAAAAATCATTTTTTGGTACTGATAACAGATTTTTGGTTTTTAAGCTCTAGCTCTTCTAGTTATCGAGAAAAACGCATTTAAAGTTTTTCATATAAAAACATGGAAAAAATCAATTTTTGGTAGTGATAACAGATTTTTGGTTTTTAAGCTCTAGCTCTTCTAGTTATCGAGAAAAACGCATTTAAAGTTTAAAGTTAAAAACATGGAAAAAATCAATTTTTGGTAGTGATAACAGATTTTTGGTTTTTAAGCTCTAGCTCTTCTAGTTATCGAGAAAAACGCATTTAAAGTTTAAAGTTAAAAACATGGAAAAAATGAATTTTTGGTACTGATAACAGATTTTTGGTTTTTAAGCTCTAGCTCTTCTAGTTATCGAGAAAAACGCATTTAAAGTTTTTCATATAAAAACATGGAAAAAATCAATTTTTGGTAGTGATAACAGATTTTTGGTTTTTAAGCTCTAGCTCTTCTAGTTATCGAGAAAAACGCATTTAAAGTTTAAAGTTAAAAACATGGAAAAAATCAATTTTTGGTAGTGATAACAGATTTTTGGTTTTTAAGCTCTAGCTCTTCTAGTTATCGAGAAAAACGCATTTAAAGTTTAAAGTTAAAAACATGGAAAAAATCAATTTTTGGTACTGATAACAGATTTTTGGTTTTTAAGCTCTAGCTCTTCTAGTTATCGAGAAAAACGCATTTAAAGTTTTTCATATAAAAACATGGAAAAAATCAATTTTTGGTAGTGATAACAGATTTTTGGTTTTTAAGCTCTAGCTCTTCTAGTTATCGAGAAAAACGCATTTAAAGTTTTTCATATAAAAACATGAAACAAATCAATTTTTGGTAGTGATAACAGATTTTTGGTTTTTAAGCTCTAGCTCTTCTAGTTATCGAGAAAAACGCATTTAAAGTTTAAAGTTAAAAACATGAAAAAAATCAATTTTTGGTACTGATAACAGATTTTTGGTTTTTAAGCTCTAGCTCTTCTAGTTATCGAGAAAAACGCATTTAAAGTTTTTCATATAAAAACATGGAAAAAATCAATTTTTGGTAGTGATAACAGATTTTTGGTTTTTAAGCTCTAGCTCTTCTAGTTATCGAGAAAAACGCATTTAAAGTTTAAAGTTAAAAACATGGAAAAAATCAATTTTTGGTACTGATAACAGATTTTTGGTTTTTAAGCTCTAGCTCTTCTAGTTATCGAGAAAAACGCATTTAAAGTTTTTTATATAAAAACATGGAAAAAATCAATTTTTGGTAGTGATAACAGATTTTTGGTTTTTAAGCTCTAGCTCTTCTAGTTATCGAGAAAAACGCATTTAAAGTTTAAAGTTAAAAACATGGAAAAAATCAATTTTTGGTAGTGATAACAGATTTTTGGTTTTTAAGCTCTAGCTCTTCTAGTTATCGAGAAAAACGCATTTAAAGTTTAAAGTTAAAAACATGGAAAAAATCAATTTTTGGTAGTGATAACAGATTTTTGGTTTTTAAGCTCTAGCTCTTCTAGTTATCGAGAAAAACGCATTTAAAGTTTTTCATATAAAAACATGGAAAAAATCAATTTTTGGTAGTGATAACAGATTTTTGGTTTTTAAGCTCTAGCTCTTCTAGTTATCGAGAAAAACGCATTTAAAGTTTAAAGTTAAAAACATGGAAAAAATCAATTTTTGGTAGTGATAACAGATTTTTGGTTTTTAAGCTCTAGCTCTTCTAGTTATCGAGAAAAACGCATTTAAAGTTTAAAGTTAAAAACATGGAAAAAATGAATTTTTGGTACTGATAACAGATTTTTGGTTTTTAAGCTCTAGCTCTTCTAGTTATCGAGAAAAACGCATTTAAAGTTTTTCATATAAAAACATGGAAAAAATCAATTTTTGGTAGTGATAACAGATTTTTGGTTTTTAAGCTCTAGCTCTTCTAGTTATCGAGAAAAACGCATTTAAAGTTTAAAGTTAAAAACATGGAAAAAATCAATTTTTGGTAGTGATAACAGATTTTTGGTTTTTAAGCTCTAGCTCTTCTAGTTATCGAGAAAAACGCATTTAAAGTTTAAAGTTAAAAACATGGAAAAAATCAATTTTTGGTACTGATAACAGATTTTTGGTTTTTAAGCTCTAGCTCTTCTAGTTATCGAGAAAAACGCATTTAAAGTTTTTCATATAAAAACATGGAAAAAATCAATTTTTGGTAGTGATAACAGATTTTTGGTTTTTAAGCTCTAGCTCTTCTAGTTATCGAGAAAAACGCATTTAAAGTTTTTCATATAAAAACATGAAAAAAATCAATTTTTGGTAGTGATAACAGATTTTTGGTTTTTAAGCTCTAGCTCTTCTAGTTATCGAGAAAAACGCATTTAAAGTTTTTCATATAAAAACATGAAAAAAATCAATTTTTGGTACTGATAACAGATTTTTGGTTTTTAAGCTCTAGCTCTTCTAGTTATCGAGAAAAACGCATTTAAAGTTTTTCATATAAAAACATGGAAAAAATCAATTTTTGGTAGTGATAACAGATTTTTGGTTTTTAAGCTCTAGCTCTTCTAGTTATCGAGAAAAACGCATTTAAAGTTTAAAGTTAAAAACATGGAAAAAATCAATTTTTGGTACTGATAACAGATTTTTGGTTTTTAAGCTCTAGCTCTTCTAGTTATCGAGAAAAACGCATTTAAAGTTTTTCATATAAAAACATGAAAAAAATCAATTTTTGGTAGTGATAACAGATTTTTGGTTTTTAAGCTCTAGCTCTTCTAGTTATCGAGAAAAACGCATTTAAAGTTTAAAGTTAAAAACATGGAAAAAATCAATTTTTGGTAGTGATAACAGATTTTTGGTTTTTAAGCTCTAGCTCTTCTAGTTATCGAGAAAAACGCATTTAAAGTTTTTCATATAAAAACATGGAAAAAATCAATTTTTGGTAGTGATAACAGATTTTTGGTTTTTAAGCTCTAGCTCTTCTAGTTATCGAGAAAAACGCATTTAAAGTTTAAAGTTAAAAACATGGAAAAAATCAATTTTTGGTACTGATAACAGATTTTTGGTTTTTAAGCTCTAGCTCTTCTAGTTATCGAGAAAAACGCATTTAAAGTTTTTCATATAAAAACATGGAAAAAATCAATTTTTGGTAGTGATAACAGATTTTTGGTTTTTAAGCTCTAGCTCTTCTAGTTATCGAGAAAAACGCATTTAAAGTTTAAAGTTAAAAACATGGAAAAAATCAATTTTTGGTACTGATAACAGATTTTTGGTTTTTAAGCTCTAGCTCTTCTAGTTATCGAGAAAAACGCATTTAAAGTTTAAAGTTAAAAACATGGAAAAAATGAATTTTTGGTACTGATAACAGATTTTTGGTTTTTAAGCTCTAGCTCTTCTAGTTATCGAGAAAAACGCATTTAAAGTTTTTCATATAAAAACATGGAAAAAATCAATTTTTGGTAGTGATAACAGATTTTTGGTTTTTAAGCTCTAGCTCTTCTAGTTATCGAGAAAAACGCATTTAAAGTTTAAAGTTAAAAACATGGAAAAAATCAATTTTTGGTAGTGATAACAGATTTTTGGTTTTTAAGCTCTAGCTCTTCTAGTTATCGAGAAAAACGCATTTAAAGTTTAAAGTTAAAAACATGGAAAAAATCAATTTTTGGTACTGATAACAGATTTTTGGTTTTTAAGCTCTAGCTCTTCTAGTTATCGAGAAAAACGCATTTAAAGTTTTTTATATAAAAACATGGAAAAAATCAATTTTTGGTAGTGATAACAGATTTTTGGTTTTTAAGCTCTAGCTCTTCTAGTTATCGAGAAAAACGCATTTAAAGTTTAAAGTTAAAAACATGGAAAAAATCAATTTTTGGTAGTGATAACAGATTTTTGGTTTTTAAGCTCTAGCTCTTCTAGTTATCGAGAAAAACGCATTTAAAGTTTAAAGTTAAAAACATGGAAAAAATCAATTTTTGGTAGTGATAACAGATTTTTGGTTTTTAAGCTCTAGCTCTTCTAGTTATCGAGAAAAACGCATTTAAAGTTTTTCATATAAAAACATGGAAAAAATCAATTTTTGGTAGTGATAACAGATTTTTGGTTTTTAAGCTCTAGCTCTTCTAGTTATCGAGAAAAACGCATTTAAAGTTTAAAGTTAAAAACATGGAAAAAATCAATTTTTGGTAGTGATAACAGATTTTTGGTTTTTAAGCTCTAGCTCTTCTAGTTATCGAGAAAAACGCATTTAAAGTTTAAAGTTAAAAACATGGAAAAAATCAATTTTTGGTACTGATAACAGATTTTTGGTTTTTAAGCTCTAGCTCTTCTAGTTATCGAGAAAAACGCATTTAAAGTTTTTCATATAAAAACATGGAAAAAATCAATTTTTGGTAGTGATAACAGATTTTTGGTTTTTAAGCTCTAGCTCTTCTAGTTATCGAGAAAAACGCATTTAAAGTTTTTTTAAGTTTTCATATAAAAACATGGAAAAAATCAATTTTTGGTAGTGATAACAGATTTTTGGTTTTTAAGCTCTAGCTCTTCTAGTTATCGAGAAAAACGCATTTAAAGTTTAAAGTTAAAAACATGGAAAAAATCAATTTTTGGTACTGATAACAGATTTTTGGTTTTTAAGCTCTAGCTCTTCTAGTTATCGAGAAAAACGCATTTAAAGTTTTTCATATAAAAACATGGAAAAAATCAATTTTTGGTAGTGATAACAGATTTTTGGTTTTTAAGCTCTAGCTCTTCTAGTTATCGAGAAAAACGCATTTAAAGTTTTAAAGTTAAAAACATGGAAAAAATCAATTTTTGGTAGTGATAACAGATTTTTGGTTTTTAAGCTCTAGCTCTTCTAGTTATCGAGAAAAACGCATTTAAAGTTTTTCATATAAAAACATGAAAAAAATCAATTTTTGGTACTGATAACAGATTTTTGGTTTTTAAGCTCTAGCTCTTCTAGTTATCGAGAAAAACGCATTTAAAGTTTTTCATATAAAAACATGGAAAAAATCAATTTTTGGTAGTGATAACAGATTTTTGGTTTTTAAGCTCTAGCTCTTCTAGTTATCGAGAAAAACGCATTTAAAGTTTAAAGTTAAAAACATGGAAAAAATCAATTTTTGGTACTGATAACAGATTTTTGGTTTTTAAGCTCTAGCTCTTCTAGTTATCGAGAAAAACGCATTTAAAGTTTTTCATATAAAAACATGGAAAAAAATCAATTTTTGGTAGTGATAACAGATTTTTGGTTTTTAAGCTCTAGCTCTTCTAGTTATCGAGAAAAACGCATTTAAAGTTTAAAGTTAAAAACATGGAAAAAATCAATTTTTGGTACTGATAACAGATTTTTGGTTTTTAAGCTCTAGCTCTTCTAGTTATCGAGAAAAACGCATTTAAAGTTTTTCATATAAAAACATGGAAAAAATCAATTTTTGGTAGTGATAACAGATTTTTGGTTTTTAAGCTCTAGCTCTTCTAGTTATCGAGAAAAACGCATTTAAAGTTTAAAGTTAAAAACATGGAAAAAATCAATTTTTGGTACTGATAACAGATTTTTGGTTTTTAAGCTCTAGCTCTTCTAGTTATCGAGAAAAACGCATTTAAAGTTTTTCATATAAAAACATGGAAAAAATCAATTTTTGGTAGTGATAACAGATTTTTGGTTTTTAAGCTCTAGCTCTTCTAGTTATCGAGAAAAACGCATTTAAAGTTTAAAGTTAAAAACATGGAAAAAATCAATTTTTGGTAGTGATAACAGATTTTTGGTTTTTAAGCTCTAGCTCTTCTAGTTATCGAGAAAAACGCATTTAAAGTTTAAAGTTAAAAACATGGAAAAAATGAATTTTTGGTACTGATAACAGATTTTTGGTTTTAAGCTCTAGCTCTTCTAGTTATCGAGAAAAACGCATTTAAAGTTTTTCATATAAAAACATGGAAAAATCAATTTTTGGTAGTGATAACAGATTTTTGGTTTTTAAGCTCTAGCTCTTCTAGTTATCGAGAAAAACGCATTTAAAGTTTAAAGTTAAAAACATGGAAAAAATCAATTTTTGGTAGTGATAACAGATTTTTGGTTTTTAAGCTCTAGCTCTTCTAGTTATCGAGAAAAACGCATTTAAAGTTTAAAGTTAAAAACATGGAAAAAATCAATTTTTGGTACTGATAACAGATTTTTGGTTTTTAAGCTCTAGCTCTTCTAGTTATCGAGAAAAACGCATTTAAAGTTTTTCATATAAAAACATGGAAAAAATCAATTTTTGGTAGTGATAACAGATTTTTGGTTTTTAAGCTCTAGCTCTTCTAGTTATCGAGAAAAACGCATTTAAAGTTTTTCATATAAAAACATGGAAAAAAATCAATTTTTGGTAGTGATAACAGATTTTTGGTTTTTAAGCTCTAGCTCTTCTAGTTATCGAGAAAAACGCATTTAAAGTTTAAAGTTAAAAACATGGAAAAAATCAATTTTTGGTACTGATAACAGATTTTTGGTTTTTAAGCTCTAGCTCTTCTAGTTATCGAGAAAAACGCATTTAAAGTTTTTCATATAAAAACATGGAAAAAATCAATTTTTGGTAGTGATAACAGATTTTTGGTTTTTAAGCTCTAGCTCTTCTAGTTATCGAGAAAAACGCATTTAAAGTTTAAAGTTAAAAACATGGAAAAAAATCAATTTTTGGTACTGATAACAGATTTTTGGTTTTTAAGCTCTAGCTCTTCTAGTTATCGAGAAAAACGCATTTAAAGTTTTTCATATAAAAACATGGAAAAAATCAATTTTTGGTAGTGATAACAGATTTTTGGTTTTTAAGCTCTAGCTCTTCTAGTTATCGAGAAAAACGCATTTAAAGTTTAAAGTTAAAAACATGGAAAAAATCAATTTTTTGGTACTGATAACAGATTTTTGGTTTTTAAGCTCTAGCTCTTCTAGTTATCGAGAAAAACGCATTTAAAGTTTTTCATATAAAAACATGGAAAAAATCAATTTTTGGTAGTGATAACAGATTTTTGGTTTTTAAGCTCTAGCTCTTCTAGTTATCGAGAAAAACGCATTTAAAGTTTAAAGTTAAAAACATGGAAAAAATCAATTTTTGGTACTGATAACAGATTTTTGGTTTTTAAGCTCTAGCTCTTCTAGTTATCGAGAAAAACGCATTTAAAGTTTTTCATATAAAAACATGGAAAAAATCAATTTTTGGTAGTGATAACAGATTTTTGGTTTTTAAGCTCTAGCTCTTCTAGTTATCGAGAAAAACGCATTTAAAGTTTAAAGTTAAAAACATGGAAAAAATCAATTTTTGGTACTGATAACAGATTTTTGGTTTTTAAGCTCTAGCTCTTCTAGTTATCGAGAAAAACGCATTTAAAGTTTTTATATAAAAACATGGAAAAAATCAATTTTTGGTAGTGATAACAGATTTTTGGTTTTTAAGCTCTAGCTCTTCTAGTTATCGAGAAAAACGCATTTAAAGTTTAAGTATAAAAACATGGAAAAAATCAATTTTTGGTAGTGATAACAGATTTTTGGTTTTTAAGCTCTAGCTCTTCTAGTTATCGAGAAAAACGCATTTAAAGTTTAAAGTTAAAAACATGGAAAAAATCAATTTTTGGTACTGATAACAGATTTTTGGTTTTTAAGCTCTAGCTCTTCTAGTTATCGAGAAAAACGCATTTAAAGTTTTTCATATAAAAACATGGAAAAAATCAATTTTTGGTAGTGATAACAGATTTTTGGTTTTTAAGCTCTAGCTCTTCTAGTTATCGAGAAAAACGCATTTAAAGTTTAAAGTTAAAAACATGGAAAAAATCAATTTTTGGTAGTGATAACAGATTTTTGGTTTTTAAGCTCTAGCTCTTCTAGTTATCGAGAAAAACGCATTTAAAGTTTAAAGTTAAAAACATGGAAAAAATCAATTTTTGGTAGTGATAACAGATTTTTGGTTTTTAAGCTCTAGCTCTTCTAGTTATCGAGAAAAACGCATTTAAAGTTTAAAGATAAAAACATGGAAAAAATCAATTTTTGGTAGTGATAACAGATTTTTGGTTTTTAAGCTCTAGCTCTTCTAGTTATCGAGAAAAACGCATTTAAAGTTTTTCATATAAAAACATGGAAAAAATCAATTTTTGGTAGTGATAACAGATTTTTGGTTTTTAAGCTCTAGCTCTTCTAGTTATCGAGAAAAACGCATTTAAAGTTTAAAGTTAAAAACATGGAAAAAATCAATTTTTGGTAGTGATAACAGATTTTTGGTTTTTAAGCTCTAGCTCTTCTAGTTATCGAGAAAAACGCATTTAAAGTTTCATATAAAAACATGGAAAAAATCAATTTTTGGTAGTGATAACAGATTTTTGGTTTTTAAGCTCTAGCTCTTCTAGTTATCGAGAAAACGCATTTAAAGTTTAAAGTTAAAAACATGGAAAAAATCAATTTTTGGTAGTGATAACAGATTTTTGGTTTTTAAGCTCTAGCTCTTCTAGTTATCGAGAAAAACGCATTTAAAGTTTAAAGTTAAAAAACATGGAAAAAATCAATTTTTGGTACTGATAACAGATTTTTGGTTTTTAAGCTCTAGCTCTTCTAGTTATCGAGAAAAACGCATTTAAAGTTTAAAGTTAAAAACATGGAAAAAATCAATTTTTGGTAGTGATAACAGATTTTTGGTTTTTAAGCTCTAGCTCTTCTAGTTATCGAGAAAAACGCATTTAAAGTTTAAAGTTAAAAACATGGAAAAAATCAATTTTTGGTAGTGATAACAGATTTTTGGTTTTTAAGCTCTAGCTCTTCTAGTTATCGAGAAAAACGCATTTAAAGTTTAAAGTTAAAAACATGGAAAAAATCAATTTTTGGTAGTGATAACAGATTTTTGGTTTTTAAGCTCTAGCTCTTCTAGTTATCGAGAAAAACGCATTTAAAGTTTAAAGTTAAAAACATGGAAAAAATCAATTTTTGGTACTGATAACAGATTTTTGGTTTTTAAGCTCTAGCTCTTCTAGTTATCGAGAAAAACGCATTTAAAGTTTAAAGTTAAAAACATGGAAAAAATCAATTTTTGGTAGTGATAACAGATTTTTGGTTTTTAAGCTCTAGCTCTTCTAGTTATCGAGAAAAACGCATTTAAAGTTTAAAGTTAAAAACATGGAAAAAATCAATTTTTGGTACTGATAACAGATTTTTGGTTTTTAAGCTCTAGCTCTTCTAGTTATCGAGAAAAACGCATTTAAAGTTTAAAGTTAAAAACATGGAAAAAATCAATTTTTGGTAGTGATAACAGATTTTTGGTTTTTAAGCTCTAGCTCTTCTAGTTATCGAGAAAAACGCATTTAAAGTTTAAAGTTAAAAACATGGAAAAAATCAATTTTTGGTAGTGATAACAGATTTTTGGTTTTTAAGCTCTAGCTCTTCTAGTTATCGAGAAAAACGCATTTAAAGTTTAAAGTTAAAAACATGGAAAAAATCAATTTTTGGTAGTGATAACAGATTTTTGGTTTTTAAGCTCTAGCTCTTCTAGTTATCGAGAAAAACGCATTTAAAGTTTAAAGTTAAAAACATGGAAAAAATCAATTTTTGGTACTGATAACAGATTTTTGGTTTTTAAGCTCTAGCTCTTCTAGTTATCGAGAAAAACGCATTTAAAGTTTAAAGTTAAAAACATGGAAAAAATCAATTTTTGGTAGTGATAACAGATTTTTGGTTTTTAAGCTCTAGCTCTTCTAGTTATCGAGAAAAACGCATTTAAAGTTTAAAGTTAAAAACATGGAAAAAATCAATTTTTGGTAGTGATAACAGATTTTTGGTTTTTAAGCTCTAGCTCTTCTAGTTATCGAGAAAAACGCATTTAAAGTTTAAAGTTAAAAACATGGAAAAAATCAATTTTTGGTAGTGATAACAGATTTTTGGTTTTTAAGCTCTAGCTCTTCTAGTTATCGAGAAAAACGCATTTAAAGTTTAAAGTTAAAAACATGGAAAAAATCAATTTTTGGTAGTGATAACAGATTTTTGGTTTTTAAGCTCTAGCTCTTCTAGTTATCGAGAAAAACGCATTTAAAGTTTAAAGTTAAAAACATGGAAAAAATCAATTTTTGGTAGTGATAACAGATTTTTGGTTTTTAAGCTCTAGCTCTTCTAGTTATCGAGAAAAACGCATTTAAAGTTTAAAGTTAAAAACATGGAAAAAATCAATTTTTGGTAGTGATAACAGATTTTTGGTTTTTAAGCTCTAGCTCTTCTAGTTATCGAGAAAAACGCATTTAAAGTTTAAAGTTAAAAACATGGAAAAAATCAATTTTTGGTAGTGATAACAGATTTTTGGTTTTTAAGCTCTAGCTCTTCTAGTTATCGAGAAAAACGCATTTAAAGTTTAAAGTTAAAAACATGGAAAAAATCAATTTTTGGTAGTGATAACAGATTTTTGGTTTTTAAGCTCTAGCTCTTCTAGTTATCGAGAAAAACGCATTTAAAGTTTAAAGTTAAAAACATGGAAAAAATCAATTTTTGGTAGTGATAACAGATTTTTGGTTTTTAAGCTCTAGCTCTTCTAGTTATCGAGAAAAACGCATTTAAAGTTTAAAGTTAAAAACATGGAAAAAATCAATTTTTGGTACTGATAACAGATTTTTGGTTTTTAAGCTCTAGCTCTTCTAGTTATCGAGAAAAACGCATTTAAAGTTTTAAAGTTAAAAACATGGAAAAAATCAATTTTTGGTAGTGATAACAGATTTTTGGTTTTTAAGCTCTAGCTCTTCTAGTTATCGAGAAAAACGCATTTAAAGTTTAAAGTTAAAAACATGGAAAAAATCAATTTTTGGTAGTGATAACAGATTTTTGGTTTTTAAGCTCTAGCTCTTCTAGTTATCGAGAAAAACGCATTTAAAGTTTAAAGTTAAAAACATGGAAAAAATCAATTTTTGGTAGTGATAACAGATTTTTGGTTTTTAAGCTCTAGCTCTTCTAGTTATCGAGAAAAACGCATTTAAAGTTTAAAGTTAAAAACATGGAAAAAATCAATTTTTGGTAGTGATAACAGATTTTTGGTTTTTAAGCTCTAGCTCTTCTAGTTATCGAGAAAAACGCATTTAAAGTTTAAAGTTAAAAACATGGAAAAAATCAATTTTTGTAGTGATAACAGATTTTTGGTTTTTAAGCTCTAGCTCTTCTAGTTATCGAGAAAAACGCATTTAAAGTTTAAAGTTAAAAACATGGAAAAAATCAATTTTTGGTACTGATAACAGATTTTTGGTTTTTAAGCTCTAGCTCTTCTAGTTATCGAGAAAAACGCATTTAAAGTTTTTCATATAAAAACATGGAAAAAATCAATTTTTGGTAGTGATAACAGATTTTTGGTTTTTAAGCTCTAGCTCTTCTAGTTATCGAGAAAAACGCATTTAAAGTTTAAAGTTAAAAACATGGAAAAAATCAATTTTTGGTAGTGATAACAGATTTTTGGTTTTTAAGCTCTAGCTCTTCTAGTTATCGAGAAAAACGCATTTAAAGTTTAAAGTTAAAAACATGGAAAAAATCAATTTTTGGTAGTGATAACAGATTTTTGGTTTTTAAGCTCTAGCTCTTCTAGTTATCGAGAAAAACGCATTTAAAGTTTAAAGTTAAAAACATGGAAAAAATCAATTTTTGGTAGTGATAACAGATTTTTGGTTTTTAAGCTCTAGCTCTTCTAGTTATCGAGAAAAACGCATTTAAAGTTTAAAGTTAAAAACATGGAAAAAATCAATTTTTGGTAGTGATAACAGATTTTTGGTTTTTAAGCTCTAGCTCTTCTAGTTATCGAGAAAAACGCATTTAAAGTTTAAAGTTAAAAACATGGAAAAAATCAATTTTTGGTAGTGATAACAGATTTTTGGTTTTTAAGCTCTAGCTCTTCTAGTTATCGAGAAAAACGCATTTAAAGTTTAAAGTTAAAAACATGGAAAAATCAATTTTTGGTAGTGATAACAGATTTTTGGTTTTTAAGCTCTAGCTCTTCTAGTTATCGAGAAAAACGCATTTAAAGTTTAAAGTTAAAAACATGGAAAAAATCAATTTTTGGTAGTGATAACAGATTTTTGGTTTTTAAGCTCTAGCTCTTCTAGTTATCGAGAAAAACGCATTTAAAGTTTAAAGTTAAAAACATGGAAAAAATCAATTTTTGGTAGTGATAACAGATTTTTGGTTTTTAAGCTCTAGCTCTTCTAGTTATCGAGAAAAACGCATTTAAAGTTTTTCATAAGTCAATTAAAAACATGGAAAAAATCAATTTTTGGTAGTGATAACAGATTTTTGGTTTTTAAGCTCTAGCTCTTCTAGTTATCGAGAAAAACGCATTTAAAGTTTTTAAGTATAAAAACATGGAAAAAATCAATTTTTGGTAGTGATAACAGATTTTTGGTTTTTAAGCTCTAGCTCTTCTAGTTATCGAGAAAAACGCATTTAAAGTTTAAAGTATAAAAACATGGAAAAAATCAATTTTTGGTAGTGATAACAGATTTTTGGTTTTTAAGCTCTAGCTCTTCTAGTTATCGAGAAAAACGCATTTAAAGTTTAAAGTTAAAAACATGGAAAAAATCAATTTTTGGTAGTGATAACAGATTTTTGGTTTTTAAGCTCTAGCTCTTCTAGTTATCGAGAAAAACGCATTTAAAGTTTTAAAGTTAAAAACATGGAAAAAATCAATTTTTGGTAGTGATAACAGATTTTTGGTTTTTAAGCTCTAGCTCTTCTAGTTATCGAGAAAAACGCATTTAAAGTTTAAAGTTAAAAACATGGAAAAAATCAATTTTTGGTAGTGATAACAGATTTTTGGTTTTTAAGCTCTAGCTCTTCTAGTTATCGAGAAAAACGCATTTAAAGTTTAAAGTTAAAAACATGGAAAAAATCAATTTTTGGTAGTGATAACAGATTTTTGGTTTTTAAGCTCTAGCTCTTCTAGTTATCGAGAAAAACGCATTTAAAGTTTTCATAGTTAAAAACATGGAAAAAATCAATTTTTGGTAGTGATAACAGATTTTTGGTTTTTAAGCTCTAGCTCTTCTAGTTATCGAGAAAAACGCATTTAAAGTTTAAAGTTAAAAACATGGAAAAAATCAATTTTTGGTAGTGATAACAGATTTTTGGTTTTTAAGCTCTAGCTCTTCTAGTTATCGAGAAAAACGCATTTAAAGTTTAAAGTTAAAAACATGGAAAAAATCAATTTTTGGTAGTGATAACAGATTTTTGGTTTTTAAGCTCTAGCTCTTCTAGTTATCGAGAAAAACGCATTTAAAGTTTAAAGTTAAAAACATGGAAAAAATCAATTTTTGGTAGTGATAACAGATTTTTGGTTTTTAAGCTCTAGCTCTTCTAGTTATCGAGAAAAACGCATTTAAAGTTTAAAGTTAAAAACATGGAAAAAATCAATTTTTGGTAGTGATAACAGATTTTTGGTTTTTAAGCTCTAGCTCTTCTAGTTATCGAGAAAAACGCATTTAAAGTTTAAAGTTAAAAACATGGAAAAAATCAATTTTTGGTAGTGATAACAGATTTTTGGTTTTTAAGCTCTAGCTCTTCTAGTTATCGAGAAAAACGCATTTAAAGTTTAAAAGTTAAAAACATGGAAAAAATCAATTTTTGGTACTGATAACAGATTTTTGGTTTTTAAGCTCTAGCTCTTCTAGTTATCGAGAAAAACGCAATTTAAAGTTTAAAGTTAAAAACATGGAAAAAATCAATTTTTGGTACTGATAACAGATTTTTGGTTTTTAAGCTCTAGCTCTTCTAGTTATCGAGAAAAACGCATTTAAAGTTTAAAGTTAAAAACATGGAAAAAATCAATTTTTGGTAGTGATAACAGATTTTGGTTTTTAAGCTCTAGCTCTTCTAGTTATCGAGAAAAACGCATTTAAAGTTTAAAGTTAAAAACATGGAAAAAATCAATTTTTGGTAGTGATAACAGATTTTTGGTTTTTAAGCTCTAGCTCTTCTAGTTATCGAGAAAAACGCATTTAAAGTTTAAAGTTAAAAACATGGAAAAAATCAATTTTTGGTAGTGATAACAGATTTTTGGTTTTTAAGCTCTAGCTCTTCTAGTTATCGAGAAAAACGCATTTAAAGTTTAAAGTTAAAAACATGGAAAAAATCAATTTTTGGTAGTGATAACAGATTTTTGGTTTTTAAGCTCTAGCTCTTCTAGTTATCGAGAAAAACGCATTTAAAGTTTAAAGTTAAAAACATGGAAAAAATCAATTTTTGGTATGATAACAGATTTTTGGTTTTTAAGCTCTAGCTCTTCTAGTTATCGAGAAAAACGCATTTAAAGTTTAAAGTTAAAAACATGGAAAAAATCAATTTTTGGTAGTGATAACAGATTTTTGGTTTTTAAGCTCTAGCTCTTCTAGTTATCGAGAAAAACGCATTTAAAGTTTAAAGTTAAAAACATGGAAAAAATCAATTTTTGGTACTGATAACAGATTTTTGGTTTTTAAGCTCTAGCTCTTCTAGTTATCGAGAAAAACGCATTTAAAGTTTAAAGTTAAAAACATGGAAAAAATCAATTTTTGGTAGTGATAACAGATTTTTGGTTTTAAGCTCTAGCTCTTCTAGTTATCGAGAAAAACGCATTTAAAGTTTAAAGTTAAAAACATGGAAAAAATCAATTTTTGGTAGTGATAACAGATTTTTGGTTTT